>JAECXJ010000013.1:0-452297 GCA_018152295.1 Drosophila carrolli
TCTATCATATTTTGATTCTTTACAAGTTTGACAGGCTTGAACTATTGCTTGGATTTTCTTTATTGCTTGTGGAAAAAAATAATTTTTTTAAAATTTGTATTTTATTTTCATTTCGTTTTGAGTAAACCTTATTTTGTACGAGGAGATTTATAATTGATTTTTGAGACTCGGTCATATGGCTGATTTGCGGTCCAATGGTATTTACTGCTTGTGTAGCTAATTGGTGAATTTTAATTTTGCGTTTATTTCCGAGAATTAATGTATCGTTCTTCACATCTATAATAGCTCCTAGGCTTTTCATTGTGTCATTGCCCAGTATACCGTGGAAGGTTTTTAATGTTTCTAGTTTTTAATGTTTCTGAAATTTTAGGGAGCTTAAGTATTGCATGTTGTGTTATTTTAGTTGTACCTCCGACTGGGCTAACGGAAAAATTTTCCTCATTTTGTTTTGGGTTTGGTACTAATTGGTTTTGAATATAATTTTGGTTTGAGCCCGTGTCTATTAAAAATTTTAGGATTTTTCCGTTCCCCGTGGTTACTTTAAAGTAAGGTAATGAGAAACGATTTATTCTAAAAAATAAAGCTCGGACATATCTATGTATTCCTGCTGCTCAGTATCGTTTTGCCATACATATTCTTCCTGAAGCTCGTTTACATTATTTTCTTCTACTAACTGATAATATTCTTGCTCTGGGCTAGTTTCTTCTGAATTTTGTTGTGCGGTGGTTTCTGTCTCTGATTGAATATGGAATTGCCGTAGCATTTTGTTATTGTTTGTAACGTTGGAAGCACTAAGAGGTCTTTTCCCTGCGTAATCGTTATTTGCCGGCCTGTTCATGTAATTTATATGACGCGAGCGAACTGACTGATCGACCTCCATAGGTACCGGTTTCGGTTGGGGTTGTGGGGGAGGTTTTAGGGTGCTGTAGGATGGTACTGCACCGGCCTGATTTGTATAGGGCTGTTTATAAGGTTTAAATTGGTTAGGCTGGGTAATTGGGGTTGCTCCAGTTACTGGTACCGATTGCATTTGGTTCGGGTTATGATAGAGTTGCGGATGGAAGTTTTGTTTGACGGCTGCCATCCTATATGGCTGTTGGGGTTTTGGAGGTAGTAAGGTGCTTTCCCTAAATATGAAATTTTTGGTGTTTGACTATTCCTAGTGTTCTGATTCTCAAGTAGCTGCACAGATGTAGGGCGTGTCCTAAGTCATGTGGCTCTTTAATGGCCAGTAGTTTTGCTAAGTTGCCGTTGAGGCCTCTGACAAAGGTGTCTAGGCTTTTCTCTGTACATGGCTGTCAGAGATTGCATAGTTTCTTGTGAGGCATCTAAGTTGCCAATTTGGTTTAGGATTAGTGATAGCTGTTGGTACACTGCTTGATAATAATCGACTATACTATCGCTACCTTGATTAAGAGCATAAGCTGATATTCGGAGTCTTTAGGTCACGTTTGTCAGCAAAATGCGCTGTTAGACATTTTGAGATAGCTGTCCAATCTAAGGGGGTATTATGGGATTCTAGTACTGCGTCGGCTTGTCCGATGATTTTGTTTCGGATTGCTAAAGAATTCCATAATATCTTGGTGAGCCGATTCTCATTTCATAGATTTTTAACACCCTTTCTACACTTTTTTCCATGAAGAATATTCGCTTTTGTTTCCCGAAAAATCTCTAAGTGTCCGCACGATGTCTGGTAATTTGTCTAAGTCACTAAGATTGTGCGTTAATTCTCTTTTAATTGTTTGGTCTGTATACTTGGAAAAATATTTATTGGGATTAAGTATTTCTTTAACTAGGCTGCTTAAGTTTTCCTCTAGTACAGTTTTAATTTTTTCCTCGATGTCTCTCTCGGTCATGATTCGCGTGGTTGATTGTGCGTTACTAACTGACGAAGGTGTGGCAAGATTAGCGAGTCTGTCTGCTAAATCTTGTTCAGTCATTTGGGATATATGAGCAATAAGAGGTTGAGCTTAACTTTAAATTTTGATTACTCAGAATTCGGAAGGTTATTAATTAAAGAAATATAGTGTGGGTCTTTGATTATTGTGTAAGTTTTTGACTTTTTGTCTGTGGATTTTTTCTTTAGCTTAATTTCTTAATTTCTTTCGTATAGTATTTTTAATATTTTTCAATTTAAATTTGTTTCCTTTGATAGATTGCTTAAAACTATTCTTACAGTAATAACATATCTCGGCGTGCTCTCGTGACGACAGGATCGACAGATTCCGGTTTATCCCACGCTGCAGCGATCTCTCTGAGTGCGGGTTTACTAAGGGGCCTCTCTGTACCTTACTCACGTTCCCTCCGAACGGATACTAAAGGGATCCGGCGGTAATTTTGGCCTGATTAGTCCACTAGGCACAAGTCCTGTTTTTTCAGGAGTGACGATATTGTGGCGTTTTTTAAACGGCACTTTCGCACTTCCGGGTCTCGGATTTTTCTTTTCACTTCTCACGGATTAGGCGGAGGTTCAAACGAAACGTCGGGATTTTTTTACTTTCCCGAACTTCACGAGACGCGGAACTTGTTATCCTTTCGCGGCTTTTAATCAGGTCCCTGTTCGGGCGCCAGTTAAAAGATTGATTATAATTTTATATAAAAAAAAGCATTATTTTCTTTATTGAGTTGGATTAAGAACTGACTTTAATTAAGCTAAACAATTATTCATTATGACTACGCGTCGTTCCATCGCTGCCGCCGTCTCTGCCGCTGTTGCTGCTTCTGCTAACGTTCTTTGTTATTATTGGTTGCTGCTATTCTTCGCTGTCGCTGTTGGCCAAATTTAATTGTCATTGGCCAATGCATTCAAGTTATAGTTTTTGTTGTATGCACTTGGCCAAGTTCGATCAACTTTGGAAATTGGCTATTCTGCATTCCCACGATCGCTGCCGGAAAGGTGCAAGCTCAGCGCACGTGGCTTAGCTCGTGTGAACTTATTGGGGGCATTTGTTGTGCAAT
The DNA here is from genome assembly GCA_018152295.1 of Drosophila carrolli. NCBI lineage: Eukaryota > Metazoa > Arthropoda > Insecta > Diptera > Drosophilidae > Drosophila > Drosophila carrolli. Next base: position 2,959 of record JAECXJ010000013.1, read on the forward strand.
CAATGCTTACTCTTACTTATGTCTGGGTCTTTATATAATTTTAGGTGTTAACTTATATATACTCAGTACAATGTCACACTATATATACATTGCAATACAAAGGTAACAGGTAGCTTAAGGTCCATTCTGTACTACAGAGGTAATTACTGCGGTAGAGCCTTTTTTCGCTATAACAACCAAAATTATGGAAACGGGCGTGGAAGTTATAGAGGAAAAAATCGTCAGAACAGAAACAACAACCAGTTAGCGACTTGTCTAATAACAGGCAAACTGGTAATGTTAGACATACACAAAGCACGTCGGAAATCCAGAAGCCCCTCTCAAATTCTTAATTAATTAATCATATGAAATGTTCGTACCATTAATCTCAATCTTAATATTTTTAATAACATTCAAAATGAACATACTGGTAAGACATTATTATATAATGACCCTTGCAAAGGGTCAAAAGTGTGCAACGCAGTGAAGGAGATCTCATACCCTATAAAGTATATATATTCTCGATCAGGATCTCGTCCTGAGTTGATAGAAGCATGTCCGTCTGTCCGTCTGTCTGTTTCAGTTTTAAAGATATCGAATTGAAACTTTGCACACACCCTTCGTTCCTTTGCACGCAGTATATAAGTCGGAATAAGCCGCCATAAAACTGATTGATCGATAACTTTGGTGTTTTTAAAGTTAAGAAGTTGGGATTTTCTATGGTTTTATTTTTGGCCAATCAATCCGACCTTCCAAATTTCATAAGGATCGGCCGACTATATGCTATAGCTGCCAAATTACTGATTGATCGGAAATGCCATAACTTTGGTGTTTGTAAAGTTAGGAAGTTGGAATTTTCTATGGCTTTTATTTTTGGCCAATCAATCCGACCTACGAAATTTCATAAGGATTGGCCGACTATATCCTATAGCCTGGTATGGCTGGACAACGGTGGTCCAGCGGGTGGTGGTGGCCGAATGACCGATAGTCTCCCAATGCTGAATTAGGTAGACTATGATGGAAGGGTAACTACCCTTTTTAACCTGCTGGCCTAGACTCATACAGTATGGAAATGATAAAATATTAACGGCGGACTGCCGGAGTAGATTTAACGAGCATATTCAATGAATGTTAAATCAGAACTGAAACTAACATTAATAAACCCCATTGCGGCCAGACGCTATGTCAGCTGTTTGGCCGGAGCGTACTTTCGGACGATCGGTCATTGCAGTCGCCCTGTTAACTTTGTAGTGTGCATACATACAGAGTACACACTGTACCATCGGCAGCAATGTTAGCCAAATCTGCAGGATCAGCACTCTTCAAACGTAATTTGACCACACACGCCATCAGCTGGTGATAAGTCACGCCAGTTTTTCCCACAGCTTGGCGACTGAAAAAAATATACCCATGTATGCACATAACATTCCGTTCCCTCTCTCTGGGCACCGCTCTCAGAGATAAAAATAAGCTAACATATAACATATAAGGCGCCGACTGCGCAACATAGAGCTAAGCAAAGAATATAGGCCGGCAGTCTAGAGAGCAAATAATAAAAAGTTCTTTTGCACAGACTCTATCCGGTCTATATGTACACCATACTGAGGACTCCAAACTGACTAGTGAAATGAACAGAGTCTTTGTAACATAGGGAACATCGAATTCCTTTGACCACCTTTTAATAAATCCAAGTACTCCCCTGGCTTTATTCACCATAGAAGTAATATGGTCACAAAGCTTAAGTTTTGGGTCAAGAAGGACGGCAAGGTCATCCACATGCGTAATTCTAGACAACGCACAACCAACCAGCGTATATGTTTCATATTGTGGGTTTACCCGAAAAAATGTCATTACTTTGCACTTAGCGCTATTTAAATCCAAAAGATTTTCACAACACCATGTTTGAAAAGCATTTAGGTCAGATTGTAAGTCAGGCATAACTTCATCTGCGTACATAAGGACATGCGACTTTGTCAAGACAAGAGGGAGATCGTTTATAAATAAAGTAAAAAGAAGTGGGCCAAGGTGGCTTCCTTGTAGGGCGCCTGAAGTAACACGGATCAAATCAGAGATCGAGTTTTTAAAGAGGACTCGTTGAGTCCTACCACTTAGATAACTTGAGATCCATGTTAGAAGATCACATGGAAACCCTAATAAGTCTAGCTTTAATACAAGAAGCGAGTGATTTACTGAATCAAACGCTTTACTAAAATCAGTGTAAACTACGTCAGTCTGCATGTTCTTTCTAAAGCCATTTATTACAAAAGACGTTAGCAGCAAGAGGTTTGTCGTCGTAGATCTTTGCCTTATAAATCCATGTTGACATGGAGATATAATCGATCTACAAAGATGTTGCAAATGGGGTGTAATAGTGTTTTCGAAAAGCTTTGGGATGGCGGATAATTTGGATATGCCTCTGTAATTACATGTATTGCATTTATTTCCTTTCTTATGAAGGGGAATGGCAAATGACTCCTTCCAAATAAGTGGGAAATGAGATGTTTTTAAAGACAAGGTAAACAATTTGTACAGAGGTCGACACAGAGTTTCAGCACAGTATTTAAGCACGCAGCCTGGAACTCCGTCCGGACCCGGTGAATAGACTGGTTTAACTTTATGGAGATCCAAAAGAAGGGAGTTTTCGCTTAACCTCGGACAAAAAATCAAGTTCGACTTGGATATGGCATTTGAATAAGACGGATTTGGACGGGATGAAACAGAATATGTTGTCTGGAAAAACTGGGCATATAGATCCGCAATTGCCTGATCAGAATTTGCCGTAGAGTTTTCGAATGATAGCGATGCAGGGTAACAGGCTGATTCACGCTTAGTGGTAACAAAATTATAGAACTGTTTTGGATCTTGTGAAAATTGGACTCTACAACGAATCAAATAGCTTTAATAACACCGGGCGTTAAGCACGATAAAATTTGACCGAGCCCTTAGGTACCGAGAGAAGGCAGATTGTGAACCGCACATTTTAAATTGATTGAAATTATTTTTTATGTGTGACAACTCTTTATTAAACCACGGAGGTTTATTTGAAATTGACGGATAGTATAACGGAACACACAGATAAAAGAAGGAATTCAATGCATTATAAAAGATATAATCGGCCTTAGCCACGTTAGTGCATGAATAAAATGCGAACCAGTCATAGCCGGATAAAAAAGTATTTAAAAGATGAAAGTTTGCCTTACGAAAGCAGCGGATTCGTTTAACCGACTTTTCGGATTTTTTATTCAGCTCTGTTCTTGCGTCTACAGTCAGCTCTAGAGTTGGATGATAAGGAGTGGTGACATTCTTGATAGGCAAACGCCTTCTGAATTTGAAACAAAACACAAGTCCAGTAAACGTCCTAAGGAGTTCTTAACATGGTTCACTTGGGATAGCGCAATGTCAAGCAAGCCGTCAACAAAGTCATGCTGCACTAAAGGATGTGAAATGTTGGAGTTTTCGTCAGGGGACCATGTCGCTCTAGGTATATTAAAATCACCCAATACTATTAACTGATCTCGATCTGACAGTTTTTTGGAAATGGACTGAATGCCGGAAAGGTGATTTGCGTAAATAGGGAACTCAGATGATGGTGGAATATAGGAACAAGTAATATATACAAAACTACCGGGAAGCGATAATTTTATACCTACGAATTCGATGTCATAAAATTCTTTGAAAGTTAGTAATTCAGACGAAAAGGTGGAGCGGCCAGCAATCAAGACTCCACCTCCCCGTCTGGACTGACGATCAAGCCTATAAATTGTGTACTTACCCGGGAGAATTTCGGAGCTAAGAATATCCGCCCTTAACCAGGTCACTGTACATTGTTTTATAATGTTCTTTATGAGGCTTTGTTATACAGGGTTGCCCATATTCGACGGACCCATGTTTTTTTTTTAAAAATCAAAGAAAAAAATAAAAATTTGGCGGTGTGCAATCTTAATCATTTAATTTGTTCCAAGTAGATTTGTTTACATCAATTTTTGAATATGATATCTTTCAAATGGCCGCCTCTGGCGTTGATGGCGTATTGTGCCCTTTTTGCACCATTTTCCATCGTTTTCGCCAACATTTCGGCCGGAATAGCGGCTATTTCTTCACGAATGTTGTCCTTGAGCTCTTCTAGGGTCCTTGGCTTGTTAACGTAAACCTTTGACTTCAAATATCCCCACAAGAAGAAGTCAGGCGGCGTCAAATCGGGCGAACGCGGTGGCCAGTCCAAATCACCACTTTTCGACATCAAACGGCCCGGAAACAATTTCTTCAGAAAATCGATTGTTATGCGACTTGTGTGCGGTGGAGCGCCGTCTTGTTGAAACCAGAACTGCCTCATACGCTTTCGACGAATAATTGGCATCACAAAATTGGTCATCATGTCGCGATAACGCTCCTGGTTGATGGTAACAGCATGGCCATTTTCATTTTGGAAGAAAAACGGCCCAATGACCGTTTTCGAACTAACGCCGCACCAAACTGTGACTTTTTCGTCGTGAAGAGGCACTTCTTGAATCTTCTCAGGATTTTCAGTGGCGTAAATACGGCAATTTTGCTTATTTACGGTCCCATTCAATGTGAAATGGGCTTCATCGGACATGATAATTTTGTTCCAAAATTGATCGTCATCTTTGGCCATTTCGATGACTATTTGGGCCCATTCCAATAGACGAGGCTTGTCCGTAAACAACAATCTTTGCGTCAATTGAATTTTGTACGGGAACAAATGCAAATCAACGCGAATAATCCGTTGTAAAGTGGACCGAGCCATGCCCAACTGCTGAGAACGGCGTTTTTGGGATGTTCTTGGGGACCTCTCAACACTGGCTCGTACGGCAGCGATATTCTCGTCCGATCGCCTTGGTCGACTTTTATTTGGCCTCTTCGGATTGGAAAGAGCCTCACCAGTCGTAAATTTTTCGTATAAACGCTTAATGGTGTTCTTAGAAGGCGCACTTTTCACATTTTTTAATTTTTTAAAAGCACGTTGAGTTTTCACAATTGACTTGTTCTGTTGAATGTAAATTTCAACTATTTCAGAGCGCTCGCGTGGCGTGTATTGTTCCATGGTAAAAATCTGCTTGGACTGACGCTTCAAACGCGGTATGTCATTAAGCGATCTGGCATCTCTGTCAAAAGTTATGGCGTCGTCAGATGGGTCCGTCGAATATGGGCAACCCTGTAGTTGTTTCTGTTGAATTGGGAGCGACTCAGAGGTACGCTCCCAAGCTTTTTATTTTCAATTCTGATTTCTTAATTCTATTACATGTTTGCATAATGCTTAGATCGGCCGGCTATGTCGGCAGAGACGCCGGCAGAGCGGCGGTCGACGCTTATGTATAATTGTCTTTATATATGAGAGAGAGAGAGATACTATGTTCACTTGGCCGTCGGAGCGGTCGTACATATCAAATATGCTTACACTGCAGTTCCCACGCATTCGAGGGCGGTCATATAACCGGGAACTCGGGAACTGCTAGATTTATATATTTGTGTTTTGTTATTGTGGCCAAATGCAAAATGCCAAATAAGGTGTCTGTACTTAAATCGATGCGTAACACTGAGTACAGTGTGCATTCGATATGTGAACATACTACATCTCCCTCCTTTTGAAAAATAACGTAATTTTATGGAGTTATTTTCTAGGTGTATATTTAATATAAATGAAAATATTTTTATTTTTTTTTTATATGTAGTTTAATTTATTAAAAATTGTTTTGAATCAGAAAGTATTGTTTTGAATCAAAAGTGATATTTATATATAATTCATTTATTTTATTTATTTTTTTTCAATCTAATTATGGTTTTTTTTTTGTGTATGGTTGTGTATGGTTCCATTTGTGTATGGTCATACGTGATATATATAATAACAAATTCGGGATTTAACACTTTGAAAAAAAATATAATTTTTATTTATCAAAATAGTGTAAACGCGAACTGGGAGAGATAGGTCTGCTCCTTACAAGATTCAATTTAAAACTCAAACTTATAAATTAAGCTGGCGCTTATCAAACCTTCGATTGGGAGAACGAACTTTATTGATAAATTGAGAGTGTCCAAAATGAGAGCACTGAGCATGAGAGCGATCTAGGTTTGAGCTGCGTCAGCAATTTCACAGTATTGGGGGATAAAAGCTTTTTGGAGTTTGGGGACATTTGTTTATACTGCAAGAGGATGTTTACATTAATTGGTCAGTCGTGGGAGCCGACAATTTGGGGTTCTTTCAATTGTTTATAACTCAAGAGGATGTTTATATTAATTGGCGACTCTTGGGAGCCGATGGATTTGGGTGTGACAAATGCGTAATGTAAATATGTTTATGTGGTAGATATGTGGGTGTGGGTATGTTACTTCCCCATCCATTAGAAAAGAGCCTGTCCTCAGGCGGATATATTAGGGTATATTTGAGTGGGTATATTAGTTTGTGTAGTATTTTCGTTTAATTGTAGGGTATTTTAATATTCCTATAATGCATTTATTTGTAATTCTTTCTTTTGTATTAAATGAAAATATTTGATTATTTTGAAAATAATATTTGTCTTCTAAAGGTTCTGTTAATATGTCATTAAATTCATTTGGGTAAGGTAAAATTTTGAATATTGAAGTTTTTATAATGTCTTTTGGGATATGGGAAATTATCAATATTTGATTAGTATTGGTTTGTAACCAAGTAGAGGTTTTTATTATTAATAATTTTTCTGAATTAACTTGTGTTAAAGTATCATGCTTAAGTAATTTAGGGTTAAAAAGGCCTAGTCTAGTAAGTTGCATTCCTAGTTCTATGTCCTCTATATATTCAGTAAATTCTTGTAGATTAAAAATAAGTAATGCTAGCCTTTCGTCTACATCATTGACCAAGCTTAAATGATTTATTGTTTCAATACCTTTGTTTACCGCTTATTAATTACCGCTTATTAATCAACTTAACTTGAATTGTGTTTTGTTCTAAATTTTCAATTTTATTTATTAATTCTTCTTTATCTTGTTCATCTAATGTTCCAAATAGATATTTGTATGTTGTGCCTATGAAATTTATAAGACCTCTTTTGCTACGTTTTGCAATTCTAATTCCATTCATTTCTCTGTTTAATTTCTCTGTTAAGTATATAATTTGTTTTAAGCCTGAAAATTCTTCTGATTGTTTAATTAAATTAGTATACGTTAGTTCAGTTTTGGTTAAGTTGACGGTTAAACAATGATATTCTTAATTAGTTGGGTAAGTCCAAGGTTCCTGTTTTAAATATTAAATAACCGTTTTTTGCTTGAACGGGATTGATTTGCAAATTTTGGCCATTGGTAAGTTTGGTAAAATGTATTAAAATTAATAAGATGTTGATAGTGTTGATCAACAAGTTAGGTTTGGTTTTCATTTGGCGTGCATCTGGAATTATCGTATTTATTTTCGTTAATTTTCTTTGTTTTCTTATATTTATTATTTTTCTTCCTCTGTTAACTTCTTCATAATGATTATCATCTAGTTTTGTGATTTTTCCTGTCTTTTTAAACGGATTAGTGCTCCACTAGGGAGCTTGTCGATATCTAGTATCAATTTCAAATTTATTTAGTGATTCATTTAGTTTTTCTATTTTATTGATTTTATTTGACTGTGTATTATATTGGAGTTCCAGCGAAAATAAAAATATCTGCAGGAGTTCTGCCTGTCGTGTTATGTTTTGTTTTATGATTATAGACATAAAGAATAGTTTCAAATTTTGTTAGCTTATTTTCTATGTCTGTTTCACTGTTTATGATTCTTAACTTTTCATTTACTGTTTTATGAAATCTCTTAACGTCAGAAATTCCATTTTTGCTTGTTGTTATATCAATAACAACATCTTCAGATTTTAACCAAAGTTGCAATGCTGCACACATGAAAGCTGAATCTTTGTCTGCTTTAATTTGGCTTGGTTTACCCATTTCATTGAAAACTTTAGTTAATGATCTTTTTGCTTCTAACCAATCTCGACTGTTGACTTCTATTAAGGTGGCAAATTTTGAATAAATGTCTATACAAGATAAAAATTGTTTAATATCTATCATATAAAAATCAATGACATATTTTTCTCTTGGATTAAAAATTTCTGGGGTTATTACGAATTCTAATTTAGTATTTCTGTGTTCTGTTTTTGCGATGTTGCATATTTCGCATTCATTAATAAAATTTTGAATTAATTTTTGGTGATCGGGAAAATAATATTTTTCTTTAAAAAGTGCTGTTTGTTTTTCTATCCCTGGATGTAATAGTTCTCTGTGTGTTTTAATAATAATTTCTTTGAATTCTGCGTAAGTGTTAATATCTATTAATTTAATATTAGTTTTCATTGTTTTAGTTAAGTTATCTGGGGAAATAATTTCAACGTATGCCTTTTGAAAAATTAAAAAGTCTGTTTCAATTTGAAAGTATATTACGCTTTTCTTATTAGAAAAGTATTAAATTATTAATTGTTTTGCGTATTCTATTGTCATCTTTTTATATGTTATTATAATTTTTGTTTTATGAAAATAATTTATTACTTCGACTTCATTTAAGTCTCCTCTTATAAATTCTAGTTGTCTGTTATAATAATTCAGTGGTCTTTCTGTTATTGAAATGTGGTTTTGGTTATCTTCTGGTGCACTATGCACTGTAGCTACTGTTGTTATTGTATTTGAATTACTGGAAGTCTTTCCTAAATAGGCTTCCTCTATTCTTATTCTAGATAAGGCGTCTGCCACATGGTTTTCTTTACCGGGCAAATATTTTATTTCATAATCAAACTCATTTAGTTTGATTTTCCAGCGTTGTAATTTCATATTAGGTTCTTTAATATTATTGAGCCATACTAGAGGCCTGTGATCACTTAGGATCAGAAATTTTCTGCCAAAAAGATAGGACCTGAAATATTTGGTGGCCCAGACAATAGCTAAAAGTTCCTTTTCTATTGCCGAATAATTAATTTCGTGTTCATTAAGAGTTCTGCTGGCATAACAGATTGGTTTATGATTTTGCGATAATACTGCTCCTATAGCAATATTACTTGCTGTAATTGCTGTTGTTAATGAAAATGGTTTTTCGAAATTTGGGTATATAAGTATTGGATCGGACATTATTAAAAGTTTAAGTTTTTCAAACGCTTTCTGCTGGCATAACAGATTGGTTTATGATTTTGCGATAATACTGCTCCTATAGCAATATTACTTGCTGTAATTGTTGTTGTTAATGAAAATGGTTTTTCGAAATTTGGGTATATAAGTATTGGATCGGACATTATTAAAAGTTTAAGTTTTTCAAACGCTTTCTGCTGGCATAACAGATTGGTTTATGATTTTGCGATAATACTGCTCCTATAGCAATATTACTTGCTGTAATTGCTGTTGTTAATGAAAATGGTTTTTCGAAATTTGGGTATATAAGTATTGGATCGGACATTATTAAAAGTTTAAGTTTTTCAAACGCTTGTACATTATTTTTTATATTTAAAGTTACGCCTTTTTAAGCTTTGCTGTCATTGGTTTTGCTATTTTACAAAGTTTGGGATAAATTTCTTATAAAATCCACAAAGACCTAAAAGGGATTTTATTTGTTTTGGGGATTTGGGTATAGGGAAATTTTTGATTGCCTCTATTTTGAGAGGATTTGGTTTTATACCAGTTGTTGTTATAATATGTCCAAGGAATTCTGTTTCCTTTTTCATAAACTCGCATTTGTCGAGTTGAAGCTTGAGATTAGCTTCTCGTAATTTTTCAAATACCTTTCGGAAAGATAATACATGTTCCTCCAATGAAGTGGAGTGCACGATAATATCGTCCATGTAGACCAAACAATCCTTGTAGATCAAATCTTCTAAGAGATTGTTCATGCACCTTTGAAAGGTAGCAGGGGCATTTTTCAATCCAAAGGGCATTCGAGTATATTCATAATGGCCATTTTTGGTGAAAAAAGCTGTCTTTGGAATAGAATTTTCATCCATTTGTATTTGGTGAAAACCTTTTGCAAGGTCAATAGTGGTAAAATATTGGCATCTACCAAGTTTGTCCAATATTTCATCCATGACCGGGATAGGGTATTTGTCATCTACCGTAATTTCATTTAAATTACGATAGTCAATTACGATACGGAACTTTTTTGTTCCAGATGCAACACCTTTCTTAGGTACTATGCTAATGGGTGAGCAATAAGGGGAATTTGACTTTCGAATTATTCCCTGTTTTATCATATCTCTCATTTGTGAATCGACTTCTTGGTCGTAAGCTTGAGGATATTTGTATGGTTTTTTGTAAACCGGTTGCTCATTTTTTGTATGAATGACATGCTTGATAGTACTAGTGAAAGTCAAATTGTCACTTTCTTTGTACTGTATGTCGCTAAATTCATATAAAATTTTCTTAAGATTATCTTTTTCCTCGTCATTAAGGTGTTCTAATCTAAACTTATTGGTTTCTTGCAAGTCGTTATTTATTGCAAAATTAAAAGGTGTATCTGTTGAAAATGGGGGATCGCAGCAATCAATTTATGCTTCTCCTTGTTTATATTCGAAATCGTTATAATTAAATTTCATTCCGAATTGATAACCGTTTAAATTAACTGTTTTTGATTTATAATTAATAATTGCGTTACAAGCTTCGAGATTTTCTCTTTTTATGAGCATATCAAAATGTTTGTTTGGTCGGACAAAGCTTACTTGCATGGTAGGACACGGATTTATTTAACTGAATATTACCATTTATGGTATGAACTTTAAGAGGTGTATTTTTGGTTGGAAAATGAAAGTAATTTTCTTTAATTAAATTAATAGAAGAGCCTGTGTCTACAACACATCGGAACTCTTGGTTATTCATGATGATTCGTATGTAAAGGTTTCTATTTCCTGTTCGGTGTCCGAGGCTTGTTGATGAAAATTTTCGGTATCCATTTTCATATGGCCACTCGTACTTTCGCGATTTCTTTTTATTGGTCGATTAGGAGCATTAGCCCCATTTTGTTGTGATTGATAATTTATAGGATTCCTAACCTGATTATAATTTAATTTTTGTTGGAATTCTTGTTTTGTTGCTTGATATAATGGGTGGTTTTCATAAAAAGTTTCGCTGTTATTTTTATTATAATTACGCTTATGTTGGCCGTGAGATGTACTAGCCTGTTGCTTATATTGATTTGGGGAAATATTATTCTGCTGTCTGTATTGGTTTTGGGAATTATAGTTTTGTTGTTTATAAGTATTTTGTTAGGGTTGATAATTTCTCTTATCTTGGTTTTGACTTTGTGAATTCTTTGTTCTATCTGAATAAAGTGTTTCATAACAACCTTCTTGTTGTGCTACACATTTTAGTTTATTAGCATTAGTAATATCATACCTAGCCAATGTCATAAAAAGTCTGTCTGGCAATTTTTTCATAATAACATCTTTAACTGTATTATTAAGAGCATTTGTGTATAAAATTGTATTTGAAGCGTTATTTTCTAAGGCTAATTTATTTAATATTACAAAAGATTTGGACTCAATGTCCTCAACAAACTTACGTATACACCCAGGAAAGGGGGTGTTATACAGACGTCTTAGTAGTTCTTCGCAGGGCCTCTGGGTTTTATATTCGTTGATGAGGGCGTTCCTTAAATCCCTCCAGCATCTGGCTGTTGATAGTTGAGATATCCTCTGGGCATCTCCGTGAAGCTGCATTTCAATCGCACTGAAGAATACGCTCGACTGGCGTATACATGTTGTGGGGTACAACTCCAGAATGAAGTCTATCCTCCTGATGAACGGGCTGAGTTCGAGCGTGTTGCCTCCAAATTGCGGCACTTGCCTGATTTGGTTCAGGGCTTGATTTAGATGGTTTTCTGACAATAATAGCACTGGTTCTGCCATTTTTGGTTTTTTATTTAGTTTTATAAATTTTTCACAATTTTAAAAGTTTTGTATTATGAATTTGCTTTAAAATTGATATACCTTGTCTCTTACCACTGGTGGGGGAGAACTAAGGTGTTTTATTTTTTAGTAACCCTTGTGTTACTAACTTTTACAATAAAACGGGTTTTTGCAAAAATTTGTTTTTATTATTTTGTTTTTTTGTTTTAGTTACTTGACAGTCACACGGGTCAAGATTTATGTTTTGTTAAAAAAAACCTCGCAACCTGAGCTTCGATAGCGTGTTGCAAAATTGAGGTTTCCGTTCGTATATTAGCGACACAAACCGACACTGCGATAGCTGGTTTATAATTGCACTGAGATGAACGACGTTTGGGTTCTTTAAGGATATAACCGTATAAAAAGTTATATCCTACCGGCTGCGCCAATAACAAATTCGGGATTTAACACTTTGAAAAAAATATAATTTTTATTTATCAAAATAGTGTAAACGCGAACTGGGAGAGATAGGTCTGCTCCTTACAAGATACAACTTAAAACTCAAACTTATAAACTAAGCTGGCGCTTATCAAACCTTCGATTGGGAGAACGAACTTTATTGATAAATTGGGAGTGTCCAAAATGAGAGCACAGAGCATTAGAGCGATCTAGGTTTGAGCTGCGTCTGCAATTTTACAGTATTGGGGGATAAAAGCTTTTTGGAGTTTGGGGACATTTGTTTATACTGCAAGAGGATGTTTACATTAATTGGTCAGTCGTGGGAGCCGACAATTTGGGGTTCTTTCAATTGTTTATAACTCAAGAGGATGTTTATATTAATTGGCGACTCTTGGGAGCCGATGGATTTGGGTGTGACAAATGCGTAATGTAAATATGTTTATGTGGTAGATATGTGGTTGTGGGTATGTTACTTTATGTGGTAGATATGTGGGTGTGGGTATGTTACTTTATGTGGTAGATATGTGGGTGTGGGTATGTTACTATATATAAGAGAATTAAAGTGATTATGAAATAAAAATTTTTAACCTATCCTTATGAACTGTTTGCTTCTTATTTTTGTTATTTGAAATTACTATGCTTTCTCTTTCTTCTATGCTTTCTACCTTATATGGTCCAGTGTATTTATAGTCTAGCTTCTGCCCTGTTTAATTTTTTAGTAAAACTTGGTCTCCGATTTTTAAATCAAAGTTCAAAATATTTCTGTCATAATTAAGTTTTTGTTTGTGTTTATGGCATTCTAGCATTAATCTAGCTCTCTTAAATGCTTGTTCTAGTCTAAACTTAGATTCTTTAGCGTAATCATCTGTGTTATATAATGGTTGTATATTATCTATACTATTGAAGTGTTTGGCTAAATTAGATGTTTTACCAAAAACTAACTCGTATGGACAATAGTCATGTGCCATATAGGGTGTTGTGTTGAAACAGTATACGAAGTATTGCAACCATACATCCCAATCTGTTTTATCAACTGAGATGTATGAGCGGATGAACTCATTAAATGTTCTGTGGCTTCGCTCCACGGTTCCTACAGTCTGGTGATGATGTGCTGTTGAAGTTATGTTTTTGATATTTAAGTTTGTACATAAATCTTCAATTATTGAATTGTTGTATTCTGTTCCCATGTCCGTAATGAACGTCTTCATTGGACCGTACTTCAGAATAAAATCTTCGAATATAGCTTTTGCTACTGTTTTTGCACTTTTGTTCTGGATTGGTATTGCTACAATGTACTTAGTTAAATCGCAAATTAGCGTTACTATGTATTCATTTCCTTGTTCAGATTTATGTAGTGGACCGATCGTATCCACAATTACCCTGTCGAAAACCGTTTGTGGCGTTTTGGTGATAGTTAATGGGGTCTTTGTATGTTTTGTTGTCTTTGCTTTTTGGCATTTAGGACATTTTCTTATATATTTTGTTATATCTTTGGTGAGTCTTGACTTATGTGTCAGGCTAACCGGTTGTGTTTATTTCAGAGCTCCCGTATTTAAAAAAAAAAAAAGAAAAGTTTTATACAAAATTCTGTTTTCCTGTGTCTTTACGATTTTTCTTTTGACTTTCTTAACAAAACATTTGCCGACCTTGCCTTCGGTTGGCAGGCCGGCTGCTGCGGTAAACATTCTTTTTCTTTGTTTTCTTAGTTCATTACGCAAGTACAATGTCAGATGCTGGTGCAGTTCCCAAAAAAGATGTCTTCCAATTTCAAGCCATCTCGACGAAAGTTTGTCGGGAAACCAATCATGACTCTCATGTGGCTAAACACTCGGTCTTTGCTAAGGACCAAGATACGCGACCACCAGTCAATACAGATGAAGCTGCTAAAGTAGCTGTTATGAATGCCTCTAGTAATGCCAAGGCGACTGCCTTTGATGCCAATAGGTGCCTCTCTGATACTTCTCATACTTCTGATGAATTTGATGATTCCAATTATTCAGACACCTCATCTGTCCCGACTATGACCATTTTTACCCCCAAGTGGATTAGTAAAAATGCTGCCGATGATGAACGCTTTACTCAGGTAAATAACCTAAGGAAAAGACGAAATCTTGACATACTCGGAGGTAGTAATATCAACAAATCATCGCTGCCAAACCCTGTTGGCGACCATAAACGTCCTCAAGCTCCATCCTCTGGTATGACCATACAATCACATTCTTCAAGTCAAGAAGGCTCTACCTACATAGGAAACAACAATAGCTTTGCTATTTTGTCTGACGATGATGATGATGATACAATGACTTCCACTCATAATAATGAATCAATCAGCACCTCTAAACTTGGTCATGGATTGTCTGAGCCTGTTGAAGCTAACTTGCATTCGGTGTCCCCACGCAATGCCTCTTCTCAAGCTAAAACCAAGAAACGTGATCCCCGTCCGCCACCCTTCCTTTTGAGGGGAATCACTGATTTTAGGCAACTAATTTCATTACTATCTTCTGTGACCAATGGTTTTCGCCTCAAGACAACTGGTAAATCTTCCTGTAGGGTTACTGTGGATGACGGCAATGTTTACCGTGTTGTCCAGAAGCTTTTCAAGGATAATGGAATTCCTGTCAGCACTTTTCAGTTTAAAAATGAACGAGCCTTTCGAGTCGTCATCAAGGGACTTCACGCTTCCACTGAAATAGCCGAAATTACTGCAAAACTGAAAGCTCTGGGACACAACCCTCGGAATGTATTCAACCCCCCTGGTGAAAATGGGAAGGCGAACCGGGATATATTCTTTGTGGAGCTGGAACCAGCTAGAAACAACAAAAATGTGTATGATATCCAGACAATTGACTACCAGGTGGTTAAAGTGGAACCGCAGCTTCAGAGAAAGGGTCCTTTAAGGTGTTTCAGATGTCAAGAATTTGGACATTCTAAAAATTTTTGCTCACTCTTGCCAAAGTGTGCCAGATGCGCTGGTGACCATGAAACAAAATAAAAGGAGCGGTGCTTGGCCATAAATGAGGAACAACTCAAGTGCATTAACTGTGGTTCTAATCATAGTGCGTCTTCCCGTCGATGTCCTGCCTATTTAGAGGCTATTGAAAGACGTAAGCCCACTGGTTCTGTAGGGCGTAGACCCACTGAAAAACGTACTTTTAAGCCTGCCATGCCCCCGGCTCAAAATGCTTGGTTTTCTACGCGTCTTCCTGCATCCTTAAGTCAGACTTCGCCAACGGCAAATTCACATCCAAGTGAAAAGACCTCCTTGATTGAACAACCTTCTCAGGACAGGCTTCTGGAATTTATTAATGGATTAAGGAAGCAACAAGAGGCTGCTGCGATAGCCCAAGCGGCTGCAATTGATAAGTTGTTGTTACGCTTCGATCAAATGATGTCAGTAATGACGACCACACTACAAATGTTACAGAGCGTGATTTCTAAGCACGCCAATCTATCAGGGTCAACGCAATGCGATGACTAATTACGGTATAAATATCGTTATTTGGAACGCCAACAACTTAATTGGCAAATCACTCGAGATTGAGCATCTCCTCCAGGAACGCAACATTTTATTGATCTCAGAGACACATTTTACCAGCCGTTCATTCTTCCACATTAATGGATATGCTGTTCACTCTGCCAACCACCCTGATGATCGACATCGTGGTGGTGCTGCTGTCATCATCAAATCCTGTTTAGATTATCACCTAAGTGCCACAATATCGGAGGCTCACCTGCAAGCAGTTGCCATAAGTTTGGTCACTGGGTTTGGCAGAATTTCATTTGGTGCTGTCTACTGTCCACCTGGTCACCGCCTTTCTTGGACGACTGAGGAATATCTGCGTCTGTTTGGCTCTGTAGGTAGCCGCTTTCTCATTGGAGGTGATTGGAATGCGCACCACAGTTTCTGGGGGTGCAGGCGATCATGCCCTCGGGGAAACACCCTGATGTCAGTTATTGCTGACTCAAATATGCAGATTTTGGCTACTGGCGGACCCACTTATTTTCCTTGGATCAATGACCACCTCCCGACGGCCATTGATTTTGCTGTGTACAAAGGCATCCCGTGCAACCACCTTACAATCTCAGAGTGTTTGGGACTTTCCTCTGATCATATTCCGCTCCTGATATATTTTTGCGTGGCTGCCTATACGATCGTCACCAAATCCTGGCTTCTTCCCCGGGGCTCGGATCTTAAAAGATTCAGTGCGCAACTTACTGCTCTGACTCAGGAGCAACCTTCTCTTCTTTCTGTGGACGACGTAGATTCCTTTGCTGAGGTCTTAGTTGAACAGATCCATCAAGCTGCCCCTCCTCCTAGAAGTATACCTATTCCTCCTCCATCTTGGGCTTATTCAAAGCCAGAAATTGCTGCCTTGGCCAGAAAAGGTCATGCACTTCGCCGTGTCTAGATGAGGACGAGGCATACCATCGATATGGCAAGGTGGAAGGCTACTGTGTCCGAGCTAAGAATAGTCCCCCGTTCGGCCAAGTCACAATTTTTTATGGACAAGCTCCGCAACCTTAAAAGACAGCCGCTTCAGAGGTTTTCCCTTAAACGTGGTGATGGGACTTGGGCCCACAGTGATTCCGAGATTGCTGTAGTATTTGCTGATGATCTTGAAAATCGCTTTACTCCATTTGAATTTGCAACAAGCGAAGAAGTCCAGACAACAATCTCTAGGATAGGATTTTCATTTGGTCCTTCTGTTACTGTCCGTCCAGTAGACGAAGATGAAGTATGTGGTCATATAAGGCGACTGGTTACTACTAAAGGTCCTGGCATGGACGCGATTGATGGCAAAGTAGCAAAGGCTCTGCCTAGCTCTGTCATTGCACAGCTCTGTCTTCTCTTTAATGCTTGCCTGGACCTTGGTTATTTTCCATCACCTTGGAAACGAGTTACAATGGTGGCAAAAAAAGGAAAAGACCCATGTTGCCCGGAATCTTATAGGCCGATTAGTTTGCTGTCCACTTTCTCCAAGATTTTTGAGCGGATTGAAGATCCGAATCACCATTTTGGTTTCCGTAGTCGCCATAGTGCTATCGAGCAAGTGCACAGAGTAATTAACCATGTCCTGGGGGCTTTCGAAGACCACAAATACTGCTCAGCCGTTTTTCTCGATGTTCGACAGGCCTTTGACAGGGTTTGGCACGAAGGACTGTTCTACAAGCTAATGCCGCTTTTGCCTGAAAGGCTCTGGAATCTCATTGTATCGTTCTTAGATAAAAAGGAGTTTGCTGTAGACATTCGTGGACACCGTTCTGGACTTCGCCCAATTCGTGCTGGTGTCCCGCAGGGAAGCGTTCTTGGCCCGGTCCTGTATGCAATTTACACTTCGGATCTTCCTAACCCAGTTGCTCGTGGTACACTCCTGGCCACATATGCAGATGACACTGCATTTCTTGCAGCTGGTAGCACCACTACGTCTGCGTCCCGACGTGTCCAGACATTCTTAGACGAATTTGAGTGCTGGGCCTCGCGATGGAACATTGCGCTTAATGTTGACAAAACGCAACATGTCACTTTTGCTCTCCGCCCTGGCCGTTCGCGTAGCCTTAACATTGATGGGAATAGGCTCAAGCACGAAGATAAGGTGACGTACCTCGGAGTTACCTTAGACCGTCGCCTTTGTTGGAAGGGACAAATTGATCGAGTTTGTGGATCAGCAAGAACAAAACTTGACAAAATGGACTGGCTCCTTCGTCCAGGCAGCGGCCTATCCCTTGAAGCTAAGGTGCGGCTTTTTAAGGCCATTGTCCTCCCAACCTTAAACTGGGGAATCACTTGCTGGGGCACGGCCTGTGATTCGTCACTAAAAAGGGTGCAAACATGCATTACAAAGGCTCTCAGGAGGATGCTAGGGGTGAAGTGCCACCATTATATAGAAAACCGAGTTATGTTCCAGGACACGGGGGTGCCGACGGTAACAGAGACGATTTGCAAATCCTCAAGTCGATACCGGGAACGTTTGCTCACACATGCAAACTGTCTGGCAAGACATCTTGCAACACCACTGGGTGGACGGCGTCTCCGCAGACGACACCCGGCAGACTTATGGATTCTCGGCCGTGACAGACACGGTCGTCTTCTGTAATAACACATCTTGATCAACTTTTGACCGGCTATGACCACACCTGATTTGCTCAAGAATGAAGCACCCGTTACCCGCTTATTTTGGGATCTTTAGAAATAATTCGTCAATACACGAAAACAAGGTCCATCCTTGTGTGGCGTGTTCAATAAACTATAAAAAAAAAAATATATATCTTTGGTCATGTTTTTCCAATAATAATGCCTTTTTATTTTTGCTAATGTCTGTACATATGCCTGTATGACCTCCTTGTATTGGATCATCATGGAATGTAAACAGTAATGCTTCTTTCTCTTTATCATTATTTGATAATTGGGTCACCGGCTTGAGTAGCGCTACTCTTAATGATTGTAATTTTTTATTGCCCATAATTTTAAAAGATTCCATTGAAATGGTTTCAAAGATCTTTTCTCTCGGTGCCACTTTGAGTTGGCTGATATTAAGAATATCGGCTTCTTTTTCAAGCCTTTGAAAGAACTGACCTAAGTCGAGAATTTCATTGGTGTACAAATCGCCAACATCAATTCTTGCTATAACCTTTTTTCCATGCTTTAGTAAGCAAAGTGAATCAGTTATTCGCAAGGTCACTACTTTTCGTACCTCGTCATTAACAATGACTTCGTATACGTTGGGCTGAGAAGCTTTATTTAGAATATGCCTAGGCAAATCTATTTTTTCTTTTTCTGTTCCTGCGCAGGAATTTTTCTGTTTACTTTGATTTCTGGTAGTGACTTTCATAATTTTATTATTTGTCTGGATATTTTTTAAATCCGTTATTGTTATTCTTGATAGCGCGTCGGCTATATGGTTGTCTTTTCCCTTAAGATATTCCACAGTAAAATCATATTCTTCCAAGTCTAATCTCATCCGTGTTAATTTTGAACTTGGATTTGTCATTGAAAATAGATAGGTTAATGGCCTATGGTCTGTTTTGACTGTGAAATGTTTTCCATAAATATATGGTCGAAAATGGTTTATTGCCTAGTGGATAGCTGCTAACTCTTGTTCTGTTGTATTTTTATTACTTTCTCCTTTCGTAAAGGATCTTGATGCATAGGCTACTGGTAGCTGAGTGTTATTGTAATCTTGAGCAAGAACAGCTCCACATGCTTGTTTGCTTGCATCTGTTGTTATGCAAAATTCTTTATTAAAATCGGGATATTGCAATAATGTGGGTTTCATCAATTGGGTTTTTAGGTATTCGAATGCGTTTTGACATTTATATGTCCATTCAAATTTAACATTCTTTTTACATAATCTAGTTATGTGACGTGAGTAATCGGAAAAATTTTTAATACAAAAAACGTTTGTAAGATTTTCAATCGTATGTTTTTCTGAACAACAGATGACAATTAGGTCATCCATATACAAGAATGCCTGAAGAGGTTCGATACCTGAAAATTCAATTGTCATCATTCTTTGGAAAGAATTTGGCGCTATTTTTAAACCATAAGGTAATCGTGTAAAACGATAGGAGCCATTGCTCGTGGAAAAGGACGTTATATTTCTAGACGTATCTTCGAGTTCTATTTGATGAAATCCTGACATGAAAAGTATTTAGCTCTACCTAATTGGTCAAGAATATCGTCTATTCTTGGTAGTGGAAATTTATCTGATAAAATTCTTTTGTTAATTTGGCGGTAATCAATTACTAAACGCCATCTTTTTGTATTGCAATTTGGTAATGATTTTTTCGGGACTATTAATAATGGACTGTTGTATTCTGAAACTGATGGTTCTATTATTTTATCTTTAATTAGTTTTTCTACTTCTTCTTTTTGACTGTGGGGGATTCTGTAATTCTTTATGTATACTGGTTCATCATCTTTCATTCTTATTTTTTGTTTATAGAAATTATTAGTTGATATCGGTTCGGTTTCTATCCCGAATATATCTGTGTATTTGGTGCATAATTCTTTAAGTATTTCTTTAAATTGAGGCGGGAAATTTTTGTTGTTTTTCTAAGATTTCTTCTTTATTTGTATTTTTATTGGATTTAATTATATCGTAATTATCCAATGGTTCGACTTTAAGTGTATTTAATTGAAGAATTGCTGTTTTATTTGTTGTATTTAGAATTCGGACAAAGGTGTTTCTAGAATCTGCAATGGTATTTCCAATGAATACTCCATTTTGGATTTCTTGGTTTGTTATTACTATATACCTGGTTGCTGAATTTATAGTTATTTTTCGAACGACTTCAGATCTAGCTGGTAAAATTGACGAATTATTTTCGAGTGTATGATTTATCGGAATATTAATCGGATTATAGAGATTATCTGGTCTCAGTATAAGCCAATCATTTTCTGGTTTTAAATCTATTTGACAATTATATTTTTTCATAAAATCTATTCCTATAATTGCATCACATGGAATAGGAAAGTTGGACGTTACTATATGGAAATTATGTGGTATAGCATAGTTGCCTGATAGAAGTTCTATTGCTGCTAAACCTTTTGAATTTGTTGTTCCTTCACCAACGCCTGATATTTGCGTAATATTTTTATAGTCAACATTGTTAAATGAGTCTGAGGATTCTTTGATTAAAGAGATGTCTGCACCTGAATCAACTAGTAATGTATATAATTTATTTGTGTTTTCATTTTTAAGTAAAATAAAAAGATTGAAGTTAAGATGTGAACCGTATTCTTTACTGGGTTTCTTATCTTAAGGGTGTTTATTGGTTTTCCGAAGTTGTTTGTACCTGTCGGACATTATTATTGTTATTTTGTCTGTTTGCGTTTGTATTGGTATTGTTATTATCGTTGGCGTTGTTATTGGAGTTATATCCATTATTGTTTCCACCACGATTGTTTCCTCTATAATTACCACGACCTCTGTAGTTATTGTTGGTCTGGTTATAATAGTTTCGGTTATAACCGTTGTTTTGGTTATAACCATTGTTTTGGTAATATCCATTATTTTGATAATTACCTCTGTTGTTACCCCTACCGCGATAATTATTTCTGAAGTTATTACCACGATAGTTGTTTCCTTTTTGTGTGTATAGGGTCGAGTTGGCGTTGCCTGTCATCTCAGTACTACACTGTATGTACTTCGTGACGGCTTCATTCATTGTTGAAAAGTTGCCAGCTTCTAGGATAGTCTTAAGTCGGCCATGCTCACAATTTTTGATCATTGTGGTTATAGCTTCCTTTGTGCTGAACTTGTCGGCATGTTCAGCCGGTAGTCCTTCGTCAATGTATGAAGCTTCAAGGAGCTTTCGTAGGTTGTCTATTTCATTTGTAAATTTTTCTGCTGTTTTGCCTTTTTGCCTTGTTTTAGCCATTTTTGCTTTGACAACGTCAGATGTTTCACCGACAATAGTGTCTTGCAGTTTTTGGATTATTGAGTTTATCGTTAGTTCATTTTGAACCTTATATAGTGTAGATCCTACAATTTTTGATTTGACGACTTCTACAGCCAAATCTTCCAACGTTCCCTTTGTCAGGTCAACCAGCTTTAAAGCTGTTACAAATCTATGCAAGTGTAGTTTGGGCACCACTTGGTTTTATTCGTTTCATTTTTGTGTTTTCCCCGCCTAATTTTAAATAGTAGAATTATATTTTTAGAACATCAAGAAAAGGAAGATTCAGTGAATAATATTTGATAAATAACATCCAAGCATAAGTACCTTGATTAAATGTTGCAATAGAAAAACACTGCCTTGATTGGAATGTATGTAAACAAACGCGCTCATAACCTAACACGTATACTGCTCGCTCTCTCTCTCTCTCTCTCTAAGCAAGAAAGTTTATTATGACGTTTCGAGCGTCCCTTTTCCTTTTAATCACATCATAAAACACTTACACTTGTATTCCATAGAAGCGTTACATGCGCAGCGCCGCGGGAAAATATGAATTCTCGAAACATATATTGCTAGTCGGACTCGATTTAGCGCCTCTTAGATTTGGCGCCCGGGGCGCTTGCCCCTTTCGCCCCCCCCCTAGATCCGCCACTGCTGCTGTAATAAATGCAGGAATTGAGGGATCGTGTAGATCTTTTTCATTTATTTCGATATCTTTGCTTGTATCTGAATCTTCTTCTTCTGCTAGGGCTTTTCGTTGGTCTAATGTTAAAGGCGTATTCAAAATTGTCGGAATATATATTTTTAAATCATACTTATCCTTGACAGTTATTAGGTTTGCCCGCAACCTTATCAATATTTTGGATAATTTTGATAAGTTTGTCTTGTTAATTATTTCCCTATTTTCATGCACTGGGGTTCTTGCCTGATTGTAAGAGTCTACAAGAATTTTTGCATGTTTATCTACTGTTTCTTTTTATGTAAGACTTTTCAAATGTTTCCTTGCATGTTTATCTACTGTTTCTTTTTATGTAAGACTTTTCAAATGTTTCCTTTAATTCTCGGATATGAATTATAAACTCCCATTCCATATTTAATTTGTAGTCATCATTTTTTATTTTTATTTTTACTTGTGCATTAATTTTAGCACGTTAATGTGTCCTAAGACTGGGCGTATGTCGATTTCGGAGAATACTTTACAGTTTCTCACGGTAGACAGTACTATGGCCTTTTGCGTTCTGCTGCAATGAATAATTGGAGAGAATTCAAGATCGTACCTATTCATATATTCGTACTCAAAATCTGCAATTAATAGAGGCTCTGCTCTGTTCCTAATTAAGGCTAATACCCTATTCTCAAAATTTGGCTCGTTAAAAAAATTTTTAATACAAAAAACGTTTGTAAGATTTTCAATCGTATGTTTTTCTGAACAACAGATGACAATTAGGTCATCCATATACAAGAATGCCTGAAGAGGTTCGATACCTGAAAATTCAATTGTCACCATTCTTTGGAAAGAATTTGGCGCTATTTTTAAACCATAAGGTAATCGTGTAAAACGATAGGAGCCATTGCTCGTGGAAAAGGACGTTATATTTCTAGACGTATCTTCGAGTTCTATTTGATGAAATCCTGACATGAAAAGTATTTAGCTCTACCTAATTGGTCAAGAATATCGTCTATTCTTGGTAGTGGAAATTTATCTGATAAAATTCTTTTGTTAATTTGGCGGTAATCAATTACTAAACGCCATCTTTTTGTATTGCAATTTGGTAATGATTTTTTCGGGACTATTAATAATGGACTGTTGTATTCTGAAACTGATGGTTCTATTATTTTATCTTTAATTAGTTTTTCTACTTCTTCTTTTTGACTGTGGGGGATTCTGTAATTCTTTATGTATACTGGTTCATCATCTTTCATTCTTATTTTTTTGTTTATAGAAATTATTAGTTGATATCGGTTCGGTTTCTATCCCGAATATATCTGTGTATTTGGTGCATAATTCTTTAAGTATTTCTTTAAATTGAGGCGGGAAATTTTTGTTGTTTTTCTAAGATTTCTTCTTTATTTGTATTTTTATTGGATTTAATTATATCGTAATTATCCAATGGTTCGACTTTAAGTGTATTTAATTGAAGAATTGCTGTTTTATTTGTTGTATTTAGAATTCGGACAAAGGTGTTTCTAGAATCTGCAATGGTATTTCCAATGAATACTCCATTTTGGATTTCTTGGTTTGTTATTACTATATACCTGGTTGCTGAATTTATAGTTATTTTTCGAACGACTTCAGATCTAGCTGGTAAAATTGACGAATTATTTTCGAGTGTATGATTTATCGGAATATTAATCGGATTATAGAGATTATCTGGTCTCAGTATAAGCCAATCATTTTCTGGTTTTAAATCTATTTGACAATTATATTTTTTCATAAAATCTATTCCTATAATTGCATCACATGGAATAGGAAAGTTGGACGTTACTATATGGAAATTATGTGGTATAGCATAGTTGCCTGATAGAAGTTCTATAGCTGCTAAACCTTTTGAATTTGTTGTTCCTTCACCAACGCCTGATATTTGCGTAATATTTTTATAGTCAACATTGTTAAATGAGTCTGAGGATTCTTTGATTAAAGAGATGTCTGCACCTGAATCAACTAGTAATGTATATAATTTATTTGTGTTTTCATTTTTAAGTAAAATAAAAGATTGAAGTTAAGATGTGAACCGTATTCTTTACTGGGTTTCTTATCTTAAGGGTGTTTATTGGTTTTCCGAAGTTGTTTGTACCTGTCGGACATTATTATTGTTATTTTGTCTGTTTGCGTTTGTATTGGTATTGTTATTATCGTTGGCGTTGTTATTGGAGTTATATCCATTATTGTTTCCACCACGATTGTTTCCTCTATAATTACCACGACCTCTGTAGTTATTGTTGGTCTGGTTATAATAGTTTCGGTTATAACCGTTGTTTTGGTTATAACCATTGTTTTGGTAATATCCATTATTTTGATAATTACCTCTGTTGTTACCCCTACCGCGATAATTATTTCTGAAGTTATTACCACGATAGTTGTTTCCTTTTTGTGTGTATAGGGTCGAGTTGGCGTTGCCTGTCATCTCAGTACTACACTGTATGTACTTCGTGACGGCTTCATTCATTGTTGAAAAGTTGCCAGCTTCTAGGATAGTCTTAAGTCGGCCATGCTCACAATTTTTGATCATTGTGGTTATAGCTTCCTTTGTGCTGAACTTGTCGGCATGTTCAGCCGGTAGTCCTTCGTCAATGTATGAAGCTTCAAGGAGCTTTCGTAGGTTGTCTATTTCATTTGTAAATTTTTCTGCTGTTTTGCCTTTTTGCCTTGTTATTAGGCAAAATGCCAATCTTCTAGCTTTTATAGTTTCCGAGATCTCAGCGTTTATACGGACGGACAGAAAGACGGACATGGCTAGATCGACTCGGCTAGTGATCCTGATCAAGAATATATATACTTTATAGGGTCGGAAACGCTTCCTTCTAGCTGTTACATACTTTTGCACGAATACAATATACCCTTTTACTCTACGAGTAACGGGTATAAAAAGTAATGTTGGGCGCTCTTGGAAGCGCTGTCGGTTCACTTTTCCGTGGTCCAGCTTGGCGCGCCGAACGGGACCGGTGCTGGCTGCACAGGCTATTTCATCTATCGGTGGGATACACTTCTGGTCTCTGTGCATCCCTTTGCTCAATAGGAGCAGGTGCCGCCCACGAAGGTGAGGAAGGCGGATTGCCTTCCGCACTCATATATTTCCAGCGTTGGTGTAGAAGGATTTGCCATTCCTTCCACACTTGTTGAATTTTCGTTGTCCGGGGCCTCTGGGCTCAGGCGGTACCGGTGCCGGTCATCGCACAGGTGTCGTTGGTTGTTATAGTTGTTGGTTGCTTCAAAAGTTTATGTTTCTCGTACATTTGGTTGTTTCTTGTTATAATTTTTTGTGCTGTCTGTATTATATTTGCACTGTTTTCGTCACTCGCACTCACACGCACATTTTTCACATTAAATTATATGTTTTTTGTTTCTTTCAATTACAACCTTAGTCACGGTCGCCATGTTTTATATTATTCTTTATGAGGCTTTGTTATAGTTGTTTCTGTTGAATTGGGAGCGACTCAGAGGTACGCTCCCAAGCTTTTTATTTTCAATTCTGATTTCTTAATTCTATTACATGTTTGCATAAAGCTAAGATCGGCCGGCTATGTCGGCAGAGACGCCGGCAGAGCGGCGGTCGACGCTTATGTATAATTGTCTTTATATATGAGAGAGAGAGAGATACTATGTTCACTTGGCCGTCGACGCGGTCGCACATATCAAATATGCTTACACTGCAGTTCCCACGCATTCGAGGGCGGTCATATAACCGGGCACTCGGAGATTTATATATTTGTGTTTTGTTATTGTGGCCAAATGCAAAATGCCAAATAAGGTGTCTGTACTTAAATCGATGCGTAACACTGAGTATAGTGTGCAATCGATATGTGAACATACTACAACATACCATAATATTATATGGGAAAGAAAAACTATCCAAATACAATTTAGTCAGCTTACTAAGTAAGCCTCTTGTATTCTGATAGCAAAGAAGAAAAGAGGAGGTTATTATTTTGGTCAGAAAAGGATGTGGAGGGCGCTGGGGATGGTTCTTTAATGGTATTTTCCATTTCCCTGAACTATTCTTTTTTCTCTTAGCTTCGTACTCTTTAAAAAAAATGCCCTCGGGCCAGAAACTGGTGGAACACACAGATGCAAAAAGAGCACAAGGAATACCAATCTTAAATGATTATACTTTCCTAGCATAAGAAAATTTAAATTGTTCGACCTTCAAATCATCAACTTGGATTTTGGTACGGATATAAGCCGTAATATCCAGTGATGGTGAGGTCTGGGCGAGCCGTGAAACAAATACATGTTTTAGCTGGGGCACCCGAACACAAGTAACCGTTTTTGGTACAACACATGCAACCCTTTTTGGTACTACAGAATTTGCATCTGTACTACCAGTATCGGCCGGTAATCCGGAAGCTAAGTCTACATGAGGTGTTGGGGCCACTACTTTATTTTGATCGGACAGAGCGGAAGTACCTAGCGGAGCCACATCGATTCCAGCAACTTCGGGAACCGAATAACTTTTGCCCCCGATCTTAGTACCATTTAAGTGGCACCAATGCAATTTTTTAAAGAACAGAGAGCCATTATCACAGACCACGGACCATTGTGCACTATAGCGCACAAATCAAAAAGTCGAAAGCGCTCAAGAACTTTTTAATGAGAGAACAAAGGGAGCGACAGAGCGGGAACGAAACACCGAATATCTTTGATGTTAGGCACCTCGAAACGAGATAGAAACGAAAAGAGAGAGAGAGCGGGATAATTAACGATTAACTCCAGTTTAAAACATCTCTGAGAGATAATACCGTTGGAGTACGTGCCGTTCCAACAGCGCTCAACGACGAAGAGAAAGACTGAAAAGAGGGGCAATATAAAACAATAACAACAAACCAGCACCGAATTAAATTATGATAAAAACTTTTTATTTACTAAATGCAAGTTAATCACGATGGACTCGCGAAGCGAACGGAAAGTTGTTAGAAAACACTTAAAGGTGTAGAAAGGTTAAAGAGATTTAAGTAAACTCCAGTGGTTTCAATAAGAAAAATTAAAATTCGGAGCGCAAAACAAAACCACGACCACGCTTTGCCGGCTATGCATGGGCTTCCGGCCAGACGCTATGTCAGCAGTTTGGCCGGAGAGAGCTTTCAGACGATCGGTCATTGCCGTTGCCCGGTTAACTTATTTAACTTGCATATTCAAGTGCCGTCTTAATGTCGCGCGAGGCATATCTGTGTGTTCATATTTCGTCGCACTTGAGATATGCCTGAGAATGATTATACATAAATATTTGCAACAAAATGTTACAGAGTGTTCCCCTTTAAGTACACTTGGTACAGTGGGTATTGGCTATGTATGCATACTACATCTCCCTCCTTTTGAAAAATATCGTAATAAAGGTAGTTATTTTATAAAGGAAATATATTTTAATTCTTATTTTTAAAAGGTGTAATAAAATGTTGTAAATGTAAATAAATATATATATAAGTTTGATTAAAAATATTTCCATTTCCTGCTCTTGACTTATGTATGGTCATACAAATTATTTTATGAATTTGGCGCAATTTTAAACCAAATGGTAGTCTCTCGAAGCGATCTGAGCCATTGCTCGTAGACAAATACGTTATAATACGTGAACTTTTTTCTAGTTCGATTTGATGAAAACCAAACATTAAATTAAGCATTAAAAATATTTGGCTCTTCCTAGTTGATCTAAAATGTCAACTTTGGTACTAATAAAATTGGGCTCTACTACTTTGTCATTAATTAGCTGTTGTACCTGTCCCTGAATTTTGTCTGATTGGCTTTGAGGATTTCTATAACTGTACTCTTGCAGAGGGTGTTATAATTTCGGTCAAAAGTTTGCAACGCAGTGAAGGAGACATATCCGACCCTATAAAGTATATATATTCTTGATCTGCATCACCAGGAGAGTCGATCTAGCCATGTCCGTCTGTCTGTCCATCCGTCCGTCCGCCCGTTTCTACGAAAACTAGTCCCTCAGTTTTGAAGCTGCTTGAAACTTTCATAAAAGTTGTCTTTCTATTCTAGGTTGTATATAAGTCGGAATGAGCCGGATCGGGCTACTATATCATATAGCTACCATGGGAACAATAGGAAAAAAAATTTAAAAAAGAATAACTTTGTTGTTTTGAATGTTTTTTTGTTCTCTGAACCTTCCATTATGTATATTAGATAAAGAAAAACATTCTTAAGGTTAAACGTATTTGCTTGGCACAGCAATTAAGTTGGTTACTAGGCATGGTTTAAAACCGTCAGCCCCTGATACATTGAAATTAATTTTAATTGAATCATTTAATTTCTTAATTCCGGTCGCACATATCAAATATGCTTACACTGCAGTTCCCACGCATTCGAGGGCGGTCATATAACCGGGCACTCGGAGATTTATATATTTGTGTTTTGTTATTGTGGCCAAATGCAAAATGCCAAATAAGGTGTCTGTACTTAAATCGATGCGTAACACTGAGTATAGTGTGCAATCGATATGTGAACATACTACAACATACCATAATATTATATGGGAAAGAAAAACTATCCAAATACAATTTAGTCAGCTTACTAAGTAAGCCTCTTGTATTCTGATAGCAAAGAAGAAAAGAGGAGGTTATTATTTTGGTCAGAAAAGGATGTGGAGGGCGCTGGGGATGGTTCTTTAATGGTATTTTCCATTTCCCCTGAACTATTCTTTTTTCTCTTAGCTTCGTACTCTTTAAAAAAAAATGCCCTCGGGCCAGAAACTGGTGGAACACACAGATGCAAAAAGAGCACAAGGAATACCAATCTTAAATGATTATACTTTCCTAGCATAAGAAAATTTAAATTGTTCGACCTTCAAATCATCAACTTGGATTTTGGTACGGATATAAGCCGTAATATCCAGTGATGGTGAGGTCTGGGCGAGCCGTGAAACAAATACATGTTTTAGCTGGGGCACCCGAACACAAGTAACCGTTTTTGGTACAACACATGCAACCCTTTTTGGTACTACAGAATTTGCATCTGTACTACCAGTATCGGCCGGTAATCCGGAAGCTAAGTCTACATGAGGTGTTGGGGCCACTACTTTATTTTGATCGGACAGAGCGGAAGTACCTAGCGGAGCCACATCGATTCCAGCAACTTCGGGAACCGAATAACTTTTTGCCCCCGATCTTAGTACCATTTAAGTGGCACCAATGCAATTTTTTAAAGAACAGAGAGCCATTATCACAGACCACGGACCATTGTGCACTATAGCGCACAAATCAAAAAGTCGAAAGCGCTCAAGAACTTTTTAATGAGAGAACAAAGGGAGCGACAGAGCGGGAACGAAACACCGAATATCTTTGATGTTAGGCACCTCGAAACGAGATAGAAACGAAAAGAGAGAGAGAGCGGGATAATTAACGATTAACTCCAGTTTAAAACATCTCTGAGAGATAATACCGTTGGAGTACGTGCCGTTCCAACAGCGCTCAACGACGAAGAGAAAGACTGAAAAGAGGGGCAATATAAAACAATAACAACAAACCAGCACCGAATTAAATTATGATAAAAACTTTTTATTTACTAAATGCAAGTTAATCACGATGGACTCGCGAAGCGAACGGAAAGTTGTTAGAAAACACTTAAAGGTGTAGAAAGGTTAAAGAGATTTAAGTAAACTCCAGTGGTTTCAATAAGAAAAATTAAAATTCGGAGCGCAAAACAAAACCACGACCACGCTTTGCCGGCTATGCATGGGCTTCCGGCCAGACGCTATGTCAGCAGTTTGGCCGGAGAGAGCTTTCAGACGATCGGTCATTGCCGTTGCCCGGTTAACTTATTTAACTTGCATATTCAAGTGCCGTCTTAATGTCGCGCGAGGCATATCTGTGTGTTCATATTTCGTCGCACTTGAGATATGCCTGAGAATGATTATACATAAATATTTGCAACAAAATGTTACAGAGTGTTCCCCTTTAAGTACACTTGGTACAGTGGGTATTGGCTATGTATGCATACTACATCTCCCTCCTTTTGAAAAATATCGTAATAAAGGTAGTTATTTTATAAAGGAAATATATTTTATATTAAATATATTTTAATTCTTATTTTTAAAAGGTGTAATAAAATGTTGTAAATGTAAATAAATATATATATAAGTTTGATTAAAAATATTTCCATTTCCTGCTCTTGACTTATGTATGGTCATACAAATTATTTTATGAATTTGGCGCAATTTTAAACCAAACCAGACTACCAAGTCTCTCGAAGCGATCTGAGCCATTGCTCGTAGACAAATACGTTATAATACGTGAACTTTTTTCTAGTTCGATTTGATGAAAACCAAACATTAAATTAAGCATTAAAAATATTTGGCTCTTCCTAGTTGATCTAAAATGTCAACTTTGGTACTAATAAAATTGGGCTCTACTACTTTGTCATTAATTAGCTGTTGTACCTGTCCCTGAATTTTGTCTGATTGGCTTTGAGGATTTCTATAACTGTACTCTTGCAGAGGGTGTTATAATTTCGGTCAAAAGTTTGCAACGCAGTGAAGGAGACATATCCGACCCTATAAAGTATATATATTCTTGATCTGCATCACCAGGAGAGTCGATCTAGCCATGTCCGTCTGTCTGTCCATCCGTCCGTCCGCCCGTTTCTACGAAAACTAGTCCCTCAGTTTCGAAGCTGCTTGAAACTTTCATAAAAGTTGTCTTTCTATTCTAGGTTGTATATAAGTCGGAATGAGCCGGATCGGGCTACTATATCATATAGCTGCCATGGGAACAAATTTAAAAAAGAATAACTTTGTTGTTTTGAATGTTTTTTTGTTCTCTGAACCTTCCATTATGTATATTAGATAAAGAAAAACATTCTTAAGGTTAAACGTGTTTGCTTGGCACAGCAATTAAGTTGGTTACTAGGCATAGTTTAAAACCGTCAGCCCCTGATACATTGAAATTAATTTTAATTGAATCATTTAATTTCTTAATTCCGGCAAGTCCTTTAAATGTTTCATATAAAGGATTAGCAAACAACTTCAAACAATAAAAAAAATTATGAAAAATTATTTTTAAAAATATATATACAGGGTTGCCCATATTCGACGGACCCATGTTTTTTTTTAAAAAATCCAAAAAAAAAATAAAAATTTGGCGGTTGGCAATCTTAATCATTTAATTTGTTCCAAGTAGATTTGTTTAAATCAATTTTTGAATATGATATCTTTCAAATGGCCGCCTCTGGCGTTGATGGCGTATTGTGCCCTTTTTGCAGCATTTTCCATCGTTTTCGCCAACATTTCGGCCGTAATAGCGGCTATTTCTTCACGAATGTTGTCCTTGAGCTCTTCTAGGGTCCTTGGCTTGTTAACGTAAACCTTTGACTTCAAATATCCCCACAAGAAGAAGTCAGGCGGCGTCAAATCGGGCGAACGCGGTGGCCAGTCCAAATCACCACTTTTCGACATCAAACGGCCCGGAAACAATTTCTTCAGAAAATCGATTGTTATGCGACTTGTGTGCGGTGGAGCGCCGTCTTGTTGAAACCAGAACTGCCTCATACGCTTTCGACGAATAATTGGCATCACAAAATTGGTCATCATGTCGCGATAACGCTCCTGGTTGATGGTAACAGCATGGCCATTTTCATTTTGGAAGAAAAACGGCCCAATGACCGTTTTCGAACTAACGCCGCACCAAACTGTGACTTTTTCGTCGTGAAGAGGCACTTCTTGAATCTTCTCAGGATTTTCAGTGGCGTAAATACGGCAATTTTGCTTATTTACGGTCCCATTCAATGTGAAATGGGCTTCATCGGACATGATAATTTTGTTCCAAAATTGATCGTCATCTTTGGCCATTTCGATGACTCTTTGGGCCCATTCCAATCGACGAGGCTTGTCCGTAAGCAACAATCTTTGCGTCAATTGAATTTTGTACGGGAACAAATGCAAATCAACGCGAATAATCCGTTGTAAAGTGGACCGAGCCATCCCCAACTGCTGAGAACGGCGTTTTTGGGATGTTCTTGGGGACCTCTCAACACTGGCTCGTACGGCAGCGATATTCTCGTCCGATCGCCTTGGTCGACTTTTATTTGGCCTCTTCGGATTAGAAAGAGCCTCACCAGTCGTAAATTTTTCGTATAAACGCTTAATGGTGTTCTTAGAAGGCGCACTTTTCACATTTTTTAATTTTTTAAAAGCACGTTGAGTTTTCACAATTGACTTGTTCTGTTGAATGTAAATTTCAACTATTTCAGAGCGCTCGCGTGGCGTGTATTGTTCCATGGTAAAAATCTGCTTGGACTGACGCTTCAAACGCGGTATGTCATTAAGCGATCTGGCATCTCTGTCAAAAGTTATGGCGTCGTCAGATGGGTCCGTCGAATATGGGCAACCCTGTATTAACGCCTATATCATATAGCTCCCATAGGCACAATCGCAAAAACTAATTTTAAGAAAATACAACTTTGTTGTTTATATTTATATTTTGGTAATATTAAAATATTGTGGAATTATGGTTTTACGGTTTTGATTAAATTTAAATCGGTCATCTTTATCATATAGCTGCCATAGAAACGATGTGCAAAATGCTGCGTAAAATCGACATAGCTTCATTGTTTGTAGTAATATAGGGATAAAAATTGAAATGTAGTCGTTCTGTAATAACTGCAGGGTATATAAACTTCGGCCTACAAAAGTTTGCTTCCTTTCTTGTTTTTAATATGTACTCGTTCATCATCCCTCAATCTTAATGTTAATCAACAATATGTTGTAGTAAATAGTCTTATGAAGGTATTTTGGGATGTTGCTATGGTATTTGCTATGTAAATACCATGCTGAATTTCTTGGTTTGAAGTCAATACACTATCTTCTACTGAAGCTAGTTCAATTTTTCGTACAACCTGGGATCTTCCCTGCGGAATTAAGGAGTTGTTGCCAGAACTTTTAAGTTATTTGGTCTAATTATAGGCCAGGCTGCAGATGGCTTGAAATCTAATTGGCAGTTGTATTTTTTAATGAAGTCGATTCCTAATATTTAATCACAGGGAATTTGCAATATGAAAATTATGTGGGATTATATATTTATTGGTCTGTATCTCAATAGAAGTTAGTCGCTTTGATTGGGTAACTTCTTTTCTTATTCCTTGTATATCTATTATGTAATTAGCTTGGATATTTTGAAAAAAACATGAAAGTTTTATTTTAGAATGGATTTGTCTACTAAAGAGTATAAACTGACTTTTGACTGAGATTAGTGGTGAGATTAGTTGGTGTTCCCTACAGTAGAGTATCGAAAGGTTGTTGAGAGTTTCCCGAAGTGTTCTGGACAACCCAAACATTACTTTGATTGGTGTTATTGTGGCCTCGATTCGAGTTGCCACGGCCTTGTCCACTATTGTTATAGTGGCTATTGTTGTAGTTGTTGTAGTTATTATTATAGCTACGAGAGTAACCTCTCTGCGATGAAATCGTGAATGTTTATATTGATTGGTCATTTAATTAATATAAAACTTAACACTTAAAACTCTTATTAAGCTAGGAATATCCAGCATTAAACACGTTTCTGTACATACAAAATATTATATGGGGAGGAAAAACTATCCGAATACAATTTAGTCAGCTTACTAAGTAAGCCTCTTGTATTCTGATGGGAAAGAAAAATAGAGGAGGCTAGTTTTTTGGGGCGGAAGAGGATGTGTAGGGCGCTGGGGATGGTTCTTTAATGGTATTTTCCATTTACCTTGAACTATTCTTTTTTCTTGTAGCTTTGTATTCTTCTACTCTCAAATAGGCCCCCGGCCAGAAACAGGCGGATCACAAAGAGGCGAAATGAGCACAAGGAATACCAATCTTAAATGACGATAGCGTAAGAAAATTTAAATTGTTCGACCTTCAAATCATCAACTTGGATGAGAGGTCTGGGGCGAGCAGTGAAACAAATACATGTTTTAGCTGGGCCACCCGAACACAAGTTACCGTTTTTAGAACAATACATGCGACCTTTTTTGGTACTCCAGAATTTGTATCTGCACTACCAGTATCGGCCGGTAATCCGGACGTTAAGTCAACATGAGGTGTTGGGGCGGGAGCGTAACACCGATTAACTCCGGTATTAGACACCACAGAGAGATATTACCTTTGTAGTGCTTACATGCTATTAAAGGCCTTAGTTATAGGTTGGTATTACGAAATATTGCAAACCACTTGCTGCCTCTTCTGATAATATACCTTTATAAAATCTTTACATTTGGGTCGCTGTAGGATGTGTTAGCTCATTCATTCTTAGGACTGCCAATATAGAAAAAAAGATTACACCTTTCGGATCTGGCCCCAACATTGTACTACCTTTTGCTGTCTATGTTCTGTTCAACTTTGTGTTAAACTGATTCTTGCTATTCAGACTGGCAATGGTGTATCGCTGGAGGGTCGAATCAGAAATGGGAGAATGCCGAAAATGGCCTCTTTAACGATTAGGCTTTAATTTTATTAATATTTCCAAAATCAAAGTCATTTTATATTCAACCGTCTTCGCATGCAGACGTGTATTTATTGTGGCTAGTTTAATAAATCTACTATAACGCGAAAAGACGCTTTCTGCTATGAAATCGCGAATGTTTATATTGATTGGTCAATTAATTAATATAAAACTTAACACTTAAAACTCTAATTAACTTTACCACGAATACAATGAGTCTGAACGACGTTCGCACACAACGTCAACGTGAGCAAGACGAGAGACGGCTCTCAGTACAAAGAAATAACGCTTACTTCTCTTTTAAAGCAACCGAAAATAATGCAAGCTCTGATCAAGCGCGGGCAATTACCCCCAACTTGACCGAATTCTTAAACGTAGCGAGCGAGAGAGCGCGTTCTTGCTCCCCCTCGCTACCATCGACGTCTCTGCGGCTAAAGAGCGCTGAATGTGCTCCAATGCAGGTATGCAATAACCTAAGCTCATCAGCAGTAACTAGCACCGCAATTTCTTTAACGTCCACTGTAACTACAACAACAACTGCAACTGTATCGACTGCGCGTTTAATGACATCATCAGCTAGCAGCGCAAATATTAATACGTCTGCTGCTGCGCTGCCCGAAAAACAGAACCAAAAACATCCAAATCAAAAGGAAGCTGAGCCCTCTAAATTCTCAAAGCAAAATAACCCGTAACAATGCTACCCTAGCTGGAATAGAAACGCCCATGAACTCAAACCGATTTAAAATCTTGGAAGACGTCTATGAAGTCGAGAAAAGGAAGCCAAAACCTCTGCCATTTATATTCGAGAAAAAAATTCCAATGTTTTTGTCAACAAAATTATCGAGCTTATTGGAAAGGATAACTTCCACATAATAGCTCTAGTAAAGGGCAACATCCAAGAGACAAAGGTTTAAATGAAGTCTGAAGATAATTACAGATTATTATCGAAATATCTTACCGAGAATAAAAAGAACTTTTACACGTATCAGCTAAAAAGTAGCAAGGGCCTGCATGTCGTACTTAAGGGCATAGAGTCCGACGTAACGCCTTTAGAGATAACAAAGGCGCTTCAAGAGAAGGGACTTAACGCTAAGACAGTCTTCAACATCCTTAACAAGGATAGAAGGCCGCAACCACTATTTAAGTTGTTGAGGAACCGCACAAACGCAATGGCCCGGTACAATGTGCGAACTGCCAAGAATATGGCCATACAAGATCATATTGTAAACTGCGCCCGGTGTGTGTAGTTTGGGGAGATCTTCATGACTCCGCACACTGCCCAGCGAGCAAATATGACTGCAACTCGAAAAAGTGCGGCAACTGCGGTGGCAATCACACTGCTCTGTTTATAAAGAGCTGAAAAGTCGCATCCACCAGAGAGGAACTGCCGCCCGCACCCAAAATAAACAGATGACAGCTTCCAGATCAAACCCTGAAATCTTCTTCTCGACTGCAGCCAGATCCTCACTAGGACCCATAAGCACACACACTGGGGATCACGTCTCGTGACTCCAAAAGGAAAACAGCTCTGTAATGCAGTTACAAAAGCCAAGAACAAGCTGGACTATGTTTCTCCTGGCAGACCAACATACTGGCCGGCAGACCCAAAGAAACTACCCGATTTAATAGACTTTGCAATTACCAAAAACATTCCTAAAAATCTGATAAGCGCCGAATGCCTCTCGGATCTTTCATCTGATCACTCGCCTGTCCTGTTTATTCTACTCCGACATGCAGGCGCATTGGAGCAATCGTAAAAATTGACATCACAGAAAACCAATTGGGTTAAGTACAAATACAAGTCATCTCAACGATGAAGCCAACGTAGACAGATTTGTTAATAGACTGGAGTCTGTGCTCGTCTCTGCAGCTCGAGTTTCCACACCCCAAACTACAAGTACACAAAGCAACCAAAAGAAGACAAATCTACAAATAGAGCAGCTCGTCCTCGATAAGCGACGCTTACGTCGAGAGTGGCAACTCCACAGATCGCCATCTGCTAGGCAACGCTTAAAATATGCCTCACTTCAACTCACAAAAGCTTTACAGCAAGAAGAAGCATATGTCCACCGACGCTACATAGAGCAATTGTCAACATCTAGTACAAAACACTCACTATTGGGAGCTCACCCAACTCTACGCTCTTTGAAAGTAACCGTGATGCCTATTAGAAATCCCACAGGCGACTGGGCGCGCAGCGATGCAGAGAGAGCCAACACGTTTGCCAACCACCTTAAAAATGTCTTCCAACCAAATCATGCCACTAGTGCGTTCACCTTGCCGACTTTTCCACATGAGCCTCAGCTTCAACATGAACCAATTGAGTTTCGCCCAAACGAAATCGTTAACATCATCAAAAATCAGCTGAATCCGAAAAAATCCCCGGGCTGCGACTTCATAACTCCCAAAATGATCATTGAGCTCCCATATTGCGCCGTTTGGACTATCACCCAGCTTTTTAATGCCATCGCAAAACTTGGCCACTTTCCAGTGAGATGGAAAAAGTCGATTATAATAATGATAGCAAAGCCGGGAAAAGACCACACAATCCCCGATGGAGATGGAGATCCTCAAGGAAGCGTGCTTGGGCCAACATTATATGTCCTCTACACAGCAGACATCCCAACAAGCACACGACTATCAACATCTACGTTTGCTGATGATAAGGCCATTCTCAGCCGCTCCAAATGCCCGATGCAAGCAACTGCGCAGCTAGCTCTTCATCTGATCGATGTTGAAAAGTGGCTATCAGATTGACGAATTAAAGTGAAAGAACAACCCTGAACAGGCAAAACTGCCCGCCGCTCATATTAAACCATACTCTACTCCCGCAAGCAAACGAAGTAACATATCTAGTAGTACACCTCGACTGAAGACTCACATGGCGCCGGCACATTGAAGCCAAAAGAACACACCTAAAGCTAAAGACAGTAGCCTTCATTGGCTTATCAACGCTCGGTCTCCCCTTAGTCTTGAATATAAAGTCCTGCTGTATAACTCGGTACTAAAACCTATATGGATGTACGGCTCTCAGTTATGGGGGAATAGCAATACTGACATAGTCCAGCGAGCTCAGTCGAAGATCTTGAGAACAATCACCGGGGCACCGTGGTACGTTCGCAACGAAAACTTACATCGCGACTTAAACATTCTACCAGTCAAAGAAGTGATCGTAAAACAGAAGGAAAAGTACTTTACCAAGCTATCGTTGCACCCTAACCATCTGGCGAGAGGTTGATCAACCAATCACGCCTTCGTCGCAATGACCTACCCACCCAGCGACCGACTTGAGGGACGCGCAACCAGAATGCAGTCTTATTATACTGTTAGTTAAATTTTAATGTTAAGATTCGTAAACTTATTGTAAGTCTCAAAATTAAGAGAAGATTCAATAAATGCATGCAAAGTTTAACAAAAAAAAAACAAAGGTTGAATAGTTTTCAGACCAGTCGAAGCATCTCAAACTCCCTCGATTTTGATTCGTTGTAATCTCACAAACTTTTTTTTTACGGCCCACTTACCCGCCCAACCGATCGAGAAGCGCAGCAGTGTATCGTACGGCACGATTCGCGAGATAAGAAAATATAGGTAAAAGTCCGGGGAAGAAAGTAATATCAATTTTGTGCCAATGATGCTGGTAGTAATCGTTTTAGGAGCGGCAGAGAGTCAAGATTTGAGATTATAGGAAAAAGTCTATTATAGTCAGAACAAGGCATAGTTGGAATATAATTTTTAGTTAATCTACTTGGCACAGAAAAGTTTAGCCGACTTACCAATTCGTGGCTGTCAATATGACCATGTAAAAGGATATAAATGATACTGTCTTCAAGCATCGTTCTACCGTTGGCTAGGTAGGGTAAATTAATCAACAGAAGTCTACTAGAATAAGAAGGTAAGTTAAGATTTGCAGCGGACCCAGATGCCTCCCTTGTGGGACACCGGAGGTAACACGGAGAATTTCAGAAATTGAATTTTGAAAAAGGACACTTTGAGACCTTCCATTCAGGTAACTTGAGATCCATATAAGGAGATCAACAGGAAACCGAAAAGGTCTAGTTTCTGAACAAAAAGTAAGTGATTTACAGAGTCAAATGCTTTACTAGAGTCAGTGTAAATAACGTCTGTTTGTAAACAACTATTGAAGCCCTTTATCACAAATGTAGTAAGCCCTAGAAGGTTAGTGATTGTGGATCTACGTTTAATATATCCGTGTTGACAAGGAGAAATGATTGATCTACAAAGCCGCTGCAAATGATTTTTTCAAAAAACTTACGAATAAATGACAACATAGAAATACTGGCTATTTACTTATTATCTTTTTTAAAAAGAGGAATAACAAATAATTCATTCCAAATATTATATTTGGGAATTGGGAGGTTTCTGGAGATAAGATAAACAACTTGTGAAGAGGTCCCATGCAAGCCCTAGGGCAATACCTAAGCACGCATTGACTGAGCATGACTGAGCATTAAGCACGGTAAATCTTGACCGAGTACATAAAAATCTAGTAAAAAAGATTGATTTCCTAAAAAGTCTGGACTTCACATTTCTTAAGTGTGTCAACTCCTTGCTAAGCCAAGGTGATTTATTGGAAATTGACGGATAGTACCACGGAGCACAGGAATTAAAAAATGAGTTTATTGCAGTGTAAAAAACATTAACTGCATTGGACATATTATTGCATAAATAAAGATCAGACCAATTAAAGCCAGAAATAAAATTATTTAGCCTCAGAAAGTCTGCCTTGCGAAAACAATGTATTCGTTTGGATGACTTTTCTGATTTTTCTTCTATAACTATACCCTAGTCAATTGTAAGTTCGATTGTAGGGTGATATGGATCTTCAGGTTGCGTGAGTGGTGCTACTCTGGACAGAAACACACCTTCAGGATTTGATACAAAACACAAATCAAGTAGGGGACCGAGTAAATTTCGAACATGGTTTACTTGAGATAAGGATATGTCAAGCAGGCCGTCAATAAAACCATGCTGAGCTATAGGTAGTAAGACATTCGATCCATCCTCAATGGACCAAGTAACTCCAATTATACTAAAATCACCTAGAACTACCAACTGATCCTTATCGGAAAGTTTATTTGCAACAGACTTAAGGTGCTTTAAATAATCAGGAAGTTCAGACAACGGCGAAATATATGAGCAAGTTACGTATATAGAGTTACCAGGAAGCGATAACTTTACACAAATAAATTCAATTTTATTGAATTACTCCAAAAATAGCTCCTCTGACGGGATGTTTGAATCAACTCCAATTATGACTCCACCTCCACGCCTAGAGGGACGGTCATACCTATATATTGTGTACTTACCTGGAAAAACTTCGGAGCTAAAGATCTCCGGCTTTGTAATCACAATAATATGAGATGCAAAGGAAAGGCTATCAGAATACAATTTAGTGAGCTTGCTACGCAACCCTCTTGCATTCTGATAGGAAAGAAGGAGGTTAAAAGTTAGTTTGTCAAAATTGGTACACTGGTTTGGCCTCGACTAGGAAGTTTTTTTGGACAAAATTGTTCAGCGATTTTTCGATTTGGACCACATTACCGCGGAAAGACAGCTTACTGCAGAAAAAAATAGTGTGAAGACCATTTTCAACGAACGCATGTCCGTCAGCCGAACGGAAAATATCTAGTTCGCTTTCCATTAAAGCCACTATTTGATCCCACGCAAGTGCTTGGCCGTTCAAGACAAATAGCATTTAACCGTTTCCAAGTTTTGGAACCAATAAATCGATCGCCAGCTAGAGTTACATAAACAATATTCCGATACTATTCAGGAGTATTTCGACCTAAACAAGATAAGGAGTGTTGAAAGCAAAGAAGAGGACCACGCCG
Organism: Drosophila carrolli; assembly: GCA_018152295.1. Classification (NCBI taxonomy): domain Eukaryota; kingdom Metazoa; phylum Arthropoda; class Insecta; order Diptera; family Drosophilidae; genus Drosophila; species Drosophila carrolli. The sequence goes on from JAECXJ010000013.1 coordinate 43,592, forward strand.
TCATCAACGCTAATGGGCAATTCGCAGTCTGCGCTTGCACCATTCCACATTAAGCTGTAATCAAGGAAGACAGTCTAACTAAAAAGTTGCGAGTAGTGTACGACGCCTCGTCCAAAACCTCGAACGGAAAGGCTTTAAATGATATTCTGTGCATCGGTCCGGCTCTGCAAAATGATCTCGGAGGAGTTATTCTTAATTTGCGTCTCCATCGATATGTTTTTTTTGCCCACATACAAAAATGTATCGCTGTATAGATATACACATGGATGAAGCCCAGTTTCATAGAATTTGGGGGCGGAATTCTGCAGGAAACAGCCTGCTCTCACTCGATCTTTACACGTACAGCCGAAAAACCATCGCCAGACAGCCAGACCATCAGGCAAAGCCACCTTTAGAGGACACAGCTACCCCAACACAATTGCGTCTGGATTTCCTCGCCAAGGATTGCTTCTCACGAATGGTTGTAGTCGACTGGTCTCAGGCATGTATTAATTGTCTTAGCAGCACCTACTTATCGGTGTCGACCTAATTCCACAGCTGATGCTTTCTGACATTCGGAAGGGCACAATTTGCAGAACCAATTGGATAGTTTTCGGACCATTTGAAGCATCTCAAACTCCCTCGATTTCGATTCGTTGTAATCTCACGAACTTTTTTTTACGGCTCACTTACCCGCCCAACCGATCGAGAAGCGCAGCAGTGTATCGTACGGCACGATTCGCGAGATAAGAAAATATAGGTAAAAGCCCGGGGAAGAAAGAAATATCAATTTTGTGCCAGTTTCTGAACAAAAAGTAAGTGATTTACAGAGTCAAATGCTTTACTAGAGTCAGTGTAAATAACGTCTGTTTGAAAACAACTATCACAACTTATCACAAATGTAGTAAGCTGTAGAAGGTTAGTGATTGTGGATCTACGTTTAATATATCCGTGTTGACAAGGAGAAGTGATTGATCTACAAAGGCGCTGCAAATGTGGAGTAATGATATTTTCAAAAAGCTGATTGATAGCTGACAACTTAGAAATACCTCTATAGTTACTGGCTATTAACTTATTACCTTTTTTAAAAAGAGGAATAACAAATGATTCTCTCCAAATATTTGAGAATTGGGAAGTTTCTGGAGATCAGATAAACAACTTGTGAAGAGGTCCCGTGCAAGCCCTAGCGCAATACCTAAGCACGCACCCAGGAATAAACATTAAGCCTGCTTACGCGCAAGGTGTAGTATGCACACATATAAAATATATATATCGACCACCCACTGTACCAAGAGTACTAAAAGGGCACGCACTGTAAAAATTTGTCGCAGTGTTTATACAATTCAGGGTCTCGGTCATCAACCTAAGTGCCCGAAATACGTACCGCTCTCTGTGCCTTGGCCCACACGCTGAAAGTGCATGTGTCAGCATAAGTGCAACACGAGTGGACCTCATGTAAGTGCATATACCTTCGCGCTCCAGACTAAGTGAGCATAGCTATATACTTAAGATTATATAGGCCGTCTCTCCGCTGCCGCTGTTGGCAGCGCCGCTACGAGACTTAGACCTCTTTAGCTCCTAAGTAAATTGGGCTTGAGAAGAAACTCCTTCGAGCTCAGAGCGGCAACAACGGCTGCTCCGAAATAATCAAATAAATTTCTAAAAACCCCAAAAGGAAATAAATGATAAAATTTAAATAAAGAACGAGAACTACAAGACACTGAGTACCTCTCTTCTTCATGGCGGGACAGGATCATTCTACATGGCGACCGTGACAGGACTCAGGATGTAAGCTTGGAGAACGAGGACATAGAAGGACCACAAGATGGAAAATCAAAGGAAATGGAAAATAAAAACAAATTTGAAGCAGACAACAAAAAAATAAAGATCGCAGTGAGTAGAGTGTGATGTGTGCTAAACGCAGTGGTGTGGTAAAAAGATTAAAAGCCAGAAGGGCTGAATTACTGAAGCTACTAAATAGCGGAAGTAAATTAAATTGGAACATATAAAAAAGTTATAAGTTAAAGAAAAAAAATGAAACCACAGCCACACACACATCCTCCCACCCTGCAATAAAAAGTCTTGCTAAAGCTAATATCAAATTACCTCCGCCACAGAAGAAGGAAATACCCAAATTAATGAAGAAGTGGCCAAACGACTGCGAGGAACCACTGTGCTCGCCTCATTGCGAGTACACCTGTGCAGCCAGCACCGGTGCCCCAGCATAGAAGACCGTCGAGGAAGTTCAGCCTGTGCAGCCACGTCTTGCCAACTAAGCGAGACCAAGGGGAAGTGAGCCGACAGCGCTGATAGAGCGCATATTTTTTTCCATAATTTTTTTCATTGCACTGTGATGCATTTTTTTTTATATTATATAAAAATTAATGTAAAATTGAGCGACATTAAAGTTGCCCAATTAGCGTGTGGCCTGAAAACTATACAAAAACTAGGCAGGTTTTTCCATTGTTAAAAAAAATTTTTTTTCACAATTATACATTATATTCACATTATAACCAGATTAAAAAAAACCACAAACCATCTAATATGTATATATATATATATATTGACATATTGAATATATATGTTATTTTATGTTTAATGTACAATGAAAATAAATAATTTAAAAAAATATAAAATATGAAGTGTATTAGAATCACTCTTGATAAGGAACCCAACTTTCAGAACAGGGAATTATCAATAATCGAAAAAGGAGCTGAGCCTCTACTAATCAATGAATGCGAATATGATTACATGAATAGGTACCCAGAAAGCGATAGTATTGAGCACCGTCCCGACCCTAAAAATTAAATCAGTTATTAACAATAACAAGATACTTGAAAGACATCTTTCATTGATGGTTTCAAAAATCTAGAAAATATTCCATTGAATAATAGAATGGGACGAATTATATAAAGAACTAAATAATATAAAAATTAATTTTGACAGATCCTATAAGTCATTATCAAGACCCCGCCCAGCACAGCAAAACACTTTGAATAAGCATGCCGAAATATTAGTAAACCGCTTCAATACAGAGCGTATACTAATACACGATCAAAGAGACAGGCTAAACAAAGCCCATTGGTCTCAGGTATCAAAATATTTAAACAAATTACGGGATAACCTGATAGCTATAAAGCAAAGGTACGACTTAACAATTTTAGTACCAACTATCCTAAACACACCGTTGAAGATAGATGCTAGAGAAGAGTCAGAATCATCAGATCTACCAGTACAAGCTGAGGCTGACGATCCCGATATAGAGGAAAAAGATATAAACAACCTCACTATTCCGGCAGTCCTTATTCAATCTGAATTATCAGATCAGGAATCGACCGACTCGGATTCTCACAACAGCATTGTAGAAATAAAACCAACCACAATGGCTGAGGAGATAATTGCCCAAAGGGCATAAATTAAAGAAATATCGAATTCCATCCCGGAGTTTAATGGGCAAAGGAACACAACTTCAGAAATTCGTAACAGCTTTGAAGTTGGTTAACCTTACGAAAGGTACATTCAAGGTTTTGGCTGTAGAAGTCATCAAATCCAAAATAATTGGATCGACATTATACAAAGTCCAAAACGAAACCACAATAGAAGCTATAATTAAAAAACTGCATACTATAAAACTGCATATATACCAAAATGGCAAAAACAAGCCAAAAAGGTAAAACTGCAGAAAAATTCACCACAGAAATAGACAACCTACGAAAGCTCCTAGAAGCTTCGTATATTGATGAAGGCCTATCGGCCGAACACGCTGACAAATTCAGCACCAAGGAAGCCATCACCACAATGGTCAAAAATTGTTAGCATGGCCGCCTCAAAACAATATTGGAAGCAGGCAATTTTGCAACCATGAACGAAGCCGTCGCCAAGTACATACAATGTAGTACTGAAATGACAGGCAATGCCAATTCCATATTGTACACCCAACGTGGAAATAATTATCGCGGTAATAATTATAAAAACAATTATCGCGGTAGAGGTAATAATCGAGGTAATTATAACAATACCAGATATTATCAGAATAACGGATATAATCAAAACAATGGTTATAACAGAAATAACAATAACCAAAATAACAATTATTACAGAAACAACAACCGTGGTGGAAACAACAGCGGCGGAAACAGCTGTGGGGAAAACAACAACAACCACAATAACAACGTTAGGGTAGCACAAACAAATTCGGAAAACTCCCAACCATTTTAGATACACGACAGTAAACAACATCAAAATTCACACTCTAAATATCAGTCAAAATACATTCGTCACTTTCATGAACGTAGCAACAGGAAAAGAATTAGTTTTCCTACTAGACACAGGTGCAGAAATATCCATTTTGAAGGAAAATTCCCATAATTTTCAAAACATTCAAGATAATCACATCATAAACATACAGGGTATAAGTCAGGAAGTTACCAAATCAAAAGGCTCAACTTCTATTGAAATTTAAACTTTTAAGTAAATAATTCCACATGATTTTCACATCGTAAATATGCAATTCGCTATTCCATGTGATGGAATACTAGAAATAGTATCAAAATTGGAATATTAAAAGATACAACTGTCAATTAGCCGTCTGAAGAATTATAATAAGACCAAATAACCTAAAATATCCTATTTATGTTCCAATAGAATACAGTTCTAGCAACCACTCCCTAATTCTGCCAGCAAGTCGTCCGACAAATCGAAATAAATTCAGAAGAGGACAGTGTATTAATTCCGAATCAAGAAACTCAGCATGGTATCTATATCGGAAATACCAGAGCAACAGTCCAAAATGCATATATAAGATTACTAAATACCACAAACTACTTGATCAGTTTATATCAAAAATATTCATCATGAACCACTTTCAAACTACGAAGTAGTAAAAATGGACTTAGAAACTAGACAAAAAATTGTATTATCCGAACTTGCAAAAAACTTCCCGCCTTAAATCAATGAACAACTTACAGCATTATGCACCCACTATAGTGATGTATGGACTAGTGGACTAAAAACCGAATCGATCTCTACCAATAATTTTTATAAACAAAAGCTGAGATAAATTGATGATGAACCCGTATATGTATATAAAAAATTATAGAAATCCTCATAGTCAACTAAATTCAAAAACAAGTCCAATTATAATACCCTCTGCAAGGGTATAAAAACTCATCAATGATAAAATAGTGGAACCCTCTGTATCACTTTATAAGAGCCCACTTTTGTTAGAACCAAAAAAGTCACTTCCAAATTCGGAAAATAAAAAATTGACTATCGTCAAATTAATAAAAAACTCTTGTCTGATAAATTTCCACTCTCTAGAATCGATGATAATTTATATTAACTAGGTAGAGCAAAATATTTCTCATGCCTTGATTTAATGTCAGGTTTTTATCAAATTGAACTTGAATAAAAGTTCACGGGATATAACACCCTTTTCAACAAACAATGGTTCGTATCGTTTCACGCGATTACCATTCGGCTTAAAAATAGCGCCAAACTTTTTTCAGAGAATGATAACTATAGCTTTCTCTGGATTAGAACCTTCGCAAGCATTTCTTTATATGGATGACTTAATAGTCATAGGTTATTCCGAAAAACATATGCTCAAGAACTTAACTGATGTTTTCGAGAAATGTAGGAAACACAACCTAAAGTTACATCATGAAAAATGTTTATTTTTCATGCATGAAGTCACTTTCTTAGGACATAAATGCACAGATAAAGGAATCTTGCCCGACGACAAAAAATAATTTTACGGTAGAGTATCTAAACGGTAAAGATGCGCTCTCTGGAATAACCATCACAGACTTAAAAAATATACAAACAAACAAAACAATTCTGAAAGTCACTACCAGAAACCAAAGTAGACAAATATCCTGCACAGGAAAAGAACAAATAGAATTGCATAAGCAATCTATAGAAAAAGTTTCAAGCCCAGCGTATATGAAGTCATTAATAATAATGAAGTACGTAAAGTAGTGACCTTGCATGTAAATAATAAAATGTGCTTATTTAAGCACGGAGTCAAGATTTGAGATTATAGGAAAAAGTCTATTATAGTCAGAACAAGGCATAGTTAGATCTACAATGATTTAATATTAGGGGAATATAATTTTTAGTTAATCTACTTGGCACAGAAAAGTTTAGCCGACTTACCAATTTGTGGCTGTCAATATGACCATGTAAAAGGATATAAATGATACTGTCTTCAAGCATCGTTCTACGGTTGGCTAGGGAGGGTAAATTAATCAACAGAAGTCTACTAGAATAAGAAGGTAAGTTAAGATTTTCAGCGGACCCAGATGCCTCCCTTGTGGGACACCGGAGGTAAAACGGAGAATTTAAGAAATTGAATTTTTAAAAAGGACCCTTTGAGACCTTCCATTCAGGTAACTTGAGATCCATATAAGGAGATCAACAGGAAACCTAAAAGGTCTAGTTTCTGAACAAAAAGTAAGTGATTTACAGAGTCAAATGCTTTACTAGAGTCAGTGTAAATAACGTCTGTTTAAAAACAACTATTGAAGCCCTTTATCACAAATGTAGTAAGCTCTAGAAGGTTAGTGATTGTGGATCTACGTTTAATATATTCGTGTTGACAAGGAGAAGTGATTGATCTACAAAGGCGCTGCAAATGTGGAGTAATGATTTTTTCAAAAAGCTGATTGATAGCTGACAACTTAGAAATACCTCTATAGTTACTGGCTATTAACTTATTACCTTTTTTAAAAAGAGGAATAACAAATGATTCTCTCCAAATATTTGAGAATTGGGAAGTTTCTGGAGATCAGATAAACAACTTGTGAAAAGGCCCCGTGCAAGCCCTAGCGCAATACCTAAGCACGCACCCAGGAATAAACATTAAGCCTGTTTACGCGCAAGGTGTAGTATGCACACATATAAAATATATATATCGACCACCCACTGTACCAAGAGTACTAAAAGGGCACGCACTGTAACACTTTGTCGCAGTGTTTATACAATTCAGGGTCTCGATCATCAACCTATGTGCCCGAAATACGAACCGCTCGCTGTGCCTTGGCTCACACGCTGAAAGTGCATGTGTCAGCATAAGTGCAACACGAGCGGACCTCATGTATGTACACATACCTCCGCGCTCCAGACTAAGTGAGCATAGCTATATACTTAAGAATATATAGGCCGTCTCTCCGCTGCCGCTGTTGGCAGCGCGGCTACGAGACTTAGACCTCTTTAGCTCCTAAGTAAATTGGGCTTGAGAAGAAACTCCTTCGAGCTCAGAGCGGCAACAACGGCTGCTCCGAAATAATCAAATAAATTTCTAAAAACCCCAAAAGGAAATAAATGATAAAATTTAAATAAAGAACGAGAACTAAAAGACACTGAGTACCTCTCTTCTTCATGGCGGGAAAGGATCATTCTACATGGCGACCGTGACAGGACTCAGGATGTAAGCTTGGAGAACGAGGACATCGAAGGACCACAAGATGGAAAATCAAAGGAAATGGAAAATAAAAACAAATTTGAAGCAGACAACAAAAAAATAAAGATCGCAGTGAGTAGAGTGTGATGTGTGCTAAACGCAGTGGTGTGGTAAAAAGATTAAAAGCCAGAAGGGCTGAATTACTGAAGCTACTAAATAGCGGAAGTAAATTAAATTGGAACATATAAAAAAGTTATAAGTAAAAGAAAATAAAAAGTCTCGCTAAAGCTAATATCAAATTACCTCCGCCACAGAAGAAGGAAATACCCAAATTAATGAAAAAGTGCCCAAACGACTGCGAGGGACCACTGTGCTCGCCTCATTGCGAGTACACCTGTGCAGCCAGCACCGGTGCCCCAGCATAGAAGACCGTCGAGGAAGTTCAGCCTGTGCAGCCACGTCTTGCCAACTAAGCGAGACCAAGGGGAAGTGAGCCGACAGCGCTGATAGAGCGCATATTTTTTTTGCATAATTTTTTTTCATTGCACTGTGATGCATTTTTTTTTATATTATATAAAAATTAATGTAAAATTGAGCGACATTAAAGTTGCCCAATTAGAGTGTGGCCTGAAAACTATACAAAAACTAGGCAGGTTTTTCCATTGTTAAAAAAAAAATTTTTTTCACAATTATACAGAGTGTTGAAACCAGATTAAAAAAAAACCACAAACCATCTAATATATATATATATATATATTGACATATTGAATATATATGTTATTTTATGTTTAATGTACAATGAAAATAAATAAATAAAAAAAATATAAAATATGAAGCGTATTAGAATCACTCTTGATAAGGAACCCAACTTTCAGAACAGGGAATTATCAATAATCGAAAAAGGAGCTGAGCCTCTACTAATCAATGAATTCGAATATGATTACATGAATAGGTACCCAGAAAGCGATAGTATTGAGCACCGTCCCGACCCTAAAAATTAAATCAGTTATTAACAATAACAAGATACTTGAAAGACATCTTTCATTGATGGTTTCAAAAATCTAGAAAATATTCCATTGAATAATAGAATGGGACGAATTATATAAAGAACTAAATAATATAAAAATTAATTTTGACAGATCCTATAAGTCATTATCAAGACCCCGCCCAGCACAGCAAAACACTTTGAACAAGCATGCTGAAATATTAGTAAACCGCTTCAATACAGAGCGTATACTAATACACGATCAAAGAGACAGGCTAAACAAAGCCCATTGGTCTCAGGTATCAAAATATTTAAACAAATTACGGGATAACCTGATAGTACCAACTATCCTAAACACACCGTTGAAGATAGATGCTAGAGAAGAGTCAGAATCATCAGATCCACCAGTACAGGCTGAGGCTGACGACCCTATCTCTATAGATCCCGATATAGAGGAAAAAGATATAAACAACCTCACTATTCCGGCAGTCCTTATTCAATCTGAATTATCAGATCAGGAATCGACCGACTCGGATTCTCACAACAGCATTGTAGAAATAAAACCAACCACAATGGCTGAGGAGATAATTGCCCAAAGGGCATAAATTAAAGAAATATCGAATTCCATCCCGGAGTTTAATGGGCAAAGGATACAACTTCAGAAATTCGTAACAGCTTTGAAGTTGGTTAACCTTACGAAAGGTACATTCGAGGTTTTGGCTGTAGAAGTCATCAAATCCAAAATAATTGGATCGACATTATACAAAGTCCAAAACGAAACCACAATAGAAGCTATAATTAAAAAACTGCATACTATAGTCGGAGAAACATCCGAATTAGTTAAAGCCAAAATGGCAAAAACAAGCCAAAAAGGTAAAACTGCTGAAAAATTCACCACAGAAATAGACAACCTACGAAAGCTCCTAGAAGCTTCGTATATTGATGAAGGCCTATCGGCCGAACACGCTGACAAATTCAGCACCAAGGAAGCCATCACCACAATGGTCAAAAATTGTGAGCATGGCCGCCTCAAAACAATATTGGAAGCAGGCAATTTTGCAACCATGAACGAAGCCGTCGCCAAGTACATACAATGTAGTACTGAAATGACAGGCAATGACAATTCCATATTGTACACCCAACGTGGAAATAATTATCGCGGTAATAATTATAAAAACAATTATCGCGGTAGAGGTAATAATCGAGGTAATTATAACAATACCAGATATTATCAGAATAACGGATATAATCAAAACAATGGTTATAACAGAAATAACAATAACCAAAATAACAATTATTACAGAAACAACAACCGTGGTGGAAACAACAGCGGCGGAAACAGCTGTGGGGAAAACAACAACAACCACAATAACAACGTTAGGGTAGCACAAACAAATTCGGAAAACTCCCAACCATTTTAGATACACGACAGTAAACAACATCAAAATTCACACTCTAAATATCAGTCAAAATACATTCGTCACTTTCATGAACGTAGCAACAGGAAAAGAATTAGTTTTCCTACTAGACACAGGTGCAGAAATATCCATTTTGAAGGAAAATTCCGATAATTTTCAAAACATTCAAGATAATCACATCATAAACATACAGGGTATAAGTCAGGAAGTTACCAAATCAAAAGGCTCAACTTCTATTGAAATTTAAACTTTTAAGTAAATAATTCCACATGATTTTCATATCGTAAATATGCAATTCGCTATTCCATGTGATTCCATACTAGAAATAGTATCAAAATTGGAATATTAAAAGATACAACTGTCAATTAGCCGTCTGAAGAATTATAATAAGACCAAATAACCTAAAATATCCTATTTATGTTCCAATAGAATACAGTTCTAGCAACCACTCCCTAATTCTGCCAGCAAGTCGTCCGACAAATCGAAATAAATTCAGAAGAGGACAGTGTATTAATTCCGAATCAAGAAACTCAGCATGGTATCTATATCGGAAATACCAGAGCAACAGTCCAAAATGCATATATAAGATTACTAAATACCACAAACTACTTGATCAGTTTATATCAAAAATATTCATCATGAACCACTTTCAAACTACGAAGTAGTAAAAATGGACTTAGAAACCAGACAAAAAATTGTATTATCCGAACTTGCAAAAAACTTCCCGCCTTAAATCAATGAACAACTTACAGCATTATGCACCCACTATAGTGATGTATGGACTAGTGGACTAAAAACCGAATCGATCTCTACCAATAATTTTTATAAACAAAAGCTGAGATAAATTGATGATGAACCCGTATATGTATATAAAAAATTATAGAAATCCTCATAGTCAACTAAATTCTAAAAACAAGTCCAAAAACTCATCAATGATAAAATAGTGGAACCCTCTGTATCACTTTATAAGAGCCCACTTTTGTTAGTACCAAAAAGTCACTTCCAAATTCGGAAAATAAAAAATTGACTATCGTCAAATTAATAAAAAACTCTTGTCTGATAAATTTCCACTCTCTAGAATCGATGATAATTTATATTAACTAGGTAGAGCAAAATATTTCTTATGCCTTGATTTAATATCAGGTTTTTATCAAATTGAACTTGAATAAAAGTTCACGGGATATAACACCCTTTTCAACAAACAATGGTTCGTATCGTTTCACGCGATTACCATTCGGCTTAAAAATAGCGCCAAACTCTTTTCAGAGAATGATAACTATAGCTTTCTCTGGATTAGAACCTTCGCAAGCATTTCTTTATATGGATGACTTAATAGTCATAGGTTGTTCCGAAAAACATATGCTCAAGAACTTAACTGATGTTTTCGAGAAATGTAGGAAACACAACCTAAAGTTACATCATGAAAAATGTTTATTTTTCATGCATGAAGTCACTTTCTTAGGACATAAATACACAGATAAAGGAATCTTGCCCGACGACAAAAAATAATTTTACGGTAGAGTATCTAAACGGTAAAGATGCGCTCTCTGGAATAACCATCACAGACTTAAAAAAATATACAAATAAACAAAACAATTCTGAAAGTCACTACCAGAAACCAAAGACAAACCAAGTAGACAAATATCCTGCACAGGAAAAGAACAAATAGAATTGCATAAGCAATCTATAGAAAAAGTTTCAAGCCCGGCGTATATGAGTCATTAATAATAATGAAGTACGTAAAGTAGTGACCTTGCATGTAAATAATAAAATGTGTTTATTTAAGCACGGATAGAAAATTACAGCAAGATATGATGTTAGTGATTTGTATACTAATGGAACCGTTGACTTAGGTCAATTCTTTCAAAGGGTTGAAAAGCAGGCCGGTATTCACAAAGTCAGCCAACTCAAAGTGGCACCGTGGGAAAATATCTTTGAACATGTTTCAACTGATAATTTTAAAATTATGGGCTATAATATATTGAAATCATTGAGAGTAGCGCTACTCAACCCAAAACTCAAAAAATTATAAAGAAAAAGAAGCTATATTGTCTATATTCCATGACGATCCAATACAAGGCCAAGGTCCAGAGACACTATTACTGGTAAAATATGTCCAAAAACATAAGAGAGTACATAAAGAAATGTCCTAATGCCAAAAGTCGAAAACGACTAAACATACTAAGACCCCACTAACTATAACCGAAACTCCACAAAGAGCTTTTGATATAGTAATTGTAGATACTATTGGTCCCCTTCCAAAATCTAATAATTGAAATGAATACGCAGTAACACTCATCTGCGATTTAACTAAATACCTAGCAGCTATACCTATACCAAATAAAAGTGCAAATACAGTAGCAAAAGCTATATTTGAAGATTTTATTCTAAAGTACGGTCCAATGAAGACGTTCATTACAGACATGGGAACAGAATAGTTTTTGCTAGCTAGTTTTTGTTAAATTACAAATCTACTAAATCATTTTAATAGCATAGATAAAATAAAACCCCTTTATAATATAGAACATTATGCTAAGGAAACCAAATTTAGATTATAACAGGCATAAGTTAAAACAGAAAATTAGTTACGACAAAATTAGTTTAGATTTCGATTTAAAGATAGGAGATCAGGTTTTATTGAAAAATTAAACAGGACATAAGACAGATTTGAAATATACATATCCTTATAAGGTAGAACAAATAGGGGATAGAGATAACATAACTATAATAAGTAATAAAAATAAAAAACAAATAGTACATAAAGATAGATTAAAACTCTTTATTTCATAATCAATTTTTATTTCATAAATATATCACGTATGGCCATACATAATATAAGAGCATATAGGATAACCATATCTAAAATAAGAATACACAACAATACTAAAAAAATATATATAAAAAACAAATTAAAAAAAAAAAAAAATTTTGTAATCTTATTGCTATAAATAATATCAATTTTCTCAAAGTTTTCTCAAAGAAAATAATAATAAAATATTATATTAAGTTATTTTTCAAAAGGAGGGAGATGTAGTATGCACACATATAAAATATATATATCGACCACCCACTGTACCAAGAGTACTAAAAGTGTTTATACAATTCAGGGTCTCGGTCATCAACCTAAGTGCCCGAAATACGAACCGCTCGCTATGCCTTGGCTCACACGCTGAAAGTGCATGTGTCAGCATAAGTGCAACACGAGCGGACCTCATGTATGTGCATATACCTCCGCGCTCCAGACTAAGTGAGCATAGCTATATACTTAAGAATATATAGGCCGTCTCTCCGCTGCCGCTGTTGGCAGCGCCGCTACGAGACTTAAACCTCTTTAGCTCCTAAGTAAATTGGGCTTGAGAAGAAACTCCTTCGAGCTCAGAGCGGCAACAACGGCTGCTCCGAAATAATCAAATAAATTTGTAAAAACCCAAAAAGGAAATAAATGATAAAATTTAAATAAAGAAAGAGAACTACAAGACACTGAGTACCTCTCTTCTTCATGGCGGGAGAGATCATTCTACACAAGGGCCCACGAAGAAGATCCAAAACGGGAGAGCTTTCTGTTAAAGTGACCTTAAAACGGTTTAAGTAACTATTAAAACACTGAGCATTAAGCACGGTAAATCTTGACCGAGCACTTAAACAAATTGATATCCTAAAAAGTCTGGACATCACATTTCTTAAGTGTGTCAACTCCTTGCTAAGCCAAGGTGATTTATTGGAAATTGACGGATAGTACCACGGAGCACAGGAATTAAAAAATGAGTTTATTGCAGTGTAAAAAACATTAACTGCATTGGACATATTATTGCATGAATAAAGATCAGACCAATTAAAGCCAGAAATAAAATTATTTAGCCTCAGAAAGTCTGCCTTGCGAAAACAATGTATTCGTTTGGATGACTTTTCTGATTTTTCTTCTATAACTATACCCTAGTCAATTGTAAGTTCGATTGTAGGGTGATATGGATCTTCAGGTTGCGTGAGTGGTGCTACTCTGGACAGAAACACACCTTCAGGATTTGATACAAAACACAAATCAAGTAGGGGACCGAGTAAATTTCGAACATGGTTTACTTGAGATAAGGATATGTCAAGCAGGCCGTCAATAAAATCATGCTGAGCTATAGGTAGTAAGACATTCGATCCATCCTCAATGGACCAAGTAACTCCAATTATACTAAAATCACCTAGAACTACCAACTGATCCTTATCGGAAAGTTTATTTGCAACAGACTTAAGGTGCTTTAAATAATCAGGAAGTTCAGACAACGGCGAAATATATGAGCAAGTTACGTATATAGAGTTACCAGGAAGCGATAACTTTACACAAATAAATTCAATTTTATTGAATTACTCCAAAAATAGCTCCTCTGACGGGAGGTTTGAATCAACTCCAATTATGACTCCACCTCCACGCCTAGAGGGACGGTCATACCTATATATTGTGTACTAACCTGGAAAAACTTCGGACCTAAAGATCTCCGGCTTTGTAATCACAATAATATGAGATGCAAAGGAAAGGCTATCAGAATACAATTTAGTGAGCTTGCTACGCAACCCTCTTGCATTCTGATAGGAAAGAAGGAGGTTAGAAGTTAGTTTGTCAAAATTGGTACACTGGTTTGGCCTCGACTAGGAAGTTTTTTTGAACAAAATTGTTCAGCGATTTTTCGATTTGGATCACATTACCGCGGAAAGACAGCTTACTGCAGAAGAAAAATAGTGTGAAGACCATTTTCAACGAACGCATGTCCGTCAGCCGAACGGAAAAAAACGGTCGGAATTCTGCAGGAAACAGCCTGCTCTCACTCGATCTTTACACGTACAGCCGAAAAACCATCGCCAGACAGCCAGACCATCAGGCAACGCCACCTTTAGAGGACACAGCTACCCCAACACAATTGCGTCTGGATTTCCTCGCCAAGGATTGCTTCTCACGAATGGTTGTAGTCGACTGGTCTCAGGCATGTATTAATTGTCTTAGGAGCACCTACTTATCGGTGTCGACCTAAGCTGATGCTTTCTGACATTCGGAAGGGCACAATTGCAGAACCAATTGGATAGTTTTCGGACCATTCGAAGCATCTCAAACTCCCTCGATTTCGATTCGTTGTAATCTCCCGAACTTTTTTTTACGGCCCACTTACCCGCCCAACCGATCGAGAAGCGCAGCAGTGTATCGTACGGCACGATTCGCGAGATAAGAAAACATAGGTAAAAGTCCGGGGAAGAAAGTAATATCAATTTTGTGCCAATGATGCTGGTATTAATCGTTTTAGGAGCGGCAGAGAGTCAAGATTTGAGATTATAGGAAAAGTCTATTATAGTCTGAACAAGGCATAGTTAGATCTACAATGATTTAATATTAGGGGAATATAATTTTTAGTTAATCTACTTGGCACAGAAAAGTTTAGCCGACTTACCAAGTCGTGGCTGTCAATATCACCATGTAAAAGGATATAAATGATACTGTCTTCAAGCATCGTTCTACCGTTGGCTATGGAGGGTAAATTAATCATCAGAAGTCTACTAGAATAAGAAGGATGCCTCCCTTGTGGCACACCGGAGGTAACACGGAGAATTTCAGAAATTGAATTTTTAAAAAGGACCCTTTGAGACCTTCCATTCAGGTAATTTGAGATCCATATAAGGAGATCAACAGGAAACCTAAAAGGTCTAGTTTCTGAACAAAAAGTAAGTGACTTACAGAGTCAAATGCTTTACTAGAGTCAGTGTAAATAACGTCTGTTTGAAAACAACTATTGAAGCCCTTTATCACAAATGTAGTAAGCTGTAGAAGGTTAGTGATTGTGGATCTACGTTTAATATATCCATGTTGACAAGGAGAAGTGATTGATCTACAAAGGCGCTGCAAATGTGGAGTAATGATTTTATCAAAAAACTGAGGAATAGCTGACAACTTAGAAATACCTCTATAGTTACTGGCTATTAACTTATTACCTTTTTTAAAAAGAGGAATAACAAATGATTCCTTCCAAATATTTGGGAATTGGGAAGTTTCTGGAGATAAGATAAACAACTTGTGAAGAGGTCCCGTGCAAGCCCTAGCGCAATACCTAAGCACGCACCTAGGAATAAACATTAAGCCTGTTTACGCGCAAGGTGTAGTATGCACACATATAAAATATATATATCGACCACCCACTGTACTAAGAGTACTAAAAGGGCACGCACTGTAACACTTTGTCGCAGTGTTTATACAATTCAGGGTCTCGGTCATCAACTTATGTGCCCGAAATACGAACCGCTCGCTGTGCCTTGGCTCACACGCTGAAAGTGCATGTGTCAGCATAAGTGCAACACGAGCGGACCTCATGTATGTACACATACCTCCGCGCTCCAGACTAAGTGAGCATAGCTATATACTTAAGAATATATAGGCCGTCTCTCCGCTGCCGCTGTTGGCAGCGCGGCTACGAGACTTAGACCTCTTTAGCTCCTAAGTAAATTGGGCTTGAGAAGAAACTCCTTCGAGCTCAGAGCGGCAACAACGACTGCTCCGAAATAATCAAATAAATTTCTAAAAACCCCAAAAGGAAATAAATGATAAAATTTAAATAAAGAACGAGAACTACAAGACACTGAGTACCTCTCTTCTTCATGGCGGGAAAGGATCATTCTACATGGCGACCGTGACAGGACTCAGGATGTAAGCTTGGAGAACGAGGACATCGAAGGACCACAAGATGGAAAATCAAAGGAAATGGAAAATAAAAACAAATTTGAAGCAGACAACAAAAAAATAAAGATCGCAGTGAGTAGAGTGTGATGTGTGCTAAACGCAGTGGTGTGGTAAAAAGATTAAAAGCCAGAAGGGCTGAATTACTGAAGCTACTAAATAGCGGAAGTAAATTAAATTGGAACATATAAAAAAGTTATAAGTAAAAGAAAATAAAAAGTCTCGCTAAAGCTAATATCAAATTACCTCCGCCACAGAAGAAGGAAATACCCAAATTAATGAAGAAGTGGCCAAACGACTGCGAGGAACCACTGTGCTCGCCTCATTGCGAGTACACCTGTGCAGCCAGCACCGGTGCCCCAGCATAGAAGACCGTCGAGGAAGTTCAGCCTGTGCAGCCACGTCTTTGCCAACTAAGCGAGACCAAGGGGAAGTGAGCCGACAGCGCTGATAGAGCGCATATTTTTTTGCATAATTTTTTTTCATTGCACTGTGATGCATTTTTTTTTTATATTATATAAAATTAATGTAAAATTGAGCGACATTAAAGTTGCCCAATTAGAGTGTGGCCTGAAAACTATACAAAAACTAGGCAGGTTTTTCCATTGTTAAAAAAAAAATTTTTTTTCACAATTATACAGAGTGTTGAAACCAGATTAAAAAAAAACCACAAACCATCTAATATATATATATATATATATATTGACATATTGAATATATATGTTATTTTATGTTTAATGTACAATGAAAATAAATAAATAAAAAAAATATAAAATATGAAGCGTATTAGAATCACTCTTGATAAGGAACCCAACTTTCAGAACAGGGAATTATCAATAATCGAAAAAGGAGCTGAGCCTCTACCAATCAATGAATTCGAATATGATTACATGAATAGGTACCCAGAAAGCGATAGTATTGAGCACCGTCCCGACCCTAAAAATTAAATCAGTTATTAACAATAACAAGATACTTGAAAGACATCTTTCATTGATGGTTTCAAAAATCTAGAAAATATTCCATTGAATAATAGAATGGGACGAATTATATAAAGAACTAAATAATATAAAAATTAATTTTGACAGATCCTATAAGTCATTATCAAGACCCCGCCCAGCACAGCAAAACACTTTGAACAAGCATGCTGAAATATTAGTAAACCGCTTCAATACAGAGCGTATACTAATACACGATCAAAGAGACAGGCTAAACAAAGCCCATTGGTCTCAGGTATCAAAATATTTAAACAAATTACGGGATAACCTGATAGTACCAACTATCCTAAACACACCGTTGAAGATAGATGCTAGAGAAGAGTCAGAATCATCAGATCCACCAGTACAGGCTGAGGCTGACGACCCTATCTCTATAGATCCCGATATAGAGGAAAAAGATATAAACAACCTCACTATTCCGGCAGTCCTTATTCAATCTGAATTATCAGATCAGGAATCGACCGACTCGGATTCTCACAACAGCATTGTAGAAATAAAACCAACCACAATGGCTGAGGAGATAATTGCCCAAAGGGCATAAATTAAAGAAATATCGAATTCCATCCCGGAGTTTAATGGGCAAAGGATACAACTTCAGAAATTCGTAACAGCTTTGAAGTTGGTTAACCTTACGAAAGGTACATTCGAGGTTTTGGCTGTAGAAGTCATCAAATCCAAAATAATTGGATCGACATTATACAAAGTCCAAAACGAAACCACAATAGAAGCTATAATTAAAAAACTGCATACTATAGTCGGAGAAACATCCGAATTAGTTAAAGCCAAAATGGCAAAAACAAGCCAAAAAGGTAAAACTGCTGAAAAATTCACCACAGAAATAGACAACCTACGAAAGCTCCTAGAAGCTTCGTATATTGATGAAGGCCTATCGGCCGAACACGCTGACAAATTCAGCACCAAGGAAGCCATCACCACAATGGTCAAAAATTGTGAGCATGGCCGCCTCAAAACAATATTGGAAGCAGGCAATTTTGCAACCATGAACGAAGCCGTCGCCAAGTACATACAATGTAGTACTGAAATGACAGGCAATGACAATTCCATATTGTACACCCAACGTGGAAATAATTATCGCGGTAATAATTATAAAAACAATTATCGCGGTAGAGGTAATAATCGAGGTAATTATAACAATACCAGATATTATCAGAATAACGGATATAATCAAAACAATGGTTATAACAGAAATAACAATAACCAAAATAACAATTATTACAGAAACAACAACCGTGGTGGAAACAACAGCGGCGGAAACAGCTGTGGGGAAAACAACAACAACCACAATAACAACGTTAGGGTAGCACAAACAAATTCGGAAAACTCCCAACCATTTTAGATACACGACAGTAAACAACATCAAAATTCACACTCTAAATATCAGTCAAAATACATTCGTCACTTTCATGAACGTAGCAACAGGAAAAGAATTAGTTTTCCTACTAGACACAGGTGCAGAAATATCCATTTTGAAGGAAAATTCCGATAATTTTCAAAACATTCAAGATAATCACATCATAAACATACAGGGTATAAGTCAGGAAGTTACCAAATCAAAAGGCTCAACTTCTATTGAAATTCAAACTTCTAAGTAAATAATTCCACATGATTTTCATATCGTAAATATGCAATTCGCTATTCCATGTGATGGAATACTAGGAATAGTATCAAAATTGGAATATTAAAAGACACAACTGTCAATTAGCCGTCTGAAGAATTATAATAAGACCAAATAACCTAAAATATCCTATTTATGTTCCAATAGAATACAGTTCTAGCAACCACTCCCTAATTCTGCCAGCAAGTCGTCCGACAAATCGAAATAAATTCAGAAGAGGACAGTGTATTAATTCCGAATCAAGAAACTCAGCATGGTATCTATATCGGAAATACCAGAGCAACAGTCCAAAATGCATATATAAGATTACTAAATACCACAAACATAGATCAAGTAGTTTATATCAAAAATATTCATCATGAACCACTTTCAAACTACGAAGTAGTAAAAATGGACTTAGAAACCAGACAAAAATTGTATTATCCGAACTTGCAAAAAACTTCCCGCCTTAAATCAATGAACAACTTACAGCATTATGCACCCACTATAGTGATGTATGGACTAGTGGACTAAAAACCGAATCGATCTCTACCAATAATTTTTATAAACAAAAGCTGAGATAAATTGATGATGAACCCGTATATGTATATAAAAATTATAGAAATCCTCATAGTCAACTAAATTCAAAAACAAGTCCAAAAACTCATCAATGATAAAATAGTGGAACCCTCTGTATCACTTTATAAGAGCCCACTTTTGTTAGTACCAAAAAAGTCACTTCCAAATTCGGAAAATAAAAAATTGACTATCGTCAAATTAATAAAAACTCTTGTCTGATAAATTTCCACTCTCTAGAATCGATGATAATTTATATTAACTAGGTAGAGCAAAATATTTCTCATGCCTTGATTTAATGTCAGGTTTTTATCAAATTGAACTTGAATAAAAGTTCACGGGATATAACACCCTTTTCAACAAACAATGGTTCGTATCGTTTCACGCGATTACCATTCGGCTTAAAAATAGCGCCAAACTCTTTTCAGAGAATGATAACTATAGCTTTCTCTGGATTAGAACCTTCGCAAGCATTTCTTTATATGGATGACTTAATAGTCATAGGTTGTTCCGAAAAACATATGCTCAAGAACTTAACTGATGTTTTCGAGAAATGTAGGAAACACAACCTAAAGTTACATCATGAAAAATGTTTATTTTTCATGCATGAAGTCACTTTCTTAGGACATAAATACACAGATAAAGGAATCTTGCCCGACGACAAAAAATAATTTTACGGTAGAGTATCTAAACGGTAAAGATGCGCTCTCTGGAATAACCATCACAGACTTAAAAAATATACAAATAAACAAAACAATTCTGAAAGTCACTACCAGAAACCAAAGACAAACCAAGTAGACAAATATCCTGCACAGGAAAAGAACAAATAGAATTGCATAAGCAATCTATAGAAAAAGTTTCAAGCCCGGCGTATATGAGTCATTAATAATAATGAAGTACGTAAAGTAGTGACCTTGCATGTAAATAATAAAATGTGTTTATTTAAGCACGGATAGAAAATTACAGCAAGATATGATGTTAGTGATTTGTATACTAATGGAACCGTTGACTTAGGTCAATTCTTTCAAAGGGTTGAAAAGCAGGCCGGTATTCACAAAGTCAGCCAACTCAAAGTGGCACCGTGGGAAAATATCTTTGAACATGTTTCAATTGATAATTTTAAAATTATGGGCTGTAATATATTGAAATCATTGAGAGTAGCGCTACTCAACCCAAAACTCAAAAAATTATAAAGAAAAAGAAGCTATATTGTCTATATTCCATGACGATCCAATACAAGGCCAAGGTCCAGAGACACTATTACTGGTAAAATATGTCCAAAAAACATAAGAGAGTACATAAAGAAATGTCCTAATGCCAAAAGTCGAAAACGACTAAACATACTAAGACCCCACTAACTATAACCGAAACTCCACAAAGAGCTTTTGATATAGTAATTGTAGATACTATTGGTCCCCTTCCAAAATCTAATAATTGAAATGAATACGCAGTAACACTCATCTGCGATTTAACTAAATACCTAGCAGCTATACCTATACCAAATAAAAGTGCAAATACAGTAGCAAAAGCTATATTTGAAGATTTTATTCTAAAGTACGGTCCAATGAAGACGTTCATTACAGACATGGGAACAGAATAGTTTTTGCTAGCTAGTTTTTGTTAAATTACAAATCTACTAAATCATTTTAATAGCATAGATAAAATAAAACCCCTTTATAATATAGAACATTATGCTAAGGAAACCAAATTTAGATTATAACAGGCATAAGTTAAAACAGAAAATTAGTTACGACAAAATTAGTTTAGATTTCGATTTAAAAGATAGGAGATCAGGTTTTATTGAAAAATTAAACAGGACATAAGACAGATTTGAAATATACATATCCTTATAAGGTAGAACAAATAGGGGATAGAGATAACATAACTATAATAAGTAATAAAAATAAAAAACAAATAGTACATAAAGATAGATGAAAACTCTTTATTTCATAATCAATTTTTATTTCATAAATAAATCACGTAAGGCCATACATAATATAAGAGCATATAGGATAACCATATCTAAAATAAGAATACACAACAATACTAAAAAAATATATATAAAAAACAAATTAAAAACAAAAAAAATTTTGTAATCTTATTGCTATAAATAATATCAATTTTCTCAAAGTTTTCTCAAAGAAAATAATAATAAAATATTATATTAAGTTATTTTTCAAAAAGAGGGAGATGTAGTATGCACATAAATAAAATATATATATCGACCTCCCACTGTACCAAGAGTACTAAAAGGGAACGCACTGTAACACTTTGTCGCAGTGTTTATACAATTCAGGGTCTCGGTCATCAACCTAAGTGCCCGAAATACGAACCGCTCGCTGTGCCTTGGCTCACACGCTGAAAGTGCATGTGTCAGCATAAGTGCAATACGAGCGGACCTCATGTATGTGCACATACCTCCGCGCTCCAGACTAAGTGAGCATAGCTATATACTTAAGAATATATAGGCCGTCTCTCCGCTGCCGCTGTTGGTAGCGCCGCTACGAGACTTAAACCTCTTTAGCTCCTAAGTAAATTGGGCTTGAGAAGAAACTCCTTCGAGCTCAGAGCGGCAACAACGGCTGCTCCGAAATAATCAAATAAATTTGTAAAAACCCAAAAGGAAATAAATGATAAAATTTAAATAAAGAACGAGAACTACAAGACACTGATGTAACCTCTCTTCTTCATGGCGGGAGAGATCATTCCATACAAGGGCCCACGAAGAAGATCCAAAACGGGAGAGCTTTCTGTTAAAGTGACCTTAAAACGGTTTAAGTAACTATTAAAACACTGAGCATTAAGCACGGTAAATCTTGACCGAGCACTTAAACAAATTGATATCCTAAAAGTCTGGACTTCACATTTCTTAAGTGTGTCAACTCCTTGCTAAGCCAAGGTGATTTATTGGAAATTGACGGATAGTACCACGGAGCACAGGAATTAAAAATGAGTTTATTGCAGTGTAAAAAAACATTAACTGCATTGGACATATTATTGCATAAATAAAGATCAGACCAATTAAAGCCAGAAATAAAATTATTTAGTCTCAGAAAGTCTGCCTTATGAAAACAATGTATTCGTTTGGATGACTTTTCTGATTTTTCTTCTATAACTATACCCTAGTCAATTGTAAGTTCGATTGTAGGGTAATATGGATCTTCAGGTTGCGTGAGTGGTGCTACTCTGGACAGAAACACACCTTCAGGATTTGATACAAACACAAATCAAGTAGGGGACCGAGTAAATTTCGAACATGGTTTACTTGAGATAAGGATATGTCAAGCAGGCCGTCAATAAAATCATGCTGAGCTATAGGTAGTAAGACATTCGATCCATCCTCAATGGACCAAGTAACTCCAATTATACTAAAATCACCTAGAACTACCAACTGATCCTTATCGGAAAGTTTATTTGCAACAGACTTAAGGTGCTTTAAATAATCAGGAAGTTCAGACAACGGCGAAATATATGAGCAAGTTACGTATATAGAGTTACCAGGAAGCGATAACTTTACACAAATAAATTCAATTTTATTGAATTACTCCAAAAATAGCTCCTCTGACGGGAGGTTTGAATCAACCCAATTATGACTCCACCTCCACGCCTAGAGGGACGGTCATACCTATATATTGTGTACTTACCTGGAAAAACTTCGGACCTAAAGATCTCCGGCTTTGTAATCACAATAATATGAGATGCAAGGAAAGGCTATCAGAATACAATTTAGTGAGCTTGCTACGCAACCCTCTTGCATTCTGATAGGAAAGAAGGAGGTTAGAAGTTAGTTTGTCAAAATTGGTACACTGGTTTGGCCTCGACTAGGAAGTTTTTTTGAACAAAATTGTTCAGCGATTTTTCGATTTGGATCACATTACCGCGGAAAGACAGCTTACTGCAGAAGAAAAATAGTGTGAAGACCATTTTCAACGAACGCATGTCCGTCAGCCGAACGGAAAAAAACGGCCGGAATTCTGCAGGAAACAGCCTGCTCTCACTCGATCTTTACACGTACAGCCGAAAAACCATCGCCAGACAGCCAGACCATCAGGCAACGCCACCTTTAGAGGACACAGCTACCCCAACACAATTGCGTCTGGATTTCCTCGCCAAGGATTGCTTCTCACGAATGGTTGTAGTCGACTGGTCTCAGGCATGTATTAATTGTCTTAGCAGCACCTACTTATCGGTGTCGACCTAAGCTGATGCTTTCTGACATTCGGAAGGGCACAATTGCAGAACCAATTGGATAGTTTTCGGACCATTCGAAGCATCTCAAACTCCCTCGATTTCGATTCGTTGTAATCTCCCGAACTTTTTTTTACGGCCCACTTACCCGCCCAACCAATCGAGAAGCGCAGCAGTGTATCGTACGGCACGATTCGCGAGATAAGAAAACATAGGTAAAAGTCCGGGGAAGAAAGTAATATCAATTTTGTGCCAATGATGCTGGTATTAATCGTTTTAGGAGCGGCAGAGAGTCAAGATTTGAGATTATAGGAAAAAGTCTATTATAGTCTGAACAAGGCATAGTTAGATCTACAATGATTTAATATTAGGGGAATATAATTTTTAGTTAATCTACTTGGCACAGAAAAGTTTAGCCGACTTACCAAGTCGTGGCTGTCAATATCACCATGTAAAAGGATATAAATGATACTGTCTTCAAGCATCGTTCTACCGTTGGCTATGGAGGGTAAATTAATCATCAGAAGTCTACTAGAATAAGAAGGTAAGTTAAGATTTGCAGCGGACTCAGATGCCTCCCTTGTGGCACACCGGAGGTAACACGGAGAATTTCAGAAATTGAATTTTTAAAAAGGACCCTTTGAGACCTTCCATTCAGGTAATTTGAGATCCATATAAGGAGATCAACAGGAAACCTAAAAGGTCTAGTTTCTGAACAAAAAGTAAGTGACTTACAGAGTCAAATGCTTTACTAGAGTCAGTGTAAATAACGTCTGTTTGAAAACAACTATTGAAGCCCTTTATCACAAATGTAGTAAGCTGTAGAAGGTTAGTGATTGTGGATCTACGTTTAATATATCCATGTTGACAAGGAGAAGTGATTGATCTACAAAGGCGCTGCAAATGTGGAGTAATGATTTTTTCAAAAAGCTGAGGAATAGCTGACAACTTAGAAATACCTCTATAGTTACTGGCTATTAACTTATTACCTTTTTTAAAAAGAGGAATAACAAATGATTCCTTCCAAATATTTGGGAATTGGGAAGTTTCTGGAGATAAGATAAACAACTTGTGAAGAGGTCCCGTGCAAGCCCTAGCGCAATACCTAAGCACGCACCCAGGAATAAACATTAAGCCTGTTTACGCGCAAGGTGTAGTATGCACACATATAAAATATATATATCGACCACCCACTGTACCAAGAGTACTAAAAGGGCACGCACTGTAACACTTTGTCGCAGTGTTTATACAATTCAGGGTCTCGGTCATCAACCTATGTGCCCGAAGTACGAACCGCTCGCTGTGCCTTGGCTCACACGCTGAAAGTGCATGTGTCAGCATAAGTGCAACACGAGCGGACCTCATGTATGTACACATACCTCCGCGCTCCAGACTAAGTGAGCATAGCTATATACTTAAGAATATATAGGCCGTCTCTCCGCTGCCGCTGTTGGCAGCGCGGCTACGAGACTTAGACCTCTTTAGCTCCTAAGTAAATTGGGCTTGAGAAGAAACTCCTTCGAGCTCAGAGCGGCAACAACGGCTGCTCCGAAATAATCAAATAAATTTCTAAAAACCCCAAAAGGAAATAAATGATAAAATTTAAATAAAGAACGAGAACTACAAGACACTGAGTACCTCTCTTCTTCATGGCGGGAAAGGATCATTCTACATGGCGACCGTGACAGGACTCAGGATGTAAGCTTGTAGAACGAGGACATCGAAGGACCACAAGATGAAAAATCAAAGGAAATGGAAAATAAAAAAAAATTTGAAGCAGACAACAAAAAAATAAAGATCGCAGTGAGTAGAGTGTGATGTGTGCTAAACGCAGTGGTGTGGTAAAAAGATTAAAAGCCAGAAGGGCTTAATTACTGAAGCTACTAAATAGCGGAAGTAAATTAAATTGGAACATATAAAAAAGTTATATGTAAAAGAAAAAAAATCAAACCACAGCCACACACACATCCACCTAATAGGTAATATCAAATTACCTCCGCCACAGAAGAAGGAAATACCCAAATTAATGAAGAAGTGCCCAAACGACTGCGAGCGACCACTGTGCTCGCCTCATTGCGAGTACACCTGTGCAGCCAGCACCGGTGCCCCAGCATAGAAGACCGTCGAGGAAGTTCAGCCTGTGCAGCCACGTCTTGCCAACTAAGCGAGACCAAGGGGAAGTGAGCCGACAGCGCTGATAGAGCGCATATTTTTTTGCATAATTTTTTTTCATTGCACTGTGATGCATTTTTTTTTTATATTATATAAAAATTAATGTAAAATTGAACGACATTAAAGTTGCGGAATTAGCGTGTGGCATGAAAACTATACAAAAACTAGGCAGGTTTTTCTATTGTTAAAAAAAAAAATTTCACAATTATACAGAGTGTTGAAACCAGATTAAAAAATAAAACCACAAACCATCTAATATGTATATATATATATTGACATATTGAATATAGATGTTATTTTATGTTTAATGTACAATGAAAATAAATAAATAAATAAATAAATATAAAATATGAAGTGTATTAGAATCACTCTTGATAAGGAACCCAACTTTCAGAACAGGGAATTATCAATAATCGAAAAAGGAGCTGAGCCTCTACTAATCAATGAATGCGAATATGATTACATGAATAGGTACCCAGAAAGCGATAGTATTGAGCACCGTCCCGACCCTAAAAATTAAATCAGTTATTAACAATAACAAGATACTTGAAAGACATCTTTCATTGATGGTTTCAAAAATCTAGAAAATATTCCATTGAATAATAGAATGGGACGAATTATATAAAGAACTAAATAATATAAAAATTAATTTTGACAGATCCTATAAGTCATTATCAAGACCCCGCCCAGCACAGCAAAACACTTTGAACAAGCATGCCGAAATATTAGTAAACCGCTTCAATACAGAGCGTATACTAATACACGATCAAAGAGACAGGCTAAACAAAGCCCATTGGTCTCAGGTATCAAAATATTTAAACAAATTACGGGATAACCTGATAGCTATAAAGCAAAGGTACGACTTAACAATTTTAGTACCAACTATCCTAAACACACCGTTGAAGATAGATGCTAGAGAAGAGTCAGAATCATCAGATCTACCAGTACAAGCTGAGGCTGACGATCCCGATATAGAGGAAAAAGATATAAACAACCTCACTATTCCGGCAGTCCTTATTCAATCTGAATTATCAGATCAGGAATCGACCGACTCGGATTCTCACAACAGCATTGTAGAAATAAAACCAACCACAATGGCTGAGGAGATAATTGCCCAAAGGGCATAAATTAAAGAAATATCGAATTCCATCGCGGAGTTTAATGGGCAAAGGATACAACTTCAGAAATTCGTAACAGCTTTGAAGTTGGTTAACCTTACGAAAGGTACATTCGAGGTTTTGGCTGTAGAAGTCATCAAATCCAAAATAATTGGATCGACATTATACAAAGTCCAAAACGAAACCACAATAGAAGCTATAATTAAAAAACTGCATACTATAGTCGGAGAAACATCCGAATTAGTTAAAGCCAAAATGGCAAAAACAAGCCAAAAAGGTAAAACTGCTGAAAAATTCACCACAGAAATAGTCAACCTACGAAAGCTCCTAGAAGCTTCGTATATTGATGAAGGCCTATCGGCTGAACACGCTGACAAATTCAGCACCAAGGAAGCCATCACCACAATGGTCAAAAATTGTGAGCATGGCCGCCTCAAAACAATATTGGAAGCAGGCAATTTTGCAACCATGAACGAAGCCGTCGCCAAGTACATACAATGTAGTACTGAAATGACAGGCAATGCCAATTCCATATTGTACACCCAACGTGGAAATAATTATCGCGGTAATAATTATAAAAACAATTATCGCGGTAGAGGTAATAATCGAGGTAATTATAACAATACCAGATATTATCAGAATAACGGATATAATCAAAACAATGGTTATAACAGAAATAACAATAACCAAAATAACAATTATTACAGAAACAACAACCGTGGTGGAAACAACAGCGGCGGAAACAGCTGTGGGGAAAACAACAACAACCACAATAACAACGTTAGGGTAGCACAAACAAATTCGGAAAACTCCCAACCAATTTAGATACACGACAGTAAACAACATCAAAATTCACACTCTAAATATCAGTCAAAATACATTCGTCACTTTCATGAACGTAGCAACAGGAAAAGAATTAGTTTTCCTACTAGACACAGGTGCAGAAATATCCATTTTGAAGGAAAATTCCGATAATTTTCAAAACATTCAAGATAATCACATCATAAACATACAGGGTATAAGTCAGGAAGTTACCAAATCAAAAGGCTCAACTTCTATTGAAATTCAAACTTCTAAGTAAATAATTCCACATGATTTTCATATCGTAACTATGCAATTCGCTATTCCATGTGATGGAATACTAGGAATAGTATCAAAATTGGAATATTAAAAGATACAACTGTCAATTAGCCGTCTGAAGAATTATAATAAGACCAAATAACCTAAAATATCCTATTTATGTTCCAATAGCATACAGTTCTAGCAACCACTCCCTAATTCTGCCAGCAAGTCGTCCGACAAATCGAAATAAATTCAGAAGAGGACAGTGTATTAATTCCGAATCAAGAAACTCAGCATGGTATCTATATCGGAAATACCAGAGCAACAGTCCAAAATGCATATATAAGATTACTAAATACCACAAACATAGATCAAGTAGTTTATATCAAAAATATTCATCATGAACCACTTTCAAACTACGAAGTAGTAAAAATGGACTTAGAAACCAGACAAAAAATTGTATTATCCGAACTTGCAAAAAACTTCCCGCCTTAAATCAATGAACAACTTACAGCATTATGCACCCACTATAGTGATGTATGGACTAGTGGACTAAAAACCGAATCGATCTCTACCAATAATTTTTATAAACAAAAGCTGAGATAAATTGATGATGAACCCGTATATGTATATAAAAAATTATAGAAATCCTTATAGTCAACTAAATTCAAAAACAAGTCCAAAAACTCATCAATGATAAAATAGTGGAACCCTCTGTATCACTTTATAAGAGCCCACTTTTGTTAGTACCAAAAAAGTCACTTCCAAATTCGGAAAATAAAAAATTGACTATCGTCAAATTAATAAAAAACTCTTGTCTGATAAATTTCCACTCTCTAGAATCGATGATAATTTATATTAACTAGGTAGAGATTTAATGTCAGGTTTTTATCAAATTGAACTTGAATAAAAGTTCACGGGATATAACACCCTTTTCAACAAACAATGGTTCGTATCGTTTCACGCGTTTACCATTCGGCTTAAAAATAGCGCCAAACTCTTTTCAGAGAATGATAACTATAGCTTTCTCTGGATTAGAACCTTCGCAAGCATTTCTTTATATGGATGACTTAATAGTCATAGGTTGTTCCGAAAAACATATGCTCAAGAACTTAACTGATGTTTTCGAGAAATGTAGGAAACACAACCTAAAGTTACATCATGAAAAATGTTTATTTTTCATGCATGAAGACACTTTCTTAGGACATAAATGCACAGATAAAGGAATCTTGCCCGACGACAAAAAATAATTTTACGGTAGAGTATCTAAACGGTAAAGATGCGCTCTCTGGAATAACCATCACAGACTTAAAAAATATACAAACAAACAAAACAATTCTGAAAGTCACTACCAGAAACCAAAGTAGACAAATATCCTGCACAGGAAAAGAACATATAGAATTGCATAAGCAATCTATAGAAAAAGTTTCAAGCCCGGCGTATATGAGTCATTAATAATAATGAAGTACGTAAAGTAGTGACCTTGCATGTAAATAATAAAATGTGTTTATTTAAGCACGGATAGAAAATTACAGCAAGATATGATGTTAGTGATTTGTATACTAATGGAACCGTTGACTTAGGTCAATTCTTTCAAAGGGTTGAAAAGCAGGCCGGTATTCACAAAGTCAGCCAACTCAAAGTGGCACCGTGGGAAAATATCTTTGAACATGTTTCAATTGATAATTTTAAAATTATGGGCTATAATATATTGAAATCATTGAGAGTAGCGCTACTCAACCCAAAACTCAAAAAATTATAAAGAAAAAGAAGCTATATTGTCTATATTCCATGACGATCCAATACAAGGCCAAGGTCCAGAGACACTATTACTGGTAAAATATGTCCAAAAACATAAGAGAGTACATAAAGAAATGTCCTAATGCCAAAAGTCGAAAACGACTAAACATACTAAGACCCCACTAACTATAACCGAAACTCCACAAAGAGCTTTTGATATAGTAATTGTAGATACTATTGGTCCCCTTCCAAAATCTAATAATGGAAATGAATACGCAGTAACACTCATCTGCGATTTAACTAAATACCTAGCAGCTATACCTATACCAAATAAAATTGCAAATACAGTAGCAAAAGCTATATTTGAAGATTTTATTCTAAAGTACGGTCCAATGAAGACGTTCATTACAGACATGGAAACAGAATAGTTTTTGGTAGAATTTCAAATCTACTAAATCATTTTAATAGCATAGATAAAATAAAATAGATCATTATGCTAAGGAAACCAAATTTAGATTATAACAGGCATTTAATAGAGCTAGACTAATGCTAGAATCTCATAAGTTAAAACAGAAAATTAGTTACGACAAAATTAGTTTAGATTTCGATTTAAAGATAGGAGATCAGGTTTTATTGAAAAATTAAACAGGACATAAGATAGATTTGAAATATACATGTCCTTATAAGGTAGAACAAATAGGGATAGAGATAACATAACTATAATAAGTAATAAAAATAAAAAACAAATAGTACATAAAGATAGATTAAAACTCTTTATTTCATAATCAATTTTTATTTCATAAATATATCACGTATGGCCATACATAATATAAGAGCATATAGGATAACCATATCTAAAATAAGAATACACAACAATACAAAAAATATATATATAAAAAACAAATTAAAAACAAAAAAATTTTCTAATCTTATTGCTATAAATAATATCAATTTTCTCAAAGTTTTCTCAAAGAAAATAATAATAAAATATTATATTAAGTTATTTTTCAAAAGAGGGAGATGTAGTATGCACATAAATAAAATATATATATCGACCTCCCACTGTACCAAGAGTACTAAAAGGGAACGCACTGTAACACTTTGTCGCAGTGTTTATACAATTCAGGGTCTCGGTCATCAACCTAAGTGCCCGAAATACGAACCGCTCGCTGTGCCTTGGCTCACACGCTGAAAGTGCATGTGTCAGCATAAGTGCAATACGAGCGGACCTCATGTATGTGCACATACCTCCGCGCTCCAGACTAAGTGAGCATAGCTATATACTTAAGAATATATAGGCCGTCTCTCCGCTGCCGCTGTTGGCAGCGCCGCTACGAGACTTAAACCTCTTTAGCTCCTAAGTAAATTGGGCTTGAGAAGAAACTCCTTCGAGCTCAGAGCGGCAACAACGGCTGCTCCGAAATAATCAAATAAATTTGTAAAAACCCAAAAAGGAAATAAATGATAAAATTTAAATAAAGAACGAGAACTACAAGACACTGAGTACCTCTCTTCTTCATGGCGGGAGAGATCATTCTACACAAGGGCCCACGAAGAAGATCCAAAACGGGAGAGCTTTCTGTTAAAGTGACCTTAAAACGGTTTAAGTAACTATTAAAACACTGAGCATTAAGCACGGTAAATCTTGACCGAGGACTTAAACAAATTGATATCTTAAGAAATGTGAAGTCCAGACTTTTTAGACTTCACATTTCTTAAGTGTGTCAACTCCTTGCTAAGCCAAGGTGATTTATTGGAAATTGACGGATAGTACCACGGAGCACAGGAATTAAAAAATGAGTTTATTGCTGTGTAAAAAACATTAACTGCATTGGACATATTATTGCATAAATAAAGATCAGACCAGTTAAAGCCAGAAATAAAATTATTTAGCCTCAGAAAGTCTGCCTTGCGAAAACAATGTATTCGTTTGGATGAATTTTCTATTATACCCTTGCAGAGGGTATTATAATTTTGGTCAGAAGTTTGTAACGCAGTGAAGGAGACGTTTCCGACCCTATAAAGTATATATATTCTTGATCAGGATCACCTCCTGAGTCGATATAGCCATGTCCGTCTGTCCGTCTGTCCGTCTGTCCGTCTGTCCGTCTGTTTCAATACCGTTTGCGAGCTCAGTTTAAAAGCTAGCGATCTGAAACTTTCACACTCGTCCTAAAACATGTGTACGCAGATCAAGTTTGAAAATCGCCCCGATCGGACGTCTATATCCTATAGCTCCCATAGGAACAATCGGATATATCTTGCCAGAATTGATGATATTTCGCGCAGTGTAAAAGCTTTTGACATGAATCTTTCCAAATCGTATTTTTTTATGCATACCTTGATCAGGGTAAAAGCGCGTGGCGATCGGACGTCTATATCCTATAGCTCCCATAGGAACAATAGGGTAAAATCGGTCCAAATTTGATGTTTTTCAGAATATTTCGCGCTGTGTAAAAGCTATTGCTATAAATTTTTTCAAATCGTATTTTTTTATGCATTCCTTCATCAAGGTAAAAGCGCGTGCTGATCGGACGTCTATATCCTATAGCTCCCATAGGAACAATCGGATATAACTTTCAAGAATGGAAGATATTTCGCGCAGTGTAAAAGCATTTAACATAAATCTTTCCAAATCTTATTTTTTATGCATACCTTGATCAGGGTAAAAGCGCTTGGCGATCGGACGTCTATATCCTATAGCTCCCATAGGAACAATTCGGTGAAATCGGTCCAAATTTGTTGGTTTTCTGAATTTTTCACGTAGTGTGTAAGCTACTGACATAAATTTTTCCAAGTCTTATTTATTTACGCATATCTTGATTAGGGTAAAAGCGCTTGCCGATCGGACGTCTATTTCTTATAGCTTCCGTAGGAAAAATAGTTAAAGGCTGCGAAAGTATCCCTTTTTTTCTATTTTTATATGACATTTTTGCAGTATAAAAGCAATTGACATCAAACGACGCAAATCTAGTTTATTTATGTATACCTTATTCCTTTCGCTACTTTTTCAGTTTTAGCAATTTCGGCAAAGTCTGCAAGGGTATTAAAACTTCGGCTTGCCGAAGTTAGCTTCCGTCCTCGTTTTTCTTCTATAACTATACCCTAGTCAATTGTAAGTTCGATTGTAGGGTGATATGGATCTTCAGGTTGCGTGAGTGGTGCTACTCTGGACAGAAACACACCTTCAGGATTTGATACAAAACACAAATCAAGTAGGGGACCGAGTAAATTTCGAACATGGTTTACTTGAGATAAGGATATGTCAAGCAGGCCGTCAATAAAACCATGCTGAGCTATAGGTAGTAAGACATTCGATCCATCCTCAATGGACCAAGTAACTCCAATTATACTAAAATCACCTAGAACTACCAACTGATCCTTATCGGAAAGTTTATTTGCAACAGACTTAAGGTGCTTTAAATAATCAGGAAGTTCAGACAACGGCGAAATATATGAGCAAGTTACGTATATAGAGTTACCAGGAAGCGATAACTTTACACAAATAAATTCAATTTTATTGAATTACTCCAAAAATAGCTCCTCTGACGGGATGTTTGAATCAACTCCAATTAGGACTCCACCTCCACGCCTAGAGGGACGGTCATACCTATATATTGTGTACTTACCTGGAAAAACTTCGGAGCTAAAGATCTCCGGCTTTGTAATCACAATAATATGAGATGCAAAGGAAAGGCTATCAGAATACAATTTAGTGAGCTTGCTACGCAACCCTCTTGCATTCTGATAGGAAAGAAGGAGGTTAGAAGTTAGTTTGTCAAAATTGGTACACTGGTTTGGCCTCGACTAGGAAGTTTTTTTGAACAAAATTGTTCAGCGATTTTTCGATTTGGATCACATTACCGCGGAAAGACAGCTTACTGCAGAAGAAAAATAGTGTGAAGACCATTTTCAACGAACGCATGTCCGTCAGCCGAACGGAAAAAAACGGTCGGAATTCTGCAGGAAACAGCCTGCTCTCACTCGATCTTTACACGTACAGCCGAAAAACCATCGCCAGACAGCCAGACCATCAGGCAACGCCACCTTTAGAGGACACAGCTACCCCAACACAATTGCGTCTGGATTTCCTCGCCAAGGATTGCTTCTCACGAATGGTTGTAGTCGACTGGTCTCAGGCATGTATTAATTGTCTTAGCAGCACCTACTTATCGGTGTCGACCTAAGCTGATGCTTTCTGACATTCGGAAGGGCTCAATTGCAGAACCAATTGGATAGTTTTCGGACCATTCGAAGCATCTCAAACTCCCTCGATTTCGATTCGTTGTAATCTCCCGAACTTTTTTTACGGCCCACTTCCCCGCCCAACCGATCGAGAAGCGCAGCAGTGTATCGTACGGCACGATTCGCGAGATAAGAAAACATAGGTAAAAGTCCAGGGAAGAAAGTAATATCAATTTTGTGCCAATGATGCTGGTATTAATCGTTTTAGGAGCGGCAGAGAGTCAAGATTTGAGATTATAGGAAAAAGTCTATTATAGTCTGAACAAGGCATAGTTAGATCTACAATGATTTAATATTAGGGGAATATAATTTTTAGTTAATCTACTTGGCACAGAAAAGTTTAGCCGACTTACCAAGTCGTGGCTGTCAATATCACCATGTAAAAGGATATAAATGATACTGTCTTCAAGCATCGTTCTACCGTTGGCTATGGAGGGTAAATTAATCATCAGAAGAGTCTACTAGAAGTAAGTTAAGATTTGCAGCGGACCCAGATGCCTCCCTTGTGGCACACCGGAGGTAACACGGAGAATTTCAGAAATTGAATTTTTAAAAAGGACCCTTTGAGACCTTCCATTCAGGTAATTTGAGATCCATATAAGGAGATCAACAGGAAACCTATAAGGTCTAGTTTCTGAACAAAAAGTAAGTGATTTACAGAGTCAAATGCTTTACTAGAGTCAGTGTAAATAACGTCTGTTTGAAAACAACTATTGAAGCCCTTTATCACAAATGTAGTAAGCTGTAGAAGGTTAGTGATTGTGGATCTACGTTTAATATATCCATGTTGACAAGGAGAAGTGATTGATCTACAAAGGCGCTGCAAATGTGGAGTAATGATTTTTCAAAAAACTGAGGAATAGCTGACAACTTAGAAATACCTCTATAGTTACTTGCTATTAACTTATTACCTTTTTTAAAAAGAGGAATAACAAATGATTCCTTCCAAATATTTGGGAATTGGGAAGTTTCTGGAGATAAGATAAACAACTTGTGAAGAGGTCCCGTGCAAGCCCTAGCGCAATACCTAAGCACGCACCTAGGAATAAACATTAAGCCTGTTTACGCGCAAGGTGTAGTATGCACACATATAAAATATATATATCGACCACCCACTGTACCAAGAGTACTAAAAGGGTACGCACTGTAACACTTTGTCGCAGTGTTTATACAATTCAGGGTCTCGGTCATCAACCTATGTGCCCGAAATACGAACCGCTCGCTGTGCCTTGGCTCACACGCTGAAAGTGCATGTGTCAGCATAAGTGCAACACGAGCGGACCTCATGTATGTACACATACCTCCGCGCTCCAGACTAAGTGAGCATAGCTATATACTTAAGAATATATAGGCCGTCTCTCCGCTGCCGCTGTTGGCAGCGCGGCTACGAGACTTAGACCTCTTTAGCTCCTAAGTAAATTGGGCTTGAGAAGAAACTCCTTCGAGCTCAGAGCGGCAACAACGGCTGCTCCGAAATAATCAAATAAATTTCTAAAAACCCCAAAAGGAAATAAATGATAAAATTTAAATAAAGAACGAGAACTACAAGACACTGAGTACCTCTCTTCTTCATGGCGGGAAAGGATCATTCTACATGGCGACCGTGACAGGACTCAGGATGTAAGCTTGGAGAACGAGGACATCGAAGGACCACAAGATGGAAAATCAAAGGAAATGGAAAATAAAAAAAAATTTGAAGCAGACAACAAAAAAATAAAGATCGCAGTGAGTAGAGTGTGATGTGTGCTAAACGCAGTGGTGTGGTAAAAAGATTAAAAGCCAGAAGGGCTGAATTACTGAAGCTACTAAATAGCGGAAGTAAATTAAATTGGAACATATAAAAAAGTTATATGTAAAAGAAAAAAAATCAAACCACAGCCACACACACATCCACCTACCCTGCAATAAAAAGTCTCGCTAAAGCTAATATCAAATTACCTCCGCCACAGAAGAAGGAAATACCCAAATTAATGAAGAAGTGCCCAAACGACTGCGAGCGACCACTGTGCTCGCCTCATTGCGAGTACACCTGTGCAGCCAGCACCGGTGCCCCAGCATAGAAGACCGTCGAGGAAGTTCAGCCTATGCAGCCACGTCTTGCCAACTAAGCGAGACCAAGGGGAAGTGAGCCGACAGCGCTGATAGAGCGCATATTTTTTTGCATAATTTTTTTCATTGCACTGTGATGCATTTTTTTTTTATATTATATTAAAATTAATGTAAAATTGAACGACATTAAAGTTGCGGAATTAGCGTGTGGCATGAAAACTATACAAAAACTAGGCAGGTTTTTCTATTGTTAAAAAAAAAAAATTTCACAATTATACAGAGTGTTGAAACCAGATTAAAAATAAAACCACAAACCATCTAATATGTATATATATATATTGACATATTGAATATAGATGTTATTTTATGTTTAATGTACAATGAAAATAAATAAATAAATAAATAAATATAAAATATGAAGTGTATTAGAATCACTCTTGATAAGGAACCCAACTTTCAGAACAGGGAATTATCAATAATCGAAAAAGGAGCTGAGCCTCTACTAATCAATGAATGCGAATATGATTACATGAATAGGTACCCAGAAAGCGATAGTATTGAGCACCGTCCCGACCCTAAAAATTAAATCAGTTATTAACAATAACAAGATACTTGAAAGACATCTTTCATTGATGGTTTCAAAAATCTAGAAAATATTCCATTGAATAATAGAATGGGACGAATTATATAAAGAACTAAATAATATAAAAATTAATTTTGACAGATCCTATAAGTCATTATCAAGACCCCGCCCAGCACAGCAAAACACTTTGAACAAGCATGCCGAAATATTAGTAAACCGCTTCAATACAGAGCGTATACTAATACACGATCAAAGAGACAGGCTAAACAAAGCCCATTGGTCTCAGGTATCAAAATATTTAAACAAATTACGGGATAACCTGATAGCTATAAAGCAAAGGTACGACTTAACAATATTAGTACCAACTATCCTAAACACACCGTTGAAGATAGATGCTAGAGAAGAGTCAGAATCATCAGATCTACCAGTACAAGCTGAGGCTGACGATCCCGATATAGAGGAAAAAGATATAAACAACCTCACTATTCCGGCAGTCCTTATTCAATCTGAATTATCAGATCAGGAATCGACCGACTCGGATTCTCACAACAGCATTGTAGAAATAAAACCAACCTCAATGGCTGAGGAGATAATTGCCCAAAGGGCATAAATTAAAGAAATATCGAATTCCATCGCGGAGTTTAATGGGCAAAGGATACAACTTCAGAAATTCGTAACAGCTTTGAAGTTGGTTAACCTTACGAAAGGTACATTCGAGGTTTTGGCTGTAGAAGTCATCAAATCCAAAATAATTGGATCGACATTATACAAAGTCCAAAACGAAACCACAATAGAAGCTATAATTAAAAAACTGCATACTATAGTCGGAGAAACATCCGACGTAGTTAAAGCCAAAATGGCAAAAACAAGCCAAAAAGGTAAAACTGCAGAAAAATTCACCACAGAAATTGACAACCTACGAAAGCTCCTAGAAGCTTTGTATATTGATGAAGGCCTATCGGCCGAACACGCTGACAAATTATATATTGATATATTAAATATAGATGTTATTTTATGTTTAATGTACAATGAAAATAAATAAATAAAAAAAAATATAAAATATGAATAGAATCACTCTTGATAAGGAACCCAACTTTCAGAAGAGGGAATTATCAATAATCGAAAAAGTAGCTGAGCCTCTTTTAATCAATGAATTCGAATATGAGTACATGAATAGGTACCCAGAAAGCGATAGTATTGAGCACCGTCCCGACTCTAAAAATTAAATCAGTTATTAACAATAACAAGATACTTGGAAGACATCTTTCATAACATATAATATTCTTATTTTATCATTACCCAATTGTGAATACGCCCATATTATTAGGGTACCAAGACTGAAAAGAAGCAAAAGACAAAATATTCTTGCTGCATCGAAATGAAATGATCGCACACATGCACCCCTGTATGAGAATGCATGAACACGCATACATACAAAGACCAATTCAAGCGCAGGGCAACCTTCTTCAAAATGCGCGTCTCTGCGACTGAACGACTGAACGACCGAACTCGTGCATTGAGCGCGCGAGCATCAAAATGAGAATAAGAAAGAGAGCGAAGGCACACGAAGTATCATGGGCCTGTCGCTACCAGCTGTGGGGCATGCCGTAAAAATATTTTTGTGTCCATTTTCGTTGAATGAAATGACCAGGGTATATGTTGTATGTTAGTGGTATAAGACAGCTCTGTCCTAGTGGATTGTGTGGCAAACGTACCTTAGTAGGTGATAATACAAAACGGAATAATACGCCCACCGTGCCTAAAGCCGGATAAAAAAAGGAATCGGAAAAAAATGTTTGCAAAAAAATACAAGCATTCAACGAGAAAAAAAAGAAAAGAAAAAATATGATGTTACATTTAAAAACAAGAAACAAATACATATCAATTAAAATTTTCATAATAGCATCAAAACTGTGGCCACAGCTTGTGCTTCGGGGCGTGGCACCATTTTGAAACAAACTTGCGCTGCGTAGGAACTCCTAAAATCTACATACAAAATGCCAATCTTCTAGCTTTTATAGTTTCCGAGATCTCAGCGTTCATACGGACAGACAGACGGACAAACGGACAGACAGACAGACGGACAGACGGACATGGCTAGATCGACTCGGCTAGTGATCCTGACAAGAATATATATACTTTACAGGGTCGGAAACGCTTCCTTCTACCTGTTACATACTTTTGCACGAATACAATATACCCTTTTACTCTACGAGTAACGGGTATAAAAACTCACGAAACAAACAAAAAAAAAAACGCACACACACGTTAAAATTCAATTCCCTCCTGTCCCATGAAATAGTTGTATCTGCATCACACTGAAGTCATTCGTTTTACCATTAGAACCACGTTACCACGTTATCAACACACGAAGATAACACAAAATAACACGAATAAAGAATTATACGAATAATAATAATAATTCTTAGTGCGCTGGTCGAAACTTATGGGGACAGAGCCTTAGATGTTTTCATCAGAAGTCTGAGCGGTGACATCTCTAAGCTATTAGTAACTCGCGGCCCAAAAAATTTGCCAGAGGCCTACGCAATCTGTTTAGAGTTGCAGAATCTTGCCTCAATGAATCATGGCACTTATTCTAGTAAGTTTTCATCCCCTCAGCCTTACCGTCAGAAGTACTCTTGGCCTCAATCCACCTACTCTTCTTATAATAACCAATACCAGTATCAAGACGCAGGCAGGAACTCTCAGTCCCCGCAAAGATATTCAAATCCCCCAGCGATCAAAATGGAGCCCCACCAGTCTGGCCACCTTGCCTCAATGAATCATGGCACTTATTCTATTAAGTTTTCATCCCCTCAGCCTTACCGTCAGAAGTACTCTTGGCCTCAATCCACCTACTCTTCTTATAATAACCAATACCAGTATCAAGACGCAGGCAGGAACTCTCAGTCCCCGCAAAGATATTCAAATCCCCCAGCGATCAAAATGGAGCCCCACCAGTCGTTCAAACCAGGGTAAAAATAATTAAAGCGTTAGACGCAGCAAAGATGGGGCTAAGCTACAGTTTCTAATAGACACTGGCGCGAATAAGAACTTCATTAGCCCCCAGATAGCCAAGGGATGCTTGCCCTTGTCGAAACCCTTCCCGGTTCAATCCGCTGGAGGGAAGATAAAAATATCACATCAACTAACCGGACCATTCATCAGCCCCAAAGGCAATGACACTCTGGTCACCTTCTTCGATTTTCCCGGGGTTCAAACTTCGCTTTACGCAAAGGTTGGTAACCAAAATAGCGGAAGAAGTAGAGACGAGTGGAATAATAAATACGGAGCATTCTAGGGCCCACAGAAGTCCAAAAGAGGTGAAGTTACAGACCTTGGAAAAATTTGATTTCCCCAGAATGGCTCGTCGCATTAGGTCATTGGTCTCTTCTTGCCGGGCTTGTAAAATGTTTAAATATGATAGGCACCCGGCCAATCCGGAATTGCAACTAACTCCTATCCCTAATTACCCATTCAGCTCAAATTTCTGAGCTGCATCGATAAATTTTCAAAATTTGCCAAACTTTTCCCGATAGAATCAATGTCGGCAGTCCATCTCCGCGAGAGGCTGACCACAGTTTTGCATTACTTCACAGCACCAGAAACAATAGTCTCAGACAATGAAAGGGGTCTACTCTGCCCCACAGTGCTTAACTAATTACAATCTCTCGGAATAACCGTTTATTACACACCCTCTCAAAGGTGTGAAATGAACGACCAGGTTGAAAGATTCCACTCAACCTTTCTTGAAATATAACTGTGTCTGAAAAACGACAATCGTAACCTGAAAGTAACCGATTTGGGTTTTATTTCCGTAGACAGTTATAACAACTCGGTGACGAACCGCAAACCAGTCGATATCTTCCTCAATAGAACTTCCAGGATAAATTAGCAGGGCTGACCAATTTTAAAGAACAGACGCAGGAAGACATAAGGGGGTTACTCCTGCATAAACAGAAAATGTCAACCGATAGGCTCAATAAAAACAGAAATAAGCCGTTAAAATATAATCAGGGGCATACTGTCTATGTCTCTAATAAACAGATCAAGAGCAATAATAAACATCGATTCGAACCCGAGGAGGTAGAAGATAATGGTAGAGTCACGGTCAAAACTAGATCAGGAAAAATCTTCCATAAGTCTCACATTAAAAGTTGAAGACTTCCTCGCTGAAAACGTTTCACAAATCCTTTAAAAGAACAAAGAACAAAGGGTATAAAAAAGAAACAGTAAGTAAAAATAATTAACAAACAAACATTAATAGAAACTATTATTATATAAAAATAAAAAAAAACGAGGACGGAAGCTAACTTCGGCAAGCCGAAGTTTTAATACCCTTGCAGACTTTGCCGAAATTGCTAAAACTGAAAAAGTAGCGATAGGAATAAGGTATAC
This sequence comes from Drosophila carrolli, assembly GCA_018152295.1. NCBI lineage: Eukaryota > Metazoa > Arthropoda > Insecta > Diptera > Drosophilidae > Drosophila > Drosophila carrolli. The sequence continues at coordinate 84,820 of JAECXJ010000013.1, forward strand.
ATAAATAAACTAGATTTGCGTCGTTTGATGTCAATTGCTTTTATACTGCAAAAATGTCATATAAAATAGAAAAAAGGGATACTTTCGCAGCCTTCAACTATTTTTCCTACGGAAGCTATAAGAAATAGACGTCCGATCGGCAAGCGCTTTTACCCTAATCAAGATATGCGTAAATAAATAAGACTTGGAAAAATTTATGTCAGTAGCTTACACACTACGTGAAAAATTCAGAAAACCAACAAATTTGGACCGATTTCACCGAATTGTTCCTATGGGAGCTATAGGATATAGACGTCCGATCGCCAAGCGCTTTTACCCTGATCAAGGTATGCATAAAAAATAAGATTTGGAAAGATTTATGTTAAATGCTTTTACACTGCGCGAAATATCTTCCATTCTTGAAAGTTATATCCGATTGTTCCTATGGGAGCTATAGGATATAGACGTCCGATCAGCACGCGCTTTTACCTTGATGAAGGAATGCATAAAAAATACGATTTGAAAAAATTTATAGCAATAGCTTTTACACAGCGCGAAATATTCTGAAAAACATCAAATTTGGACCGATTTTACCCTATTGTTCCTATGGGAGCTATAGGATATAGACGTCCGATCGCCACGCGCTTTTACCCTGATCAAGGTATGCATAAAAAAATACGATTTGGAAAGATTCATGTCAAAAGCTTTTACACTGCGCGAAATATCATCAATTCTGGCAAGATATATCCGATTGTTCCTATGGGAGCTATAGGATATAGACGTCCGATCGGGGCGATTTTCAAACTTGATCTGCGTACACATGTTTTAGGACGAGTGTGAAAGTTTCAGATCGCTAGCTTTTAAACTGAGCTCGCAAACGGTATTGAAACAGACGGACAGACGGACAGACGGACATGGCTATATCGACTCAGGAGGTGATCCTGATCAAGAATATATATACTTTATAGGGTCGGAAACGTCTCCTTCACTGCGTTACAAACTTCTGACCAAAATTATAATACCCTCTGCAAGGGTATAACAAAGAACAAAAAATTAATAAATTAAAAAACAAAAAAATATAAACAAGAAAGGAAAGCTAACTTCGGGCGAAGCCGAAGTTTATATACCTTTGCAGGACACTCTGTAAATTATGCTCTCCAAAATTATTTATAAGATGCATTCTTAATAGTCATAAAAAATCCCAACATCCTAACTTCAAAAACACCAAAGTTATGTCATTCCCTCTGCAAGGGTATAAAAATGAACTACATTTAGATTACATACAAAGAGTATAAAGAAAGTACCCAAAAAAATAATAATAATAACAAGAGGTGGAAACCCTTCGGGCAGAAACTCGCAGCCTACCATACCAAAATGTGGTGGAAGCCGTGGAATTTGCGGAACCATCGATCCTTACTAACGGAACCTGCCTATTATACGTGCTGGCACTACCCAAAGTCGTGGACACCTAATACAAGTTGATGCTTCTTTACCCCACGATTACGGAGCGCAAACAAGTGGTGCTGGAATACAACAAGCTGGGGATGGACCCCCAGGAAATACGACTGTGTTCCAGAAAAAAAGCTTAAGGAAACTGGACGAGGCCAGCTATATCCCCAGGCTCCTAAAAGGAGAACACGCTCTCTGCGACCACCTGAGAAACGATCAGGAGATTGTGGAGTTGGTTGACGACGGCACCTTGTTCCTGACCAACTTCAACGGAACGGTCGTAGCGGACGCAGGGAAACGCCATCTGCTGGGATCATTTATAGTCCAGTATGATAACGAGACCGTCCACATGGGGAACATGTCTTACAGCAGCTACTCGACAATGCATGTGATGGCCATGCCGGCCGTACTAAGCAAAGTAACCGCCACTGGATACCAGCTTTCGCTAAAATATGTTCATGATTTTAGCCTGCAGAACTAAAGAAAGCTATCGACAATATCTCAATTCTAACAGAAGCAGTGATGACCCTCGTAGTGGCCTTGTTACTATACATCGTATGGAGGAAAATAACCTCCACCAAAGGCATCCCAACGCATCGAAGCATCGGCGAACTGCTGATCTGCGGGACGCAGATTTTCGGAGGGCGAAGAGTTAACAGACCGCCCGACTTCACCTTCCCCCCGAACACCCCGTCCAAACCAAAACGGCGACATACGCCGGCCAGGTACCAACATGAGCGACGACGAAGACGAGACATCGGTTTGGAGCTGGCAAAGAATTAAACCTTATCCAAAGGGAATCAAGAGACAAAACTAAGTTTCTCCGATTCTACTAAAGAAAAAAACTTGCCCTGGACACTGCACCCACCACTAGCTCTAATCGATTCGCTATCTTAGCAGAACGCTCGCCAATTGAAAAATGTAATGTTGCAGACGAAAACAAAGCACTGGACATGATAACTGAAGACAACATTGATGAACCTGCCAAGCCGCCACCTATCTTCTTATCGGATGTTAATGCTATAAGTAGTATGCTAGCCTACCTCGAAACTAAAATTAAAATCAATGGATATTGATGTAATTAAACAAGACGTGGAGTCCAAAGGTCATTCTGTTATTCTGATATTGTTCAGTGTCACCGTTGTCAGGAATTCGGGCACGCAAAATCATATTGTTCCAAAACTCATAGGTGTGTAAAATGCTCTCGTAAGCATCCCAGCAACCTATGCTCAAATGATAAAGAACAACGAAGATCACGCTGCCAGCTACAAAGAGTGTAGAGTAGACTCTAGGAGCTCATATCAAAACAATTAGCTACTGGTCGCAAACAGATGCACAATAAAGACCAAAATAAAAATGATTCTGTTAGATTACAATCATCTATTCTGCCCGATAAGCCGACCCAACAACCAAAAGATTACCAATCATAGGCTCAAGTTGCTACAGGAAATAGTAATTCGAATACTTCTCTAGAAAGAATAGAACATCTTTTAGAAAAACAATTTTAACTCACCAATAACTTACTTAACATGATAATGTTACTGGTCAATAAATTATGCAAATAAGTCTAAACTTAGGAATATGGAATGCCAAAGGGCTTTCCAACCATGTTAATGAGATATCTTTATTTTTAAAAACAAATGCAATCAACATCATGCTTGTTTCAGAAACACACTTCACCAGTAAATCTTTTTTTAAAGCAGTTGGATATGACACAATAAGAGCTGATCATCCGTCTGATAGAGCCCATGGAGGCGCAGCAATTCTCGTTAAGAACGGTCTTTAAAATCATGGAAAGTACTAGAGAAAATGCTATACAGGCTGCCACAATTGAGCTTAAATGCATCCATGCAGATGTCTCAATCACAGCAATATATCTCCCACCAAGATTTACAATAAAGGAGCTTGATTTTAAGAATTTTTTTCAAGGACTGGGAACAAAGTTTATTGTTAGAGGCGACTTCAATGCCAAACACCCATGGTGGGGCTCCAGACGTGTTAACCCAAAGGGATCCGAATTTTACAAATGCATAGGAAACAATAATATAACAACTCTCTTAACTGGTAAGCCTACATAGTGGCCAACAGTCGAAAAACCCCAGACTTGATTGACTTCGTAGCATTCTCTGGAATCCCACAATCACACATGCGTTTAATGGAAAGTTTCGATCTTAACTCAGATCACGCTCCGATAATAGCGACCTATAGTACAATAGCTTATATGCTAGACAAGCCCTATAAAGTCATATCTGCTTCCACAGACATTAACGCGTTTAAAAGAAGCCGTAAGCCTAGATATTTCGTTAAAAACAGGAGAGGAAATAGACTATGCTGTGGAGCTTTTCACAAATACAATTCACAAAGCGAGCTACATAAACACGAATCACACCCACAGAAACCAACAACCAAACCAACTGTACCTCTCTACCGAACGTCGAGAAAAAATTCGTCAAAAAAGAGACCTGAGAAAACGTTGGCAAGAAACCCACTATCCTACTGACAAAAGGTTATACAACAAAGCTGCATCTGAGCTTAAAAAACTGCTGTCAAATTTACGAAATGAATCTCTAGCTGCATATCTGAGAAATGTAGACCCTAATTCTTGCAACAAAGAATATAACCTGTGGAGAGCAACTAAATATCTAAAGAGACCAGCAAAAAGAAACATAATCATCCGCAAAAGCAATGGAACCTGGTGTAGATCTGATAATGAACAAGCAGAAGCATTTGCACAACACCTGCACTCTGTATTCCAGCCAAATGATATTAACAATCCTATAACAGAATCTGAAGTAGAAAACTTTCTTGGGTCAGCCTGTCAAATGAGCTTGCCTATTAAAAGTATTCACTTTGACGAAGTCGTGACAGAAATTAAATGCTTAAACAACAAAAAATCACCAGGCCCGGAAATGCATACGGTTTCTCACACTAGTATTTAACGGTATTCTCAGGCTAGACCACTTCCCAAGTCAATGGAAATGTGCAGAAATCATTATGATTCTTAAGCCAAACAAGACAGAAACTGAACTATCATTTTACCGTCCCATTAGTCTGTTGACAAAATTTTCGAAAGTATTTGAAAAAATACTACTGAAGAGGATGTTGCCAATTTTGGACCATCATTCTTGAATATCAATTCGGATTCAGAAGAGGCCACGGTACCACTGAGCAATGTCATAGGGTTATTAATGAAATTGTATCCGCACTTGAGAACAAAAAATACTGTACTGCTACATTTCTTGATGTTCAGCAAGCGTTTGGTCGTGTTTGGCACAATGAATTACTCTATAAGATAAAGAAATGGCTACCTGCTCCCTACTTTTTACTACTGAGATCCTATTTATCTAAGAGATGCTTCTATGTGCAGCAGAGAAATGATACGTCAACACTACATCTCATAAACGCAGGCGTTCCTCAAGGGAGTGTATTGGGACCTTTACACTCTATATACGGCAGATATGCCAGTAACAACCAACTGTACCGTTGCAACGTATGCTGAGGATACAGCCATTCTGGCAAAAAGCTCCTCCAGAGATGAAGCATCTCATCTCTTGCAATGTGAGCTCAGTCTGATTGAAGCCTGGTTTCTCCGTTGGAAAATTAAAATCAACTCCCTGAAGTCCGTCCAAATAACTTTCGCACTAAGACCAGGAAAATGCCCAAATGTCACTCTTAACGGCTCACCAATTCGGCAAGATACTTGTGTGAAGTATCATGCATGCACCTCGACCGCAGATTAACATGGAAGCCCCACATAAAAGCGAAATGTCAACAACTCAGACTGAAATCACTGAAAATGTATTGGTTGCTAAGTCGAAAATCAGCAGCCTACGCTATCCAGCTCTGGGGAACAGCTAGCAATTCAAATATTGAAATTCACCAGCGCTACCAATCAAAAACATTGCGACAAATTGTTAACGCTCCATTTTATGTAACCAATGCAAATATTCATAAAGATCTAAATATTTCAACAATAAACAAGAAAGGAAAGCTAACTTCGGACGGAGCCGAAGTTGATATACCCTTGCAAAATATTCTGTAAATTATATTCTTCAAAATTATTCATTTGATGCATTCTTAATACTCATAAAAAGTCCCAACTTCTTAACTTTACAAACACCAAAGTTATGGCTTTTCCGATCGTTCAGTTATATGGCAGCTATATGATATAGTCGCCCGATCCGGCGCGTTCCGACTTATATACTACCTGCAATAGAAAGACAACTTTTGGGAAATTTTCAAGCAGATAGCTTTACGACGGACGGACGGACAGACGGTCATGGCTAGATCGACTCTCGTGGTGATGCTGATCAAGAATATATATATACTTTATAGGGTCGGAAATGTCTCCTTCACTGCGTTGCAAACTTTTGACTGAAATTATAATACCCTCTGCAAGGGTATAATTAGTCGAAATATCCTTGTATATAGCCAAATCAATTCCAGTTGGGTTCTTTTTGATAGCAGAAGGAAAGTGAGTAGGTCCTCCCGTAGCTTGTAACTTGCAGACTAGAAGATCTAGAAGCTGTAACCAAAAAATTAATAGTGAGCATTTCAATCACCAGACAAATCGGCTTGAAACTTTGTCTTAAGTTTTGAGCAGACCAAGAAAACAATGGAGGATAGTAGATCGAAACATTTACCAAGACGCCAAAGTATGTGCTTAAAACAATTACAGCAACTTGGAATTTCGCAGTATGTGGGAACGAATGATTGGGCATAAACGGATCATAGCCAAAAATCTTAAAATGGTAACTACTGTGCAAATGTGTTTTATTAATTAGCATGCGTCAATAGATTTTTGTCAGTGTAGTGCTCTAGCTCGAAAATTTGCCAGTGAGTTTTTGTGCGTTCCAAAATGGATCCGAATTCCAAGAACATCTAAACTTGAACTAGGAGTCTGGTTTGATAAATTAGATGGCTTAGCTTGAAATGCATGAGTTAACACCTAAAATTATATGAACACCCAGACAAAAGTAAGAGTAAGCATTGGTTGCACAACAAATGCCCCCAATAAGTTCACACGAGCTAAGCCACGTGCGCTGAGCTTGCACCTTTCGGTCAGCGATCGTGTGAATGCAGAATAGCCAATTTCCAAAGTTGATCGAACTTGGCCAAGTGCATACAACAAAAACTATAACGTTAATGCATTGGCCAATGACAATTAAAATTGGCCAACAGCGACAGCGAAGAATAGCAGCAACCAATAATAACAAAGAACGTTAGCAGAAGCAGCAACAGCGGCAGAGACGGCGGCAGCGATGGAACGACGCGTAGTCATAATGAATAATTTTTTAGCTTAATTAAAGTATGTTCTTAATCCAACTCAATAAAGAAAAGTTTGATTTCTTTAAATAAAATTATAATCAATCTTTTAACTGGCGCCCGAACAGGGACCTGATTAAAAGCCGCGAAAGGATAACAAGTTCCGCGCCTCGTGAAGTTCGGGAAAGAAAAAATCCCGACGTTTCGTTTGAACCTCCGCCTAATCCGTGAGAAGTGAAAAGAAAAATCCGAGACCCGGAAGTGCGAAAGTGCCGTTTAAAAAACGCCACAATATCGTCACTCCTGAAAAAACAGGACTTGTGCCTAGTGGACTAATCAGGCCAAACTTATCCCCGTGATCCCTTTAGTATCCGTTCGGAGGGAACGTGAGTAAGGTACAGAGGAGGCCCCTTAGTAAACCCGCACTCAGGAGAGATCGCTGCAGCGTGGGATAAACCGGAATCTGTCGATCCTGTCGTCACGAGAGCACGCCGAGATATGTTATTACTGTAAGAATAGTTTTAAGCAATCTATCAAAGGAAACAAATTTAAATTGAAAAATATTAAAAATACTATACGAAAGAAATTAAGAAATTAAGCTTAATGAAAAAATCCACAGACAAAAAGTCAAAAACTTACACAATAATCAAAGACCCACACTATATTTCTTTAATTAATAACCTTCCGAATTCTGAGTAATCAAAATTTAAAGTTAAGCTCAACCTCGTATTGCTCATATATCCCAAATGACTGAACAAGATTTAGCAGATAGACTCGCTAATCTTGTCACACCTTCGTCAGTTAGTAACGCACAATCAACCACGCGAATCATGACCGAGAGAGACATCGAGGAAAAAACTGTCCTAGAGGCAAACCTAAGCAGCCTAGTTAAAGAAATACTTAATCCCAATAAAGATTTTTCCAAGTATACAGACCAAACAATTAAAAGAGAATTAACGCACAATCTTAGTGACTTAGACAAATTACCAGACATCGTGCGGACACTTAGAGATTTTTCGGGAAACAAAAGCGAATATTCTTCATGGAAAAAAAGTGTAGAAAGGGTGTTAAAAATCTATGAAATGAGAATCGGCTCACCAAGATATTATGGAATTCTTTTAGCAATCCGAAACAAAATCATCGGACAAGCCGACGCAGTACTAGAATCCTATAATACCCCCTTAGATTGGACAGCTATCTCAAAATGTCTAACAGCGCATTTTGCTGACAAACGTGACCTAAAGACTCTCGAATATCAGCTTTATGCTCTTAATCAAGGTAGCGATAGTATAGTCGATTATTATCAAGCAGTGTACCAACAGCTATCACTAATCCTAAACCAAATTGGCAACTTAGATGCCTCACAAGAAACTGTGCAATCTCTGACAGCCATGTACAGAGAAAAAGCCTTAGACACCTTTGTCAGAGGCCTCAACGGCAACTTAGCACAACTACTGGCCATTAAAGAGCCACATGACTTAGGACACGCCCTACATCTGTGCAGTCTACTTGAAAATCAGAACACTAGGAATAGTCAAACACCGAAAATTTCATATTTAGGGAAAGCACCTTTACTACCTCCAAAATCCCAACAGCCATATAGGATGGCAGCCGTCAAACAAAACTTCCATCCACAACTCTATCATAACCCGAACCAAATGCCATGGGTACCAGTAACTGGAGCAACCCCAATTACCCAGACTAACCAATTTAAACCTTATAAACAGCCCTATACAAATCAGGCCGGTGCAGTAGGATGCTACAGCACCCCAAAACCTCCCCCACGACCCCAACCGAAACCGGTACCTATGGAGGTCGATCAGTCAGTTCGCTCGCGTCATATAAATTACATGAACAGGCCGGCAAATAACGATTATGCAGGGAAAAGACCTCTTAGTGCTTCCAACGTTACAAACAATAACAAAAAGCCACGTCAATTTTATATTCAGCCAGAGACAGAAAGCACCGCACAACAAAATTCAGAAGAAACTACACCAAGCCCAGAGCAAGAATATTATCAGTTGGTAGAAGAAAATAATGTAAACGAGCTTCAGGAAGAATATGTATGGCAAAACGATACTGAGCAGCAGGAATACATAGATATGTCCGAGCTTTATTTTTTAGAATAAATCGTTCCTCATTACCTTACTTTAAAGTAACCACAGGGAACGGAAAAATCCTAAAATTTTTAATAGACACGGGCTCAAACCAAAATTATATTCAAAACCAATTAGTACCAAACCCAAAACAAAATGAGACAAATTTTTCCGTTAGCTCAGTCGGAGGAACAACTAAAATAACACAACATGCTATACTTAAGCTCCCTAAAATTTCAGATTCACCCATGAAATTTTTTTTGCTAGAAACACTAAAAACCTTTCACGGTATACTGGGCAATGACACAATGAATAGCCTAGGAGCCATTATAGATGTGAAGAATGATACATTAATTCTCGGAAATAAACGCAAAATTAAAATTCACCAATTAGCAACACAAGCAGTAAATACCATTGGACCGCAAATCAACCATATGACCGAGTCTCAAAAATCAATTATAAATCTCCTCGTACAAAGTCACAAAACCCTCTTTGCAGATCCTGATACAAAGTTAGCGTACACAACTAAAGTAGTAGGTGAGATCAGAACTTCGTCCGATTCCCCAGTTTATGGAAAACATTACCCAATATCTTTAAAACAGGAAGTAGAAAAACAAATAAACGAGATGCTAAAAGATGGCATTATAAGACCTTCAAGATCGCCATATAATGCACCAGTATGGGTAGTTCCGAAAAAGTCCGGTCAGTCCGAAGAAAAAAAGTACAGATTAGTAATCGATTATAGGAAACTTAATGAAGTTACTATCTCAGATCGGTATCCGATCCCTGAGATAGGCGAAATTATTGCACAACTTGGGGACAACAAGTATTTTTCGGTATTGGACCTCAAGAGTGGTTTTCACCAAATACCATTGAAAGACACGGACATAGAGAAAACAGCATTCGCTGTAAACGGCGGAAAATACGAATTTACGAGACTTCCGTTCGGTCTAAAAAATTCCCCATCCATTTTTCAACGAGCTTTAGATGACATTCTGAGAGAGTACATAGGGAAAATTTGCTATGTATACGTAGACAACATCATAGTCTTTAGCAAAAATGAAGTGGATCACGGTCAAAATCTCGAAAAGGTATTTTCAACCCTACAAAACGTAAACATGAGAGTCCAAATAGATAAATGCCATTTTTTCAAAAACGAAGTAGATTTCTTGGGTTATACAATATCAGAAAATGGAGTTAAAACAAATACAGAAAAAATAAAAGCGATTACAAAATTTCCGGTCCCGAAAACATTAAAAGATCTTTGTTGTTTCCTGGGCATGACAGGTTATTATAGGCGGTTTATAAAAGATTATGCAAAAATAGCAAAGCCCCTAATCATTCTCCTAAGAGGCGAAGAAGGCCGTATATCTAAGACCAAGTCAAGCAAAACTGCTATTAACCTAAGCAAAGATGCGATTACAGCGTTCGAAAAACTTAAAAATACCCTCGTCTCCAGGGATGTAAGCCTTTCATATCCAGATTTCGGAAAAGAATTCCAGTTAACTACCGATGCTTCAAGCTACGCAATAGGCGCAGTATTGGAACAAAATCATAGGCCAATAACGTTCATTTCACGCACCCTGTCAAAAACCGAAGAAAACTGTGCAACCAACGAAAGAGAGATGCTTGCTATAGTTTGGGCTCTCCAGAGCTTAAGACATTACCTTTACGGGTATTCGAAGGTGGTAATATACACGGATCATCAACCCTTGAGTTTTTCAAATAGCGTAAACAATCATAACGCTTAGCTAAAACGCTGAAGAGATCTCATTGGAGAGTATAACCACGAGATCAGGTATAAGCCCGGAGTAGCTAACGTAGTAGCGGATGCGCTATCCCGAGCCCCTGCTGAAATAAATTCAATCAGCTTGTCAGGATCAGTCCACAGCGACGAAAGCTCATCACACAACCTCATATTTTCGGTAGAAGCTCTAATCAATGTATTTAAAAACAAGAGAGAACGCTATAGTCGGGTGCCCCGACTATCAGATACCCGTTACTCAGGTAAAGGGAGTGCGAGGGAGATAGAGATAGAAACTTTGATCACGCATAATTTTTTAACGAATGGTCCGATTTGAAAAATTTCTTCTACATTTCGATAGGTATTGATAAACACAATAAAACTGCATTTTTACTTTTTCGAAATATTTAAATTTTTAAAATCGTATATAAGCGATTGTGGGCGTTAAAGGGGGCGTGGCACCTTTTTGAAACAAACTTGCGCTGCGTAGGAACTCCTAGAATCTGCATGCAAAATGTCAATCTTCTAGCTTTTATAGTTTCCGAGATCTCAGCGTTCATACGGACAGACGGACAGACGGACAAACAGACGGACATGGCTAGATCGACTCGGCTAGTGCCCCTGATCAAGAATATATATACTTTATAGGTTCGGAAACGCTTCCTTCTACCTGTTACATACTTTTGCACGAATACAATATACCCTTTTACTCTACGAGTAACGGGTATAATCAGATATACTTACTGACAGCTGACACAGATTCCTACAGTTTTGAAATACCATTTCCAACATACCACAGACATATAATTAAACAAAAGTCCTACACAAAAGAAAAACTTATAGCAATTCTAACTACCAGACTTGACCCTAAACTTATAATAAATCATTACATCCGAGGAAGTAATGGGAAAAATTCAAAACATTTACCCTATATATTTCAACTCGTACAAAATAAGGTTTACTCAAAACGAAATAGACGATGTAACTTCAGAATCTCAACAAAACGAAATAATTACCCTCGAACATAAAAGAGCCCATAGAGAAGCAAAAGAAAATAAAATACAAATTTTAAAAAATTATTTTTTTCCACAAGCAATAAAGAAAATCCAAGCAATACTTCAAGCCTGTCAAACTTGTAAAGAATCAAAATATGATAGACACCCCCCAAGAGGAGAAATCCAACCAACCCCCATTCCTAATTATCCAGGAGAAATAGTTCACATTAATATTTATATTACAGAAAAACATAGAATCTTAACAGGTATTGACAAATTTTCTAAATATGCTCAAATAAAAATTTTAGAGTCAATGGCATCTTAAAAATCCGTTGAGGGAGATGTTGATTGCTTTCGGTATGCCGAAATGGATAATAATGGACAACGAACGCTCATTAGGCTCAGCAGCAATCAAGTTCATGTTAGAAGATGAACTCAAAATATCAGTACACACGACTGCTCCGTATGCATCGGCAAGTAACGGACAAATAGAGAGATTTCATTCAACCCTATCAGAAATCATGCGGTGCCTCAAAAAAGACAACGGGAGCATAACATTTGAAGACTTAATTTTTAAAGCAGTTCAAGAATATAATAAATCTATCCATTCTGTAACAAAAGAAAGCCCCATAAATATATTTTTTAGAAGCACAATCTCCAGTTCAGTAGAAGACATAGAAAAAAATCGAGAAGAAATTAAACAGAAAATCCAGAAGAAACAAACAGCCGACCTCAAATATCACAATCGAGACAAAATACAACCAAAGCTTTTTAAACCTGGCGATGTAGTCCCCGTAAAAATACATAAAAGGTTGGGAACTAAACTTACACCTAGATACAAAGCTGAGAAAGTGGCAGAAAACAAAATGACCACTATTAAAACACAAACCGGAAAAATCATACATAAAAATAATATAAGAACATAATTTTTCAGGCTATTTCTACCAACATGCCTGGGGATAACCACAGTGCTCGACTACTCCAACTCACAAATCATCTCACTCGAAATCGCGGCTAAGCAAGACGGAACATTTAAAATCATCCACATCTTTAACATACACAGCTATGAAGAAACTCTGGCGAAGTTAGAAGATTCATTTCATTCACTCACCTTATCTCATTCATTACACCCCTACCTTTCATACGAACTAAAACAGATTCATACTGATTTACGCATTCTCCAAACACAAAAAAGACAAAAAAGGGCAATAGAAGCAATAGGTACTGCATGGAAATGGCTGGCGGTATCATCAGACCACCACGATTATGAGATCTTAGAAAATAAGATAAATGAACAATTAGAAAACAACAATAAACAAGTAGTAATTAACAGATTAATTAACCAAAAAATTAACCAACTTACTAATGCAACTAACGCAATACTAAAAGTTACCCAGAGCTCGGAAGAAATCGTAAATCAGAAAGCAAATATTTTAAAGTATAAAATTCAATTAATAAAAGAAGAGATAACCAATATAATATACGCAATTACATGGGCCAAATCTAACACAATAAACTCTTTTGTATTCACAAGCACAGAAACCACAGTTGTGGAAGATATCTTTAAAAAGGAAAATTACTTATTTTTTAACATAGAAGAATTATTGGAATTTGCTAAAGTTAAATTAGCCACAAATGGCAACGACCTCATCTATATTATTAGCCTCCCAACAATTAAAACAGATAATTGTAGAACTTTAAAAATTAAAGCAATAAAAAAAGCCCAAATAATCAATGATATAAAATACGAAAATTTGTTAGAGTGTAATAGACAATTATTTGCAATTAAAAAACCTTGCGAATCATAATGATAAGATAATTTGTAATTCAGAAAATTTGTTAGATTTAAGCAATGACACTTGTGTAAATGCTCTCCTGAACCTTCAAGAACCTGAATGTAAGATGATCAACAATCAACACATACCAGATTTCGAGGAAATACTGCCAGGCACCATACTACTGAACAACTTCAATGGGCCAGCCTCGCTAGACGAAAAACTTCTACAACTGCAAGGCTCCTTTATAATACAATACCGTAATTCAACAGTAACTATTGGCGAAACTACTTACAAATCAAAAGAAGTCAACTTAGTCGAACCAGAACCACCGTTATTCCAACTAATGGGAGAAAAGACGAAGTTAGAAGAAGTTCTCTCACTACAAATGGTCAAGGAACTCAATATAAACAAAAGCGCTGGAAAAACTAAGAAGCAAAACAACTATAGAATCTTCCGTTAGCTACGGATCGGCCATCATTCTACTTCTACTAATAAAAGGATCGATCACGGAACTCCTACGAAGACGTAAATCAACGGAAAGTACATTAGCTTCCGTGCCAGAAACGTAAGAAAAGCCCCCACATTCTGGACCTATTCTCTACGTCGTTGCGACCGAGGACAGTCGCGTTTAAGGAGGGAAGAGTTAACACCTAAAATTATATGAAGACCCAGACATAAGTAAGAGTAAGCATTGGTTGCACAACAAATGCCCCCAATAAGTTCACACGAGCTAAGCCACGTGCGCTGAGCTTGCACCTTTCCGGCAGCGATCGTGGGAATGCAGAATAGCCAATTTCCAAAGTTGATCGAACTTGGCCAAGTGCATACAACAGAAACTATAACTTGAATGCATTGGCCAATGACAATTAAATTTGGCCAACAGCGACAGCGAAGAATAGCAGCAACCAATAATAACAAAGAACGTTAGCAGAAGCAGCAACAGCGGCAGAGACGGCGGCAGCGATGGAACGACGCGTAGTCATAATGAATAATTGTTTAGCTTAATTAAAGTTAGTTCTTAATCCAACTCAATAAAGAAAAGTTTGATTTTTTTTAAATAAAATTATAATCAATCTTTTAACTCATGTAATCCAAAGAGGCTAAAAAAAACGGATGCCAGGGAGGCTAGGGCTGGTTTTTGAGTCGATGACATGCAAATTACTCGATCAAAATCCGGAAATAAAATTGAAAATGAAATCATACATGTTAGTTAAATGTAATTAATATCTGGTAATTTGAAGCTTCCAAAAAATCACAGGTCTTTTCGAAGCAGATGAAAGAGTTTTTATTATCTACTAATAAAATGAATATAAAAAAATTAAACCATTTTAGAACAACTGTAAATTATATTTAACCAAAATTTATTTTATACAAAATAAACATAAACAATGTCCTAGTTACATGTGCTCAAGTTTTTCTACCCTTGCAGAGGGTATTAAAATTTTGGTCAGAAGTTTGTAACGCAGTGAAGGAGACGTTTCCGACCATAAAATGTATATATTAACAAATTCGGGATTTAACACTTTGAAAAAAAATATAATTTTTATTTATCAAAATAGTGATAGGTCTGCTCCTTACAAGATTCAACTTAAAACTCAAACTTATAAACTAAGCTGGCGCTTATCAAACCTTCGATTGGGAGAACGAACTTTATTGATAAATTGAGAGTGTCCAAAATGAGAGCACTGAGCATGAGAGCGATCTAGGTTTGAGCTGCGTCTGCAATTTTACAGTATTGGGGGATAAAAGCTTTTTGGAGTTTGGGGACATTTGTTTATACTGCAAGAGGATGTTTACATTAATTGGTCAGTCGTGGGAGCCGACAATTTGGGGTTCTTTCAATTGTTTATAACTCAAGAGGATGTTTATATTAATTGGCGACTCTTGGGAGCCGATGGATTTGGGTGTGACAAATGCGTAATGTAAATATGTTTATGTGGTAGATATGTGGGTGTGGGTATGTTACTTTATGTGGTAGATATGTGGGTGTGGGTATGTTACTATATATATTCTTGATCAGGATCAATAGGGGAGTCGATATAGCCATGTCCGTCTGACCGTCCGTCAGCCTGTTTCAATACCGTTTGCGAGCTCAGTTTAAAAACTAGCGATCTGAAACTTTCACAATCATCCTAAAACATGTGTACGCAGATCAAGTTTGAAAACCGCACCGATCGGATGTCTATATCCTATAGCTCCCATAGGGACAATCGGATATAACTTGCAAGAATGGAAGATCTTTCGCGCAGTGTAAAAGCTATTGACAAAAGTCTTACCAAATCTTATTTTTTTATGCATACCATGATCAGGGTAAAAGCGCGTGGCAATCGGACGTCTATATCCTATAGCTCCCATAGGAACAATAGGGTGAAATCGGTTAACATGTAAGGATTTTTTGGATATTTCGCGCAGTATATAAATTAATTATTTCCTTATTCAGGTTTTTACTTAAGACGCGCGGTACTGCGCGAATGAGAAGACTTAGGTTTCGGGAGGCGATGACCGTCACGATTTATTTCCAAAATTCATCTAAATACTAAGTACATAAATTCTTATAATGAAAGCTAGCCCTATGCCCTGAAAGTGCTGACCCGGCGCCCCGTGTGTGGTGTTGGGTAGCCGTCGGTTGCGTCGCAGTGCATTGCCCGCTGATAGCGCTGACCGAAGCTTGGGCTTCTGCTACCGTCGTTGTGCAATATCCGCAGGTGTCGCTGGCTTTGCATTATTCTCATGCCGGCTACGCGTGATCAGTTTGGCAACTTCTCTGTTGCCGGGTGACCGTGTTAACTCCTCCCCCGCTTAGATGAAGGACGTCCTCGGACTTCTTGAAACCGTCAATAATAACTTGAAGGTCATGCTGGCGACGAACTCGCTGGCGTCTTTGGTAGAGCTTGAAAATGATAAAGCAGATGGCGAAGAAAGCGATCGCGGCCACTCCAGATATTATAGGCCGGTTTTCCAGTCTCTTTTCCATTTCGCCAATGTATCGTAGGTTTTCTATGTTTAATTTCTGTAAGTATGGTAAACTCAGTATTTCCTGATGGTCTGTAATGTTAAGGACCGTTGATGCAGCGGGTGCTGGGAATTTTTTTACGTAGCTCTTCAAGTTTCGGTATAAGGTGTTGTTTACTTTTACCTCCTCGTCGAATGTAACGAGGAACGTTCCAGTTACCAGTTGTCCATTGACCGTAGCTGTTCCGTCATTGAGAATAATAACGCCGTCATCGATAATTGTTAGTGGCTCGAGGTGGCTGGTGCGAGTCGAACAGTGTGCGTTGCCTCCTGAGTGGAGTTGTTGTGCGCATGTTGCATAGGGCAGTTCTTATTTTTCTTACAAGCTATGTAGGGCTTAGGATATTTTAATATAAAGTGTAAAAAGTTATTATTTAATAAAACTTTAATTTGAGCTACTTCCATTAGATCGGTTATAGTAACATTTGTGGAATGTTCATTGATTAAATTTTGTAAGTCATTTGAGTCTAAAATCGCGGGATTGATTATTCCAATTTTTGCAAGAGTAACCGACAACATTAAGGCCTCGAGTTCGGAAATAATAATTCTATTTCTTGATAGCAAGTTCTCATATAAATTTTCTGTATTTATCTGTTTTGCTTTTGCATTTTTTACTAAAATGTTTACCGTGTTCGTTAGGATGTTTATTTGTTCCTGGGTCTTTGTGTTAATTTTTATTTGTCTACTTTCTGATTCTATGAGTTCTTTCTGCCTAAATTTAATGTTCTCAAAGTCATCAAAATCTGGAGTACCGGCTACGATTTTTAATGCGGTGCCTAATAAATTTATGCTTCTAGCGTGTCTATGATGAACATTTACGGTATCTATGAGAGTCTTAATGTGTCGTAAATCTGAGTCTAATATCTGCCTCATATGTGACTGGGGGAAATGGTTTCTCATTTCTTCTGTTTCTTTAACTATTTCCGAGTAGATGGTTAAGTTGGTTGAGTGTTTGAGGTATTGGAAGTCTCTCCAAATAGTCACATGCCCGTCTATGATTGGTATGTAATTTGAGGTCGTGTAGTCGGTCATTTTAGCTGCTATTGGTACGGCGAGGAGTAGAATCATCCAAATCCTAGTGTGTCGAAGATAAAAATAAAAAGAAAAATAAGATTTATTGTAATTACCTCAAATTGTCCTTATGGACCACCCTCCCTTTTATTAAGACTGTGGTCCCTAAGTCTGCTTCGACGGTTTCCTCGGAGTACAAATCTGAAAGTTTGTTTCCCAACCTCTTATTTGATTTCACAAGAACCTTGTCTCCTACCTGAAAATTTCTGTCTTGTCTTGTTTTGTTCAATCTTTGTAGTTGAATGTTCTGGGCATTTAAGACTTTATCCCTAATTTCTGTGTTGAGCTCAATGGTCGATGAGTGTATTATGTCAATGGGTCTTTTATTTGTTACTGAGTGAATAGTTCTATTGTATTCTATAGCCGCGAGAAGTATTAGTTCAACAGTGTCTTCAATACTTCTTTCAATTTTTAAGCACCGTGCAATTTCTGTCAGTGTACTGTGGAATCTTTCCACTTGTCCGTTCGATGTACTATGAAGAGGCGGTGCATTAATGATTTGTACGTTAAACCGGTTACTTAAAAGGGACTTAATTGTTTCGGATTTTATAGAAGGCTCATTATCGCAATAAATTGTTTTTGGTCGTCGATAGAAATTTTAAAGTTGTAATATCGCGGTTTGTACGTCTGCAATGGTTCTGGAAGCAATTGGTTGGACAATTGAAAATTTTGAAAATTTATCTACACAAGTAAGAAAGTATTTTTTGTCGGTCGAAAATATGTCGGATTATGCCGTCTCGTAACATGGCTTTTGTTTCTTTATTTACAAAGTCGAACACACCCATCGGGTATGGGTACAATTTTGAATATATTGGGTCTTCGTTCTCTGTCCGGATAGTACCAATGATATTAGTATTGTAAGGCAGCGCCTCGTTCGGCTCTGCGAATACGCCTGTGCGATTTCCCAACATGTCCTGGAATTTTTCTAAAATTTCCTGGGGTACCTCAATATCCTCAACCTTTGTAAAATTAACATTTGCACATTTTAAAAATTTAATTTCTTCTGCACTGCTATTAGTTATTAATTTCTTGTCTTTTAGGTCGAGTACGACATCAGTTTTTTTTAGTAAGTCTAGTCCGATTATTCCGTCAAAGGTCGTTAAGTTCGGTAGTAAGAAAAATGTTGTAGTTGTGTTAAAAAGGTGCATCATACAATTTTTATTTATGGTGTTGTGACCATGGATTGATTTTACAGAAAAAGGTTTATTTACGTAAATAATGTTTTTTAATTCTTTCATAGGCTTGATATAATTTTTGGAAGCCCCTGTGTCTATCAAAAGTTTGATTTTCCTCCCTGCGATATCCCTTTCTATGAATGGGAGCAGGGAGTTATGCCTAAAAAAATTATTTCGTCATATTCTACAAGGTCATCGTCTACATCTTCTACTTCTTCCTCTGCTACTGTAGGGTATTCGTCATTGTTTTCGTTCGATAAATCGTTGTCTAACGCTAATTGGTTTATTCTTTGATGTTTCGGTCCTGTGTACCTAGCGCTACTATTATTAGGTCTTTTATTTGCCAGTCCCTGGTTATTGTAAGCGTTCGCTTGGAAATTTTGTGGACTTGTCTGCCACTGACTGTTTTGGGGCTGTCTTTGAAACGGACCACTTTGTTGATTTTGAGTTGGCTGTCTAAAGCGAGATGAGCTATCAACGTCCATTGGCTGTACCGGATCTTGTCTAAGTGGCTGTCTTGGCCTTTTATTAAAATGGGGGTTTTTACCCTCCGGGTGGAATCTAGATTCTGTTACCGTATTTCTTTCTCTGTCCAGTTGTCTCTGTTCGGACCTTTGGAGTTTTTCCTCCGTGCTACGGGCAAAATTACTTGCGAACATATTTCGCTCATGGTTAGCCTCTACTTCCTGTGCTAGCGCTAGAGCGGAAGGAAGATCAGATGGTCTTGCTGAAAAAAGAACATCGCTTAGCGATTTTCTTGTTCCAGAAATAAAAACGCTTAGCGCATCCGCTCTGTATTTTTCGTTCAGTGGAACAGCTACGGTGTTGTCGTAGGTCATAATTGTCTTATTTATAAGCAGAGTCAGTTTTTTCTCTACTTCGTCATAGTATTGTAAGAGTGTCATGTTTCCTTGGCGGAGCTTTGACATCTCCTGTTCTATTAAATATACCGGCCGCTTGTCCGCGTATGTGAAGTCTAGTCGGTTTATTATGGCCCTAAAGTTCAGAGGTGCGTCGAACGACGAAAGAACCATATCGGCTGAATTTTTTATTTTATTTCTTAGTATCCCTAAAGCTTGGTAATGTTTGGAACTACCATCGTATTTTTCGTACACTTTATATGCGGTGTGCGCCGCATTTCTCCATGAGACGTACGTCTCATTTTTACCCTCGAAGTCCGGCAGGGACTTCATAATATCTAAGGTCTCATTACATGTAATACTTATTCTGATATCTGCATCTCTGTATGTTTCAACTTCTGGTGTACCGATATTAACACCACCTAGGCGCTTCTGAACGTCCTGTAATTTTTGTTCGAAATTTTTTTCCTGTGCGGCGAGTGCGCTCGCAACCGCGCCCTCTATAATGACCTTTAATTGGTCGTTGGTCATTGCCATATTTAAGTTGTTTTGGTCTACTTGAAAATTATCCGCGCTTTTTAGCTTTCGGAATTCTTTTAACAATGCTTCTATCTCACTATCACTCATATGTTTTAACACAAAGAACAAAGAATTTTGTTCCCACTGTATTTAATTTCTTTGTCGGAAAAATAAAAATTTTGAAAAATTATTTCCCGAGCTTGTGCCTTTTTATTTTTTAGACTCTTGAAATATTTTTATTTATTTTGTTATTTTATAATGGTCAAAATTACTTTTTGGAAAAATATTCTGATTTTTAAAAAAATTCGGGGAAAAATATCAAAGAACACTCCACTTACATGGTTTTTTTTTAATTGTAGAAAAATTAAATTGCTGCTGATGCTCGTGTTATCTTCCTTCTTTTAATTGCTGCTGCCGGTTCGACGGAGTTGGCGAATTGGTTTTTTTAAAATGTCTTTTTTTTAACTGTTCGAGGGTCTTATGAACGTGTTTTTTATATTTTTTTTATTTAAACGGATCGAGGGTCTTACGAACGCGTTTTTTATTTTATTTTTTATTTTAACGGATCGAGGGTCTTACGAACGCGTTGGGTGCCAATTAATTATTTCCTTATTCAGGTTTTGACGCGCGGTACTGCGCGAATGAGAAGACTTAGGTTTCGGGAAGCGATGACCGTCACGATTTATTTCCAAAATTCAACTAAATACTAAGTACATAAATTCTTATAATGAAATCTAGCCCTATGCCCTGAAAGTGCTGACCCGGCGCCCCGTGTGTGGTGTTGGGTAGCCGTCGGTTGCGTCGCAGTGCATTGCCCGCTGATAGCGCTGACCGAAGCTTGGGCTTCTGCTACCGTCGTTGTGCAATATCCGCAGGTGTCGCTGGCTTTGCATTATTCTCATGCCGGCTACGCGTGATCAGTTTGGCAACTTCTCTGTTGCCGGGTGACCGTGTTAACTTATAAGCTATTGACATGAATCTTTCCACATCGTATTTTTTTATGCATACCTTGATTAGGGTAAAAGCGCGTGCCCATCGGACGTGTATATCCTATAGCTCCCATAGGAAAAATAGGTTGAAATCGGTCCAAATTTGGCGTTTTAAAGAATATTTCGCACAGTGTGTAAGCTATAGACATAAATTTTTTCAAGCCTTATTTATTTAAGCATATCTTGATCAGGGTAAAGGCGCTTGCCGATCGGACGTCTATATCTTCTAGCTTCCGTAGGAAACATTGTTAAAGGCAGCGAACATTTTTTTCTATTTTTATATGACATTTTTGCAGTATAAAAGCTATTGACATGAAACTATAAAAATCTAGTTTATTTATGTATACCTTATTCCTTTTGCTACTTTTTTAATTTTAGCACTTCGGCAAAGTCTGCAAGGGTATTAAAACTTCGGCTTGCCGAAGTTAGCTTGCGTCCTCGTTTCTGTTATTTTTGTGGGTAAATGCACTGGCATAAGTCTGTTTTTAGTACCACTGCTTTAAAAAATTGGGATTAATCATGCATTACTAGAAAGTCTCTAGTAGAAATACATATGCAGAGCAAGTTTATTCCACTCTTACATTCTCAAATCGTGAAATTATTTCTTGAAAAGGTAAAAAATATTATTTGTTGGTATATATTAATTTAATCAATGCCTATCAATATCAATTGGTTTTAGTCAAAAGTTTTCAATGCAGTAAATCACAGAGAAAGGAAAGCAAGCAATTGGTCCTGCCATAAGATAAAAGTAAATCGAGATCGATTTGCTACAATTAAACAAAAAAACCAAAACCAAGAAAAAATTGTATTGGTGATTTTAAAATCATTAGTTGATTGAAGTTTATATTAAAAAAAATGCTTTTGGTTAATGTGTTGGTATTTTTTTTAATGGGATACAAAATAATTTTAAAAAAAGTAAGTAATGTCAATGTACATTTAAGGGGGATTCCCTTTTATTATTATTGATCGAAAATATGAGGGATAAGGGATATTTTAAATTTAAATGTAGTTCTTTATGTATGTTTAATTTTAAAAGGTCAAAATAGGCCTCAAGGCATTTTTTATTCGCTCAAGAATATTGTTTAGGGTCTTCTCTGAGGAAGGCGTAAGGCCGCCATTGCATTAAATTCGAAAATAAAATACTTTCAATCGCAAATTTAAAAATCCAGATATTCAAAATTTTGAGTTTTAAAGCACAATAAAGCCCACTTCGAATTTTTACAAAACTAGAGGTTATAGTGTAAGAACTAGTTTTATTCCCGTGTTTATTTCCTCTACAAACAGTTCATCAGATTTTTTTTAGACAGTAGCTTAATTTATTTTATTTCTTTGCAGATTTTATATTTTTCATAATTATTATCATAAATGTTAAATGGCTGCTATCCCGATCTCGAAAACACAGTATTCATCATAATGAAATAACCTCTTATTGCTGATTATTGGGGTTCATTTGTCCATTGACGATAGGTAAAAAATATGGATGAGCCATAGCTTCGCGAGCTGTTAGTCGGTCAACGTGATCGTAACGCAAAAGTTTATCAAGAAAGTCTAATGCTTCAGGGGAAACAAGATGTTGGTTGTCAGAATGAACAAACCTTTCCCATCGTTTTCGTGAGTGGCGTTGAAGAATGTCGTGAAATCGAGGGTCTAGGTCAATATTGTATTTATCTAAATATGCGTAAAGCTCTTCGGTGCCCAGCACCTTAGCAATGCGCACCAATTGATCATAGTTGTCGTGACCATGGAAAAACGGCTCTTTTCGGAATATCATCGACGCCAACATACAGCCCAATGACCACATATCAAGTGAATAATCATACATCTGGTAATCTACCAGTAATTCGGGACCTTTGAAGTATCTTGACGCCACACGAACATTATATTCTTGACCGGGATGATAAAATTCGGCCAGTCCCCAATCTATAAGGCGCAATTTTCGATTTTCATGATCGATCATAACATTATGGGGCTTCACATCGCGATGCATTATTCCCATACTGTGGCAATAATCAAGTGCCTTAAGAAGCTCAAACAAATAGTAGCGTATCTCATAATCAGTTAATGTTTGGTAAAGTTGCTTAAAATCCGTGTTATTGACATGTTCAAAAATTAACGCCGGTGTCCGGGAAACTGGATCCTTCACAACGGCTAACAAAGTTATTATATTAGTTCCTCCACGCAAGTTCTCCAAAATTTTGATTTCACGCTTAATCTTCTTCTTTTTTACAGGTTTTAGAATTTTAACAACGCACTTCTCTGTTGTCGTTATATATATAGCCTCGAATACCTCGGAGTACTTTCCACGTCCTAATTTACGGACCAGTTGGTAATCGTCTTGATTGCCCCAATCAACCACATAGTTTTCATAGTCCCAATATTCATCTGGCTTGTGCGCATTCACATCTGTATACACACGAGCCGCACTTGGAAGTGTCATTTCGTTGAATAATTCGACCTTTTTTTCTTTTTCTGCCTTAAAACTCCGTTCAGGATGTATCAGGTTTTTGTGAGCTGACTCCGTTTTTAGTCGATTGGTCCTAGCAACAACTTTAATATTGTACAACAGTCTGAAAGTAAAGAAAACATAACTTATTAAATGAATATTATATTGGATCAGGGAAAAAATGACAAAACATTTAAGTTTAAAATAAGCCGTGTACTGACTGTTTGGAAATTTTAAAGTTCCACTCTCAAGTGAAACAATGCGCGCTAGTGCATTAAAGCACTAACAAAAAGAAAAAACATGTGATCTAAAATAGATTAATCTTAGTTACCCAAACTCTGAAAAATTGGTTTTTGGAATATAAAAAAATTAGCAGAATTCTAAAAGTTATTTAATTAAAATTGCTTTAAATTGAGCAATTAAACTTTGTGATCGGAGTAATCTACCAACACAGTGGGTGCAGGAGTACAGTGGGTTTCAGATGGTTGTTTATAATTAAAATTTACCAAAGGGCCATTTAATTGATTGCCCTGGCCTGGCAGTAACTTGCAGCAAGGGAGCAACAGCCAAAAAAGTCACCCAGGGCGTGACGCCAGCAACAAGCATCGCCGCAGCAGGACGGAGAGCATCAAAACACAAGCGTTATGTCTAATTCAGTGATAAGTACACACTATAACATGTTCGCACATCGTGAGGAACTTTCCTATACTCTTAAGACAGCGGTCGGCTTTAAGTAAGTAGCAATACCTTTGAAATAAATTTGTGTTCTTTGGTTTAAATTAAAAGAAACTGAAAAACCTATATATAGGCTTATATTCATTTTTTTTGGCCCTTTTTATACCCTTGCAGAGGGTATTATAATTTTGGTCAAAAGTGTGCAACGCAGTGAAGGAGACATCTCCGTCCCCATAAAGTATATATATCACCTCCTGAGTTGATATAAGCATGTCCGTCTGTCCGTCTGTCTGTTTCGACGCAAACTAGTCTCTCAGTTTTTAAGATATCGAACACACCCTTCTTTCCTTTGCACGCAGTATATAAGTCGGAACGGCCGGGATCGGACGACTATATCCTATAGCTGCCATATAACTGAACGATCGGAAATGTCATAACTTTGGTATTTATACCCGTTACTCGTAGAGTAAAAGGGTATATTGTATTCGTGCAAAAGTATGTAACAGCTAGAAGGAAGCGTTTCCGACCCTATAAAGTATATATATTCTTGATCAGGGTCACTAGCCGAGTCGATATAGCCATGTCCGTCTGTCCGTCTGTCCGTCTGTCCGTCTGTCCGTCTGTCTGTCCGTCTGTCTGTCTGTCCGTATGAACGCTGAGATCTCGGAAACTATAAAAGCTAGAAGATTGGCATTTTGCATGCAGATTCTAGGAGTTCCTACGCAGCGCAAGTTTGTTTCAAAAAGGTGTCACGCCCCTTTAACGCCCACAATCGCTTATATACGATTTTAAAAATTTAAATATTTCGGAAAAGTAAAAATGCAGTTTTATTGTGTTTATCAATACCTATCGAAATGTAGAAGAAATTTTTCAAATCGGACCATTCGTTAAAAAGTTATGCGTGATCAAAGTTTCTATCTCCATCTCCCTCGCACTCCCTTTACCTGAGTAACGGGTATCTGATAGTCGGGGCACCCGACTATAGCGTTTTCTCTTGTTTTAAAGTTAGGAAGTTGGGATTTTCTATGGGTTTTATTTTTTGCCAATCAATCCGACCTACCAAATTTCCTAAGGATCGGTCAATCATATCCTATAGCTGCCATATAACTGAACGATCGGAAATGCCATAACTTTGGTGTTTGTAAATTTAGGAAGTTGGGATTTTCTACGGGTTTTATTTTTAGCCAATCAATGCGACCTACCAAATTTCATAAGGATCGGCCCACTATATGCCATATAACTGAACGATCGGAAATGCCATAACTTTTGTGTTTGTAAAGTTAGGAAGTTGGGATTTTCTACGGGTTTTATTTTTAGCCAATCAATGCGACCTACCAAATTTCATAAGGATCGGCCCACTATAGCTGCCATATAACTGAACAATTGAAAATGCCATAACTTTGGTGATTTTAAAGTTAGGAAGTTGGGATTTTTTATGAGTATTAAGAATGCACCATATGAATAATTTTGGAGAATATAATTTACAGAATATTCTGCAAGAGTTTATCAACATAGGCTCCGCCCAAAGTTAGCTTTATTTTCTTGTTTTTAAATTTTTTTTTCTGAATGCACAACATTTGAAGAATATTGCGTTAAAATTTTAGATTCATCCGAGTAAAACTTCCGAAGTTATGAGCAGTTGAACGTAGGTGAGTAAGCTCGTTTTGAATGCGATTTTTCGGTTTCCAAAAATTCAAAACGCTCTCCTGAAAAGTTGCAATTTCAAAAACTACTAAACGAATCGAATTTTACACATAATTTCTGTACCTAAATCCGCAGGTACCGACGTCGAGTTCTTTTTTACTGATTATTTTTCATTTTATAATAACAAATAACAAACTTTAAAGTGTTACCACAAACCTAAAAATTAAAAAAAAAAACTCAACGTAGTTACCTCTAGAAACATATCAACTAAAAAACAATTGTTTGTTGGTTTTATTCTGAGTTATGCTGTTGTTTTTCTTGCAGGCGGCTACGGAGCTTTGCTGCAAACGGCTCAATTATTTTTTATACCCGTTACTCGTAGAGTAAAAGGGTATATTGTATTAGTGCAAAAGTATGTAACAGGTAGAAGGAAGCGTTTCCGACCCTATAAAGTATATATATTCTTGTTCAAGATCACTAGCCGAGTCGATCTAGCCATGTCCGTCTGTCCGTGACTATAAAAGCTAGAAGATTGGCATTTTGCATGTAGATTTTAGGAGTTCCTACGCAGCGCAAGTTTGTTTCAAAATGGTGCCACGCCCCCTCTGACGCCCACAAGCCACAAGCTGTGGCCACAGTTTTGAAGCTATTATACAAATTTTAATTGATATGTATTTGTTTCGTCAATACCTATCGATTGGCCACGCCCACTCGAACACCCAAAAACCCATTAAACGCTTAGGCCTGGCTAGCGCCAAAGACCAATATATGATTATATTGGTTTTTGCTAGCGCCTACATTTCATGGCCCGTAGCGCCATCTAACGGATGACTTTGGAACAGCTGGCCAAGGTGCTAATTCGAGCGGCGAAAAACATACAAGAAGGCATATTTAGATTAAGTTGTTTAGCTGAGTAACGGGTATCTAATAGTCGAGGCACTCGACTAAAGCGTTCTCTCTTGTTTTTTTTTATGAAAATTTGTGAAAACCTAGTTAAATGTTGAACTTTAATATGTTTATAAAATAATTGATCTGACATTAACGTATCGCGTAAAAAATTCATGAAAAATTTTCATGAAAATTTTTCTTGTATTTTAGTTCAAGTTCATATTGCAGCAGTCTTTAAATTTGTTTGAGTTTCAATATTACCTTTGCAGAGGTTATTATGATTTCAGTCAAAAGGTTGCAACGCAGTGAAGGACACATTTCCGACCCTATAAAGTATATGTATTCCCCTGCAGAAGGTATTATAATTTCAGTCAAAGGTTTGCAACGCAGTGAAGGAGATATTTCTGACCATATAAAGTATATATACTCTTGATCAACATCATCAGGAGAGTCGATCTAGCCATGTCCGTCTGTCCGTCCGTCTGTACGTCCGCTTATCCGTTTCTACGGAAACTAGTCCCTCAGTTTTAAAGAAATTTGCTTGAAACTCTCCCAATAGTTGTCTTACTATTGCAGATAGTATATAAGTCGGAACTAGCCGGATCGGGCTAACTTTTAGCTCCCATAGGAACAGTCGGAAATAAAATGTAAAAATGTATAAAAATGTATATTTGTTTTTAATTCGGTCAACGTGATTATAACGCAAAAGTTTATCAAGAAAGTCTATTGCTTCAGGGGAAACCAGATGTTGGTTGTCAGAATGAACCAACCGTTCCCATCGTTTTCGTGAGTGGAGTTGAAGAATGTCGTGAAATCGAGGGTCTAGGTCAATATTGTATTACCTTAATATGCGTAAAGCTCTTCGGTGCCCAGGACCCTAGCAATGCGCACCAATTGATTATAGTTGTCGTGACCATGAACGACCAGAACGACTCTTTTCGGAATATCATCGCCCACATATCGAGTGAATAATAATACATCTGGTAATCTACCAGTAATTCGGGACCTTTGAAGTATCTTGACGCCACACGAACATTATATTCTTGACCGGGATGATAAAATTCGGCCAGTCCCCAATCTATAAGGCGCAATTTTCGATTTTCATGATCAGTCATAACATAACTCCCATATTGTGGCAAACTAGTCCCTTAGTTTTAAAGCTATCTGCTTGAAACTTTCAGAAAAGTTGTCTTTTTATCGCAGGTAGTATATGGGTCGGAACAAGCTACCATAGGAACACTCAGAAAACAAATTTAAATAAATTATATCTTTGTACAGTCGCGATCAAACACTCTCCGAGTTAAGACGTGCCTAAATTCTACGTGGAAGCTACGCTTAAACTATCAATAACAGTTACTCGAGTTGCGAAAACAAAACAAAACAAAAACATAACAGTAGTTGCTGATCAGCAACCAAAAAGTGTTGTTTTCAACATGAGCGACGACGAAGACGACACATCGGTTTGGAGTTGGCAAAGAATTAAACCAATGCCAAAGGGAACCAAGAGACAAAACCAAGTTTCTCCGATTCTGCTAAAGAAAAAACTTGCCCTGGACACTGCACCCAGCACTAGCTCTATCGCTATCTTAGCCGAACGCGCGCCAATTGAAAAAGGTAATGATGCAGATGAAAACGAAGCACTGGACATGATAACTGAAGACAACATTGACTGCCAAGCCGCCACCTATTTTCTTATCGGATGTTAGTGATATAAGAAGTATGCTAGCCTACCTCGAAACCAAAATTAAAAAAGAAAGTTTCCATTATAAATATCAACGAGATGGTCAAGTGAGAGTTATGGTTAAGTCTATTGATGAATACAGGTCCCTCGTTAAAACTCTTGCTAGTGATTTTGTCAAGTTTCACACATACCAGCTTAAGCATGAGAGAGCATTCAGGGTCGTAATAAAGAATTTGCACTTCTCAACGGATATAGAAATTAATTTAAATGTGTTTACCGCAGCTAGTCCCTAGCTGCAGTCCCGTTGTCGATCGCCGGTCTAGTCGATTCACGTTGGTACGTAGATGATGGTTCTGCGTAGCTCTGGTAGGTAGGTGGCCGGTTGGCCGATTTATGTTGGTACGTGGGCGGTGGTTCCGCGTAGCTCCAGTAGATAGGTGGCCGATGATCAGCTGTCGTCCACTGAAGAGTTATGACGATTACGCTGGAAGGGTGACTCCCCTCCGTTCGCTGCTGGCCTAGAGACTCAGTCAGTATTTAAATTATAAATTGATTAACGGCGGTTGCCGGAGTTTGCTTGATGAGCGAAGTGCTCTTTATTGAATCAAAATCAGAACTAAAACTTAAAGCTAACATAAATGAGCTTCATAGCGGCCACTCCAATGGGCAGCGCTTGCCGGCTATGCACGAGCGTCCGGCCAGACGCTGTGTCAGCAGTTTGGCCGGCGCGATGTTTACGTAAACTGTGGTCAACAACTTTGATCTTGCTGGTCACAGTTAACTACTCCCCCTTTTAAGTTAAGGCCGCCCTCGGCCGATCCTAAATCTGCAATCACTTCCTTTATTTGGCTGGCAGATCTTTTTGCCCTACTAAGTCGCTGGTAAGTGAGAACAATGCAGATGAGCGAACAGCATATTGCTCCTACAATAATTGCTGCGAAATGCATTTGGTTGTCGTCGATCTCGTCCCGGAACTCCTTGATAAACTCCAAGTTGCGTTCACTCAAGCGGTGAAGGTACGAGAGGCTGAGAACATCTTGGTTGGCAGTGATGTTCAATAGGGGGGATCTTGCTGCCAATGGAGTTCTCTGCTGGGCGTTAGCGTGATTGATGAAGAGGGTTTCATTTATCATGGTCTGTTTATCGAAGGTGATGAGGTGAGTGCCATGCATCCAGACTTTTGTCCCGTTGTCCACTCGAATCTTGGCTGACCTGTCGTTGATGATCACCATCCCTTCGTCCACGTATGTGATTGGGTGCAAGTCGCTCTGTTGTGTTCGGCAATGCACCATCCCTCCTGCATGCAGTTCTTTGGCGCATGAACTATCTGACGCCAAACGGCAGAATGTGGCTCCCGGTGACACGGAGCAGTTTTTAATGGCGTGAATTTCTCCGCCGCAATCCGCTATAATGTTGTCTATTATCTGCAGCATTGTCTCACCATGGGCGACTGGAAAAATGGTTATCTTTTTGCATGCCAATTTTATTCTAGGAAATTTTATGATAAAGTGTAAAACGTTAAAGGACTGCAGAATCTTTACGGACGAAACGGACAAAAGATCCCCTATGGGAGTATTGGTGGGTTCCTCAAGCCAAACTGATTTTAAGTCTTCGTGGTCTAAAATATTTGGACTAACAGTGTTAATTTTGGCAAGGGTTATTGCAAGCATTAAATTCTGTAATTCCATCATCAACATTCTGTTTCTAGCAAGTAGCGTCTCATATAAGTGTCCAGTGTCTACTTGTGAATTTTTGGCTGACCTCAGAATTTGATTAACAGTCGATGTTAGCTGATTAATTTGATTTTGAATTTTAGTGTTTATTTGAATTTGCCTATTGCTTGACTCAACCAACTTCATTTCGGTGAATTTGATTTTCTCTAAATCACCGGCGTCTGGTGTCCCTGCTACGACCTTTAGCGCTGACCCTAAGAAATCAAGACTCCTAGCTACTCGATGATGAATGCCCAACGACTCTAACAAGTCCTGGAGGTGGGCGGTATCTACGCTTAAAAGCTTCTTCATATGGGATAGTGGAAACATGTTTATCATGTTGTCTGTTTCTTCCACTACGCGCGCATACTCCGAGATGTTCGCTGTATGAGTAACGAACGCGAACTCTTCCCACAAGTAGTAGTAGTAGTATTTGGCCGTCAACGATGGGAATATTCTTGGCCTGGGAATAATCAGTTATGTGAGCCGATTTTAACTAGTACGAATTTGCGCCAAGTGGCTTAAAAGGTGGACCTCCCCTTAACGAGGACCGTGGTCCCCAGGTCCGCTTCTACAGCCCTTTCCTCACACAAGGGTGTGAGTTTATTTCCTAGCCTTTTGTTGGACTTTACGAAAACTTTTTCTCCAACTTCAAAGACCCTATTCTGCCGAGTCTCGTTTTCCCTGTTTCTTAGCACGTCCTGGGCGCTTTTTATCTTTTGCCGGATTTTTGTTTGTAAATCGTCCGAGTTCGCCTGTACAACATCAGCTGGTCTTTTGTCAATGACCGTGTGAATTGATTTGTTGTACCTGGTAGTGGCTAGTAGAATTATTTCCACGGTGTCGGTTATTCCGGTGTCGATTTTTAAACATCGACTGAGTTCCGATAGGGTACTATGGAACCACTCTACCTGCCCGTTTGAAACACTATGTAGAGGCGGTGCATTTGCAATGCTAACGCCGAAATGATTATTGAGCAAGGTTGAGATTGTCTGCGACTTCAACGATGGTTCGTTGTCACAATAGATTACCCTAGCTTTTGGAAAATAATTCATCAGCTGAAGTAAAGCTGGTTTAAGATTCTCAATGGTCGTTGAGTGGACGTGTTGCACGACAGCAAATTTCGAAAATTTGTCGATGCAAGTGAGGAAATATTTCCTGTCGGTGGAGTATACGTCTATGTGCAGTATTTCTCCTATATGAGAGGGGATTGGTGTCTCACCCAGCTCTTGTTTTTTTTTGGATGTCTGTCATATTTGGCTCTCGCGCATGTCTTACAGTTCGAGACAACTTCGCTGGCCAATTTTGCCATCTTTGGGAAGTAGTACTCAGAGAGCACTTGCTTCACATTTTCCCGCCTCTCAGCAACTGCGAAAATGTCTGTTACTCGATTTTTGCAGTGCCAAAATTTTGTTGCTGTAAATTGTCGAACCAGCTGGTCCTGTACCAACGTGTGTAGGTCACAATGGATGGCGTTTACGCCATTAGGAACGATAATATCTGCGATTTCTCTGAGCAATGTCTCTTTGCACGAGAAGCTAATTAAGTGACGCCTTTTGTTCCCAAACAGTATGAAGCTGCGTTTCAATGGGGAGCGCGCCTCTTCGAGAACCAACTGGTTCTGGAAGCAATTCAGCGGTTTGTCCGTAGACTCAATGGTGTGGGTCAGGGAGAATTCGCTGTGTATCGTGGCTATGCATGATTCAGCTTCCTGCTCTTCCATAGCATTGAGTTGTTGTCTGGACAGCGCGTCCGCGACCAAGTTCTCTTTGCCAGGCTTATAAAAAATACGCGCACCTGACTCATCGATGCGCGCCTTCCACCTCTTGATTTTAGCGTTCGGATTCGACTCCGGAAAGGTTAAGGGCTGATGATCAGTAAAGATATTTATGTCTTTTACTGCGTACAGATAGTGCCGTAATTTGGCCAATGCCGAAATAATAGCTAACAATTCCTTTTCATTTGTAGCATAATTTATTTCCCTGTTCTTCAATGTCCTTGAAATCATTGTGATTGGATGACCCTCTTGGGACAATACCGCGCCAATGCCATAGGCCGATGCATCTGTCGTTAGATCAAATGCTTTTTTGTAATCGGGGTATCTTAGCATGACGTCCTCAGATGCCAAGATATTTCGCAGCTTCTGAAACGCTTGTTGCTGTGCCTCAGAGAACTCGACCGAGACGTTCCGTGACCTATGTCTACTAACCGTTCCGTTTTCCCCTTTCAAGATGTCCGAAATGGGTCTTGCTATTGCTGCAAAATCCTTTATGAAACATCTGTAGTAGCTTGCCAGGCCAAGGAATGATCTGACCTCAAACACGGATTTTGGTTCCGGGAAGTCTTTAATGGCTTTGACCTTCTCTGGGTCAGTTGTTGCACCATTGCTGGTGACTATGAATCCCAAGAAGCCTACGCTTTTTTTAAAGAAGCGTGATTTTTCTAAAGACACCCTCATGTTTGCTTCGTAGAGGTTCTTTAAAACCCAATCACCCAATTCATTTTCAGAAAAAATAATCACATCATCCACATATACGTAACACGCTCTGCGAGCATGATCTGATGGTATCCTGACTTAAGGTCCAATGTTGTAAAATATTTGGCCTTGCCTAGGTTTCCCAATATCATGGAGATATTTGGCATGGGGTACTTATCAGATACCGTTCTTTCATTTAGCTTGCGAAAGTCAATTACTAGTCGCATATTTTTGATATTTTGTCCACTACCCATATTGGGTTGTTGTACGGAGACACAGATTTCTGGATTATGCCGTTGCCCAATAGATTTTGGATTTCCTTGTTAACAAAATCGGCCGCCCCCATGGGGTACGGATACAGTTTTGCATAAATAGGTTCTTCATCTATTGTTCTTATCGTGGCTACTACCGAAGTGTTATACGGTAGTGCCTCATTTGGGGTCTGCAAATGCCCTTTTTCTGCTTTTAAGCATTTTTATAAAGGCATCTTTGATTACAGGGGGTGCATCAGAGCAATCTACGTTAGTAAAATTGACATCAGCACAGGTATGGAAGGAAATTTCTTCGACTTCCGTGCCCCATTTAAGACTCCCAGATTTTAAGCAAAGCGATGCCCCAGCCTGTGTTAACAGGTCGAGGCCGATTATCCCATCGAACGTTGATAGGTGCGATAAAATAAAGAATGTTGCTTTTATATTGAAAATTGAGACGAGGCATTTCTGTGTTATTTGGGTTGTGCCATGGATTGAATGAATTTTGAAAGGGGCTTCTACTGGACGGACGCCTTTCAGCCCCTTGTAAGGTCTAATAAAGTTTTTAGAAGCGCCCGTGTCTATAAGGAATTTCATGGAAGCCCCCGCTACTCTTCGTCTGAGGACGGGTAGCAGGGATTTTCCCCTAAAAAATTGATGGCATCCGAATCGTATTCTTCAATGGCATCGTCATCAATTTTTGCCGCTGCACTGGAGGCTGCGCTAGAATAATTTTTGTCCGTCTGCTCGCCGCTTTGAGTGACATGATTGACTCTTTGTCTTTTAACGGGGCCTGAACGGCCGGACGCAGCCGGCTTCCCGCTTTGGTAAGTCTGTGTTTGGGTCGGTTGTACAAACTTAGAAATGGATGGGTCAACAACCATTGGCTCCGGAGTATTATATTGCGGTGCAGAATGCACCTGGGCCCTATGCTGTTTGCTAAAGTGCGGGTTTTTACCGGCACCAAACTGCTGATTTGGCTGCGGGAAGGGCTTGTTTTGTTGACGATCTTGTGGCTTTGGATTTCGCCGACGATTTTTGTCCTCCTGGCTTCTTGCAAACGTAGTTGCGAAAATGTATATTTCGTGGTTCGATTCCACTTCCTGTGCCAGGGCCAAAGCCGATGGCATGTCTTTCGGCTTCGCCGAGAAGAGTACATCCGTGAGGTTTCGTTTCAGGCCTGCCACCCTGTCCTAGGGTACCCAATTCTTGTTCAATGACATGCATTGGACGCTTGTCACTGAACGTGAAGTCAAGACGACTTACTATCGCGTCGAAATTCAGTACCGTGCCGAATGAGGACAGCACTGCGTCGGCAGGGCCCCTAATCTTACTTCTAATGATGATGACTGCCTGGTAGTGACGCGAGCTACCATCATACCGTCTGAAAATGTGGTAAGCGGCCGTGGCCGCCTGCCGCCAGGAGACGTACGTTTCCTGTGCGCCCGAAAATTCGGGCAAGCATTTTACAGCATCTAAAGGTTCGTTACATTGTATAGTATCATCTATTTGAATGGCCGTGTATGTCTTTATTTCTCCAGCCGTTGCTGGTGTAGTACTTACTGCGGCCACCCTGCCGGCCAACTCCTCGATTTGTTGTCTTAACCCCTGGACTCTTATGTTGTTCTGAGCGGCCTGTTCTGCAAGGGCATTATTAACTGCTGCCTGTATAACCTGCCTAAGTTGCTCGGGATCCATGACGTCTGTAGGAGGGACGGGGGCTTGCGTCTTAGGGTTGAGGCGGGGACTTGCTGTATACACTCGGAATCTGAGTCGCTTGAGTATTGTTTTCTGTTCCTATATTGGAGATACGGATCACTCATGGGCAGTTGAATTTAACTGCACAGAAAACCCGTGCACGTAAGCAAAAGCGCTGTATGAACATAAACAAAGACAAAGTCGAAAGACTTTGGGGGTCGTATTTCCTTTCAATATGCGGGACCATAAAAACACCAACAATGTCTACAGTGTGACAGAATGTGCGGCCGCTGCATAAAATTATGTTTAGTACACAGTGAAAAAAAAAATCATCGAAATGGCAGGCGAGTAAGCGATGCGCCGTTACACAGAAAGAAATAAATAATACAAAAATAACAAATTTATTATTTTGATAAATAATTTCGCATCGAAAATTATTGTTTTTATATGGACACAATAAAAAATATCCTAACTGTGGCTGTTAAATTATAAACTATGAAATTATAAATACTGAGATTTTCCAAAATTCCTTTTTCACTCGTTTATTTATATATTTGACTTCTTTTATTTTTTTACTTTGTTGTTACAAGAATTAAATGGACAGAATTAAATGCTCACTTTTCTTGAGACTGTTGTCCGAACTATATAAATGATTTTTATTGAAGACATAAAAGTTTTGACCGAAGGGCCCACTTACATGTTTTGTGAATTGTATTGCAGCTGCGTTTTTCCGTGCTGCCGCCACTTTTAATTTCCAAGCTTAGTTTTTCCAGTCGGGTAATTCTTTACCACTAGTTGAGTGCCAATTAATTTAAATGTGTTTACCGCAGCTAGTCCCTAGCTGCAGTCCCGTTGTCGATCGCCGGTCTAGTCGATTTACGTAGGTACATAGATGATGGTTCTGCGTAGCTCTGGTTGGCCGATTTATGTTGGTACGTGGGCGGTGGTTCCGCTTAGCTCCAGTAGATAGGTGGCCGGTCGGCCGGTGATCAGCTGTCGTCCACTGAAGAGCTATGACGATTACGCTGGAAGGGTGACCGCCCTCCGTTCGCTGCTGGCCTAGAGACTCAGTCAGTGTTTAAATAATAAATTGATTAACGGCGGTTGCCGGAGTTTGCTTGATGAGCGATGTGCTCTTTATTGAATCAAAATCAGAACTAAAACTTAAAGCTAACATAAATGAGCTTCATAGCGGCCACTCCAATGGGCAGCGCTTGCCGGCTATGCACGAGCATCCCCGATGTTTACGTAAACTGTGGTCAACAACTTTGGTCTTGCTGGTCACAGTTAACTTAGATGTAATCAAACAAGATGTGGAGTCCAAAGGTCATTCTGTTAGGAGCATACATAACATTAAAAGCCGTGATACCAAAGAGCCATTAAATCTGTTCTTCCTTGACATTGAGCCCAACAATACTAACAAAGACATATACGAAGTTAAGCACATTGGAAACGCAATTGTTAAAATAGAGCCCCCTCATAAAGCAAAAGACATTGTTCAGTGTCACCGTTGTCAGGAATTCAGGCACACAAAATCCTATTGTTCCAAAACCCATAGGTGTGTAAAATGCTCTCGTAAGCATCCCAGCAACATATGCCCAAAAGATAAGGAACAACCAGCAAAATGTGCGAATTGCAACGAAGAACACGCAGCCAGCTACAAAGTTTTTTTTTTTTTTTTTAAAGTGTAGCAAGCAGTTACACACACACATGTACATATACACCTACACTTAAGTACTAAGGATCCTATTGTAAATACATACTCTAAGATAAGTTCCACAATTATTATATCCTATATATGTCTCCTTTAATCTTGTGCGAAACCTATTGTCAACCGAACACTATGTCTATCTCGGTCTCGCACGTACGATCAGTTTAAGTTCCACTCTTGTGAAATAGGCTAAGCACGCATAA
This sequence comes from Drosophila carrolli, assembly GCA_018152295.1. Taxonomy (NCBI): domain Eukaryota; kingdom Metazoa; phylum Arthropoda; class Insecta; order Diptera; family Drosophilidae; genus Drosophila; species Drosophila carrolli. Next base: position 121,134 of record JAECXJ010000013.1, read on the forward strand.
TTTGGAAACGAATAAACTCACTTTGTGACCGCTGAATTAATAAGACGCATTTGTGCCACCTACAAAAGGGTGTAGAGTCTACAAGGAACTCATATCAAAAAAATTAGCTACTGGTCACAAACAGATGCACTATGAAGACCAAAATAAAAATGATTCTGTTAGATTTCAATCATCCATTCTGCCCGATAAGCCGACCCAACAACCAAAAGATTACCAATCATACGCTCAAGTTACTGCAGGAAATAGTAATTCAAATACTTCTCTAATTTGAACTCACCAATAACTTACTTAACATGATAATGTTACTAGTCAATAAATTATGCAAATAAGTCTTAACTTAGGAATATGGAATGCCAATGGGCTTTCCAACCATGTTAATGAGATATCTTTATTTTTAAAAAACAAATGCAATCAACATCATGCTTGTTTCAAAAACACACTTCACCAGTAAATCTTTTTTTAAAGTAGTTGGATATGACACAATAAGAGCTGATCATCCGTCTGATAGAGCCCATGGAGGCGCAGCAATTCTCGTTAAGAACGGTCTTTAAAATCATGGACAGTACTAGAGAAAATGCTATACAGGCTGCCACAATTGAGATTAAATGCCTCCATGCAGATGTCTCAATCACAGCAATATATCTCCCACCAAGATTTACAATAAAGGAGCTTGATTTTAAGAACTTTTATCAAGGACTGGGAACAAAGTTTATTATTGGAGGCGACTTCAATGCCAAACACCCATGGTGGGGCTCCAGACTTATTAACCCAAAGGGATCCGAATTTAAAAATGCATACGAAACAATAATATAACAACTCTCTCAACTGGTAAGCCTACATAGTGGCCAACAGTCGAAAAACCCCAGACTTGATTGACTTCGTAGCATTCTCTGGAATTCCACAATCACACATGCGTTTAATGGAAAGTTTCGATCTTAACTCAGATCACGCTCCGATAATAGCGACCTATAGTACAATAGCTTATATGCTAGACAAGCCCTATAAAGTCATATCTGCTTCCACAGACATTAACGCGTTTAAAAGAAGCCATAAGCCTAGATATTTCGTTAAAAACAGGAGAGGAAATAGACTATGCTGTGGAGCTTTTCACAAATACAATTCACAAAGCGAACTACATAAACACGAATCACACCCACAGAAACCAAGAACCGAACTTCGAGAAAAAATTCGTCAAAAGAGAGACCTGAGAAAACGTTGGCAAGAAACCCACTATCCTGCTGACAAAAGGTTATACAACAATGCTGCATCTGAGCTTAAAAAACTGCTGTCAAATTTACGAAATGAATCTCTAGCTGCATATCTGAGAAATTTAGACCCTAATTCTTGCAACAAAGAATATAACCTGTGGAGAGCAACTAAATATCTACAGAGACCAGCTAAAGGAAACATAATCATCCGCAAAAGCAATGGAACTTGGTGTACATCTGATAATGAACAAGCAGAAGCATTTGCACAACACCTGCACTCTGTATTACAGCCAAAAGATACTAACAATCCTATAACAGAATCTGAAATAGAAAACTTTCTTGGGTCACCCTGTCAAATGAGCTTGCCTGTTAAAAGTATTCACTTTGACGAAGTCGTGACAGAAATTAAATGCTTAAACAACAAAAAATCACCAGGCCCGGAAATGCATACGGTTTCTCACACTAGTATTTAACGGTATTCTCAGGCTAGACCACTTCCCAAGTCAATGGAAATGTGCAGAAATCATTATGATTCTTAAGCCAAACAAGACAGAAATTGAACTATCATTTTACCGTCCCATTAGTCTGTTGACAAAATTTTCGAAAGTATTTGAAAAAATACTACTGGAGAGGATGTTGCCAATTTTGGACCATCATTCTTGAATATCAATTCGGATTCAGAAGAGGCCACGGTACCACTGAGCAATGTCATAGGGTTATCAATGAAATTGTATCCGCACTTGAGAACAAAAAATACTGTACTGCTACATTTCTTGATGTTCAGCAAGCGTTTGGTCGTGTTTGACACAATGGATTACTCTATAAGATAAAGAAATGGCTACCTGCTCCCTACTATTTACTACTGAGATCCTATTTGTCTAAGAGATGCTTCTACGTACAGCAGAGAAATGATACGTCAACACTACTTCTCATAAACGCAGGCGTTCTTCAAGGGAGTGTATTGGGACCAGTCCTTTACACTTTATATACGGCAGATATGCCAGTAACAAACAACTGTACCGTTGCAACGTATGCTGAGGATACAGCCAACCTGGCAACAAGCTCATCCAGAGATGAAGCATCTCATCTCTTGCAATGTGAGCTCAGTCTGATTGAAGCTTGGTTTCTGCGCTGGAAAATTAAAATCAACTCCCTGAAGTCCGTCCAAATAACTTTCGCACTAAGACCAGGAAAATGCCCAAATGTCACTCTTAACGGCTCAGCAATTCGGCAAGATACTTGTGTAAAGTATCTTGGCATGCACCTCGACCGCAGATTAACATGGAAGCCGCACATAAAAGCGAAATGTCAACAACTCAGACTGAAATAACTGAAAATGTATTGGTTGCTAAGTCGAAAATCAGCAGCCACTTTGGAAAACCTACTCTATGGACCTACGCCATCCAGCTCTTGGGAACAGCTAGCAATTCAAATATTGAAATTCTCCAGCGCTATCAATCAAAAACATTGCGACAAATTGTTATGTAACCAATGCAAATATTCATAAAGATCTAAATATTTCAACAATAAAAAAAGAGGTAAACAAATATAGTAAGAAATATACAGACAGACTTCACATTCATGAAAATAATTTAGCCCTAGGTCTATTAGACAATAGCTTAACAGTAAGAATACTCAAAAGATTTTATATTCTTGATCTCCCTGATAGGCAAACTTAAGTAAAAGAGAAGTTATATTTAATAGCAGGTTTCACTGGAAATCTGCTATTCCAGTTATGTAAATATTAGTCATAAAATTTACCTATTGTCACAAGACAGATTGTAAATAAATAAATTAATTTAAAAAAAAACAATTGGATGCTACAATTTTAGCATAAGATTTCTATTCTCAAAAATAAAAACTTTTCTGAGGTTCGTTGGATACGATTTTAGACTTAAGGATTGAAGCCGCTATCGGTCATTGAATTGAATAAAGGTCAAAAGTTAACGCACAACCATTCAACGTATACATGTCATATTGTGGGTTTACCGCCTGAAGAAACTCGGAACAAGTTAACTGTTGTAGCTCGCAGGCCGGAAATATTTGTCTCATGCATTATCGATCAAAGAAAAACTTAGCAGCAGGTATAGCGGCTCAAGAGGAGTTGTTTAGAGATGGTAATTCCGGTACGCTCGGGGATGGAGTCTTGTTTAAATTGGGGCTTTTTTAGGTGAGCGGAACGACTTGCAGAAAATCATCTTATACCTCTATCGGCCATCCTAAAAGAAAATCTTAATTCCCAAAGGGAGCCTGTTTATTAGCATTACCAGCTAGAACGCTGGCAGAGTTAAAAAAGAACGGCACATGGGCTGAGCGCTGGCTCAAAGACTAACCCAAGACCTGCCAGTCTTGCGGGACCGGAAGCTTAAACTCAACTCAAAGTTCTTTGTTTTTACCGAAAAGACTGTCGGCGAACATAGGGGCCAGCAGGCAGACGGAGGAGGCCCAGCCACAATCACCACGGCAAAATCAACCAAGACAAAGTCCACCAAAATAGACAGAAAGGGAGTATTACTAAACAAAAGAACGCATTTTTTGAGGCAACGAAAAAGAAAATAGCGGACCGTCCATCACAAGATTAAAAACAAGAGAGAACGCTATAGTCGAGTGCCTCGACTATTAGATACCCATTACTCAGCTAAACAACTTAATATAAATATGCCTTTTTGTGTTTTTGTTTGTTTTTTTTTTTTAAACATAATGTGAAAAATAGTGACCACAGGAAAAAAGGACAAAAAGTTCAAATTATCAATTTGAATTCGGCACTCTCTTTGTTCTGGCAGCTTTACAGCATCAGCACCAGCGCTGCTTTAGCGCAGGCAGCTTTTTTGTATGCTTACATGCATACACACATACGCCATTGTTTGACTCAGACCTCCACTTTGGCTAACTAGATTAGATTTGCACAGTTCTTGGGATATAGTTCGGTATTGACAAATGAAAACCATCGCAATTTCCTTTAATAGAAATCCTTATTGAGAATTAACGTTGACTCTGTTGAGCACCTTGGCCAGCTGTTCCAAAGTCATCCGTTAGATGGCGCCACGAAAGGCGGAAGTGTAGGCGCTAGCCAGGCTTAAGCGTTTAATGGGTTTTTGGGCGTTAGAGTGGGCGTGACAAACTTTTATTAGGCCAATCGATATTTATTGACGAAACAAATACATATCAATTAAAATTTTCATAATATCATCAACACTGTGGCCACAGCTTTTGGCTTGTGGGCGTCAGAGGGGGCGTGGCACCATTTTGAAACAAACTTGCGCTGCGTAGGAACTCCTAAAATCTACATGCAAAATGCCTTCTAGCTTTTATAGTTTCCGAGATCTCAGCGTTCATACGGACAGACAGACGGACAGACAGACGGACAGACAGACGGACAGACGGACGGACAGACAGACGGACATGGCTAGATCGACTCGGCTAGTGATCCTGAACAAGAATATATACTTTATAGGGCGGAAACGCTTCCTTCTACCTCTTACATACTTTTGCACGAATACAATATACCCTTTTACTCTACGAGTAACGGGTATAAATATATTTGCGTCGAGTCGACCAAGATATTCTTAGGAAACAAGTAATGGACACCGTTAAGTTGATGGAGAAAAAATTATCGAGTTACTGGATTCTGGCGCCAGCATGAATTTCATTGACAAAAGCGCGGCCGCATTCCTACAAGGCAGCAAAAGACAGGTTACAAAATTCAGTTTGAAAAGGCCATCGTACTAACTATTCGTTTCTAGCAAACCATTTTATTTCGGTAGCTATATCTGGAGTGCTTTTCTTGCCGACTCGAAGAAATTGAGTCACTGCAGATTGCTCAAGACTGCAGATTTCAGTCTTCAATCAATCAGCCTTCCTTTTGCATTCTCCCACACTGGAAAAAGAATGTGCCGGCTAATGAATAAAGTAATAACAGTCGCACTCAGAAAATTCGTATTTGTGTATATGAATGATCTAATTGTGTGCTTATCCACGTTTTACAGACTTTCTGCAAAAAACAAATCTGATTTTAAATATTGATAAGAAAATTCTGCCACAGCCAAGCCTGATATATGGGTAGGCGGATGCATAGAGAGTCATTATACAAAGAATCGGCCAATACAAAATCTTTCCCAGCCAAGCAACTCCAAACAAATGCGGAGATTTCTGGGTATCACTGGGTCGTATAAGCGTTTTATTAAAAATTATGCTCATATTGTCTCGCCCCTTTATAACTGATTCAAGAAGGACCGCCTCAAGAAATTTGAAGGACTTATTCGGCAGTCTGACACAATGGAGTTAAAAATTACAAGCCTTTGACTTACGAAATTAAAATGGTAGTCTCTAAAAAATAGGAAATTATATCGACCTTAAATTGGCTGCTCTTCAAAGCCCGGAATTGGATTTGAATGAAGGAGCCTTGAAACCGGCTAAGTTACGCTCCGATTTAGCTTAGAGGGAACATCACGCCACGATAGTGGGGCACGGGGGCATTCACAAATCCCTTGGCAGATTGCGGCTGTTTTAGTAAAAAAGATAGTAAAATAATGTGAAATTTGCAAGGTCATCCAAAAATATTCGGTGGGTTCGTAGGTTGCTAATATCTCCGAGCCAAAACTGGGAATTCCGCAATTTTTCTTTGTCTAGACCATTTTTCTAAATTCGTTTGGCTTCAGCCGATGAGACAGGCAGTCGCCACCGAAGTCGACAAGTTCCTTGACATATTTAATCAGTTCGGAGTGCCAGAGTACATAAGTTCCGACAATAAAAAACCGTTTGTGAATTATGGGACACTATGGGACACTTCGGAAGACCAAGATTTATCTCTGCCGGACCAAATCGGCCTCATCCGACAAAAAGTGAACTAAGGTCTAGATTACGAACACGCATCAAATTAAAGCGTTTTAATACCTGTAGCAGGCCCGTAGAATTCACCGTGGGACAAGTCGTCTATGGGAAGAACTACAAACATAGTAACCGAGCAGAAGTGCTCTGAGAGACCTGACTACGTAATCCTCGGGACTGAATTCGAGGGAACGCGGAATTTATTTACGAGAGCCGTTGCTATATAATCCACCGGGCCAACTGACATTGACATCCTTGACATCCACGACTGACACAAAAAAACTAGATATGAACTCCATTTATCCGTTCTGCAGCTCGCTCTATTGCCGAAACGTCAAACGTCAAGAAAAAGCCATGAAAGTCGGGTCGGTATCAGAACTTGTTATTCGTATGATCGACCGCAAGAAGCATCGGAGAGAATATTAGTTTCAGATTTGCTGACATGCGCACCATTTAAGGTGTATAAATGAATACATTCCGCCACAAATATTTAATTAAACTTATTCAATTTTTAATCTGTTAAAGGCTAAAGCCAATATAATACCCAATAAATTAATAATGTAATTAAAGGTTTGATAGAATTTGATTAAACGGGGTGCTGACAGAACAGTTGCAAAAAACAAAAAAAAATTTGTTTATTAGTTATGTATTTGCCGCGGCCCAAGCTGGCAGTTTTGATCTTGGCATTACTCATAACTGCGTACATACTCCTGTTCGCGTTATGCCTTAAGCTTACCAGCCAGTCCCGACACACACTTATGTAGAACATATCTATGATAATACTCGCGGTGAATAAACTATACTACATCGATCAACGCACGCTCCCCAATATTTAAAACTGGCGACGAGGATGGGATCCACAGTCGTGTGTTGTTAGCGAATTATAGTTATCGCAGTTGCGCAAGTCTAAGAAGACTGGCACCACGTGGTCGCGAACCAACTGTAAATTCTGCAGATACGGTCCTTGGACGGCAGGACGTGCCATACCCCCGACCTTTCTGCTACCGGCGGCCCTGTGCGCTGCGAGTAAATGGATGAATCTGGTAATCAAGAAGCTAGGAGCTCCGCAACCGACCAACCCATTCTTAGTAAAGACAAGAAGAAAGCCCGTATTCAAGAACAAATCAACACAATACATTACGCAATGGCAAGTGTTGGAAGCTTGGAACCATACGCGCGCCGGCCGTAAGCTGTCAATTCGGAGCGGCATTGGATCGCATGCTATGGGTATGTATGTTTCGTATGCGACATGAAGGACGAGGGACTGCAGCGAGCTTTTCTTGCGGAGACGAAACTCTCCGTTCAGCGTGCTATGGACCGCGCTACGACCAGTGAAGCCGCAGCAATAAGCGCACTGGCCATCCGACCCCCCAACGAGACTGTGCAAGCCATTAAGTCATCGCAGTCGTCCAACTTCAGAAGGCTGAACACGCACTCAGGCCCGGGAAACGGACCCAAATGTGGCGGCTGTGGGGCTCAGCACAAACGCGCGCAGTGTCCATACCGGGATGCAGTTTGTCACGGTTGAGGCCGCAAGGGACACATAGCGCGAGTGGGTCGCCGATTAGCTGGATCGGAATCGCCAATTGCGAACTCAAGTTTTGTTCCGACGGAAAAGTACAACCATCCGTGGTACCATTAATCGAACAGAAGAAATCTGTATCCATCATCATCAACGGACGCGAATGTGCATTTGAAGTCGACTCCGGGTCCCCGGTGACCATCATGTCGGAGTCATCGTTTAACCGTATCTGGCCTAATGGGAAGCCGGCCCTGTCCAAGTGTAACTTGGAATTCAACGATTATCAACGAATTATAGATGTGTCAATAGTCTACAACCGCCGTAGGATTGATAGTCTACCGATCATCATTGCTGAGGTAAACAGCTCGAATCTCGTTGAACGCAATTGGTTCAACGCAATGGGTATACGAATCGAGGGAGTATACGCCATCAAACACCGCAACAACATCGACAAAATTTTGGATAAGTACGTTCACTTATTCTCATCGAAGCTCGGCCGCTATACGGGTCCGCCGGTTTCACTCCACATAAATCCAGATGTCCCACCCATCAAATTAGGACCACGGCGAATACCTTTTGCCATAAAGCACATGGTAGAAGAAGAAATTGATCGTTTATGTGAGCCAGGCATATTGGAACCAGTAGAATATAGTGATTGGGCAACACCATTAGTGCCCGTAATAAAAAAGGATGGCTCAATCCGCATCTGTGGCGATTACAAGTCGACGCTTAATCAAGACATCAAACCCCACTGCCATCGAATACCAGCAGTCAGCACTCTATTGGCATCTGTAGAGGGCGGATCTATCTTCGTCAAGATTGATTTGGCACAGGTCTATCAGCAGCTTGCGGTAGACAACAAATCCGCGATGCTACAGACGCTGTCGACACACAAAGGCGCGTTTAAAGTAAACAGACTGCAATTTGGAATCTCAGCAGCTCCGGGCATTTTTCAGAGTTTTATCGAGAGCACCCTACAACATATTCCTGGGGTACTACCCTATTTTGACGACATAGTGGTTATGGGAAAATCAGAGGAACAACTGGCTCAGAAACTGGAAGATGTACTAGACCGACTTGACAAAGCCGGTCTTCGACTCCGAAAAGACAAGTGCAAATTTGGCGTATCATCCGTCCAGTTCCTGGGATTCCAAATAGATGATATGGGCATACGCCCATCAATTGAAAAGGTAAAGGCTATTTCAGAAGCCCCAGCACCGAAGGACCAAAAGCAACTACAGGCGTTCCTGGGTTTACTAAATTTTTACCACGTTTTCTTGCCGCAAAAGGCAACAGTGGCGGAACCATTACACCGTTTATTAGACAAAAATACACACTGGAATTGGCGGAAAGAACACGACCGAGCTTTCCGAGAATTAAAACGGCTCGTGACATCAGACGACCTGCTAGTCCACTACGATCCAAGGTCAGCATGGGACGCATCGCCCTATGGACTAGGGGCAGTCCTCAGCCACAAGAACGCAGATGGGTTGGAGAACCCCATTGCGTTTTACTCTAGAACACTCTCTAAAGCCGAGCGTGGACACGAGCAAATTGACAGAAAGCTGTTACGCTCATCGCGGGAGTTAAAAAATTTTACGACTACGTATACGGTCGACAGTTTACTCTGATAACCGACCATCGCCCACTGTTGGGCATCTTCGCGACAGGCAAGCCAGTCCCAACAGTAATATCCGACACCATGTTGCGCCGCTCCATTTTCTTAAACGCTTATAATTTTCAACTGTTACACCGGGAAAGAAAGAAAATGGGTAATGCAGATTTTTTAAGCCGTTGTCCGGTAGAACCACCATTAGCGGAAAAAGGACCCCAGGACATTTTGATGTTGGAAATTTCGGCAAAATCATTGGTTAGCGCAGAACAAATCGCATCACAAACGGCCAAAGACTCCTTACTATCCAAAGTTTTGAACTAGGTGTTAAGGGGATGGTCAGGCCAACAATCGGATAAAGAACAAGAAAGGAAAGCTAACTTCGGGCGGAGCCAAAGTTGAAATACCCTTCTGCAAATTATATTCTCCAAAATTATTCATATGATGCATTCTTAATAATCATAAAAAATCCCAACTTCCTAACTTTAAAAACACCAAAGTCATGGCATTTCCAATCGTTCAGTTATATGGCAGCTATAGAATATAGTCGGCCGAGCCTTTTTGAAATTTGATATGTCAGATTGATTGGGCAAAAATAAAACCCATAGAAAATCTCAACTTCCTAACATTACAAACACCAAAGTTATGGCATTTCCGATCAATCAGTTATATGGCAGCTATAAGATATAGTCGACCGATCCTTATGAAATTTAGTACGTTGGATTGATTGGCCAAATATAAAACACATAGAAGGTCCCAACTTCCTAACTTAACAAACAGCAGAGTTATGGCATTCCGATCAATCAGTTATATGGCAGCTATAGGATATAGTCGGCCGATCCCGGCCGTTCCGACTTATATACTGCGTGCAAAGGAAAGAAGGGTATGTGCAAAGTTTGAATTCGATATCTTTAAAACTGAGAGACTAGTTCGCGTAGAAACAGACAGACGGACAGACAGACGGACAGACGGACATGGCTAGATCAACTCAGGAGGTGATCCTGATCAAGAATATATTTACTTTATAGGGTCGGAGATGTCTCCTTCACTGCGTTGCACACTTTTGACCAAAATTATAATACCCTCTGCAAGGGTATAAAAAGAGAGAACGCTATAGTCGAGTGCCTCGACTATTAGATACCCTTTACTCAGCTAAACAACTTAATATAAATATGCCTTCTTGTATGTTTTTCGCCGCTCGAATTAGCACATTGGCCGTTAGATGGCGCTACCGCGGTACCACGGGCCATGAAAGGCGGAAATGTAGGCGCTAGCCAGGTTTAAGCGTTAGAGTGGGCGTGGCAAACTTTTATTAGGCCAATCGATAGGTATTGACGAAATAAATACATATCAATTAAAATTTTCATAATAGCATCAAAACTGTGGCCACTGCTTATGGCTTGTGGGCGTCAGAGGGGGCGTGGCACCATTTTGAAACAAACTTGCGCTGCGTAGGAACTCCTAAAATCTACATGCAAAATGCCAATCTTCTAGCTTTTATAGTTTCCGAGATCTCAGCGTTCATACGGACAGACAGACAGACGGACAGACAGACGGACAGACAGACGGACAGACAGACGGACAGACAGACGGACAGACAGACGGACAGACAGACGGACAGACAGACGGACAGACAGACGGACAGACAGACGGACAGACAGACGGACAGACAGACGGACAGACAGACGGACAGACGGACATGGCTAGATCGACTCGGCTAGTGATCCTAAACAAGAATATATATACTTTATAGGGTCGGAAACGCTTCCTTCTACCTGTTACATACTTTTGCACGAATACAATATACCCTTTTACTCTACGAGTAACGGGTATAAAAACAATTGCATCAGTTCTACATCCGACAGAACGAACTCTCTGCCATAAGAGTAGTTCTGGTATGGGGGAATAGAGCGGTGATTCCACCCAAACATTTCATTCCAGGCGATTCGGTTTGGGTACGAAACTACGCTACGGGACCGAAGTGGATCACCGATCAAATCCGAGTGCGAACAGGACCGATCTCGTATACCGTGCGATTGGAAGATAATCGCGTAATCAGAAGGCATCAGGATCAACTTCGTAGTCGTTTACCACAATCTAACCAGTCTACCGAAGGCGAAGATAACCCCGAGCCGACCGATCCAGAGGAGCCAGCTTTAACGGACTCCCAGACGGAGAAAGACAGTTGTGAAGAGAACCCTTAAGAGGAATGTGAAGATCTTCAATCGGAATCACCACCAGTTCGTAGGGCATATCGTCACAGGAAGCCTACGGAATTCTATAGTTCCTCAACTGGGTGTTAAGGGGTGTTATGTATTTGCCGCGGTCCAAGTTGGCAGCTCTGATCTTGGCATTATTCATAACTGCGTACATACTCCTGTTCGCGTTATGTCTTAAGCTTACCAGCCAGTCCCGACACACACTTATGTAGAACATATCTATGGTAATACTCGCGGTGAATAAACTATATTACATCGATCAACGCACGCTCCCAAATAGTTAAAATTAGTTAATATGTTTCTAGAGGTAACTACGTTGAGTTTTTTATTATTATTGGATTTTTGTTAACCTTTAAAGTCAAAAACGTGATTTTAGCCTAAAAATTCGATATATTTCTTATAAAAAAAATAAAAAATAATAATTAAAAAAAAACTCGACGTCAGTACCTGCGGATTTGGGTACAGAAATTGTGTGCAAAATTTCAAAACGATTCGTTTAGTAGATTTTGCAGGATTGTGTTCACCGACTTTCAAAATTGCATCTTTTCAGGATAGCGTTTTTAAAGTTTTGGACATCGAAAAATCGCATACAAAAGGAGCTAACTCACCTACGTCAACTGCCCAGAACTTCAGAACTTTTATTGGGATGAATCAAAAATGAATGTTGTGCATTCAGAAAAAAAATTTTAAAAAAAGAGGCCAACAAAAAATTTAAATACCTTATCCCCCTTAAGTCAGCGAAGTCCAGCTGTCTCTCCACAATTTTTGTTGGTTCTTACCTTTTTTCTTTGTTTTTTTTCCGCAAAATCGTCTTTATGTTTATTAGATTGCATTGAAACAAAATGGATGATGACGCATTGACATGACTTTACTACATTTCTGCAAAAACTTCGGAATTAATTGGAATTTTCAACATTTAAACAAGTATTTAATACTAGATTTTAGATAAACTTATATATGCATGTTGCCTGGTGTTTTTTCATTAAATCCTTATAGTTGTTTTTAATATCAGCATATCCCATATTGCTGTTGGTGTCTTCCGTTGTTGTAGTTTTAATTTTTTAATTTGCTTACTTTGACGTTTTGTCAGCTTAAAGGCAAGATTTTGTTGTAAAAAAAAAATATTAATTATTACTATTGGTGAAGGTAATGGTAAAGTTAAAGTTTGTCATTTCTTTTGACTGCCAGGCCAAGGGCTTTCGCTATTTATCCACCTTTCGTCTTAAGTGGCAGCTCGCAAGCAGAGATATGCATTAGTTAGTAAGAATCAGTTTGTATAACTCTCAAGAGGGAACTCTTGACATCCTTTGAAAATTCTCAGATTTTCGCTCTTCACAGTGAACGGTCGTGTTTTTGTATTGCGCTCCGAATTTTCATTTTCATTCGCGCATGCATCGTGATTAACTTGTGTTTAGAAAATAAAATATTTTTATCATTAATTCGGTGCTGGTTTGTTGTTATGGTTTTCTATTGCCTCCCTTTTCAGTCTTTCTCTTAGTCGTTGGGCGCTGTTGGAACGGCGCGCACTCCAACGGTAATATCTCTCTGAGTTGTCTTATACCGGAGTTAATAATTACGCTCTCTCTCTCACTCTTTTTGTTTCTATCTCGTTTCGTGGTGCCTAACATCAAAATTAATCGGTGTTACGCTCCCGCTCTGTCGCTCTTCTTGCTCTCTCATTAAAAAGTTCTTGAGCGCTTTCGATTTTTTTGTCCGCTATAGTGCACAGAAAAATTGCAAGAAAGTTATCTCGGCCGGACAGCAAAGTATTCTCTACATGTGATAAAATTTATCACGCAAATTGTCTTGGCTATTCTGGCCTATTTCGCGACGCCATCGATAAGAGGCCTACGCTACTACTGCGATGAATGCATCGTATATGAGAACCCGCCAAACCTTCCGCATACCCAAATGCTCAATCAAAATGCGATGAATAGACTTATAGGATATCTCCAACTCCATTTCCATGTATCTCAACGAAGATTTTGGTTCTTTTTTGATAAAATCACGAACAATTTGAATGTTTTCATCAATAACAGCACTTTTCGGACGGCCCGAACGTTCGTCGTCTTCCAGGCTTTCACGACCATTTTTAAACCGATTAAACCACTCGTAAGTTGAGGTACGGGATAGACAATCATCACCATAAACTTGTTTCATCAATTTATGAGTCTCGGTGAAAGTTTTACCAAGTTTAAAACAAAACTTAATAACCGCTCTTTGCTCCATGATTTTTCGTCGACCAACTAACACAAGGTACTGTCACTTAAAACGCAATAATTCTAATTCCACAGTTCCAAATGTCTTGAAATTTGGAGGGAAAATCGGTGAATAATGTATCTTTCAAACGCATATACTCACACAAAGATGGCGGCACCAGAAAATGCCCTGCCAGAAAAGTTCGGAAACTTTTGACACACACCTTGTATATTAGGCGGCTCACAAAAAGCAGTGTTACGGAATTAATCCGGAACTGCCGTGACGGGGAGGTGGAGTCCTGATTGCTGTCGACTCTCGACTTTTTGTCTGAATTACTAACTTTCGAAGAATTTTATGACATCGAATTCCTAGGTATAAAATTATCGTTTCCCGGTAGTTTTGTATATATTACTTGTTCATATATCCCACCATCATCTGAATTCCCTATTTCACCTTTCTGTTATTTAGTCCATTTCCAAAAAACTGTCAGATCGAGATCAATTAATAGTATTATGTGATTTTAATATACCTAGTGGGACATGGACCCCGGATGAAAACTCAAATATTTTACTTCCTTTAGCGCAGCATGACTTTATTGACGGCTTGCTTGACGTTTACTGGACTTATTTTTTGTTTTAAATCCAGAAGGCGTTTGTCTATTAAGAACATCACCACTTTCACAACCGGAAGCTCCTTATCATCCAACTCTAGAGCTGACTGAAGATGCAGGAACAGAGCTAAATAAAAAATCAGAAAAGTGTGTTAAACGAATTCGCTGCTTTCGTAAGGCAAATGTTTAAATTATTTCATATCCGGCAATGACTTGTCCGAACTTTATTCATGCACTAACATGGCTGAGGCCGTTAATGTATTTTATAATGCATTAAACTTCTTCTTCTTTCTGTGTGTTCCCTTATACTATCCGTCAACTTCCAATAAACCTCCATGGTTTAATAAGGAGTTGTCGCACCTAAAAGTCCAGACTTTTCAATAAAATTCAAATGTGCGGATTACAATCTACAATCTAGGTATCTCTCGATACTTAAGGGCTCGGTCAAATTGTACCGTGCTTAACGCTTGGTGTTATAAAAGCTATCTGACTCATTGTACGGTGCAGTTTTCACAAGATCCAAAACAGTTTTATAATTTTGTTAGCAATAAGCGTAAATCCGCCTGACACCCACCATCGCTATCATTTGAAAATTCTACGGCAAATACTGATCAGGCAATTGCCGATCTATTTGCCCAGTTCTTCCAAACAACATATTCCGTTTCATCCCGTCCAAATCCGTTTTATTCTTAAGCGAAAGATCCATTCTCTTGGATCTCCATAAAGTTAAACCAGTATATTCACCGGTCCTGACGGAGTTCCAGGCTGCGTGCTTAGATACTGTGCTGAAACTCTGAGTAAACCTCTGTACAAATTTTATAGCTTATCTTTGGAAACTCACTTCCCCCTTATTTGTAAGGAGTCATTCTTTATTCCCCTTCATAAGAAAGGAAACAAATCCAATACAAGCAATTACATAGGCATATCCAAATTATTCGCCATCCCAAAACTGTTCGAAAACGTTATTACAACCTACTTGCAACATTTTTGTAGATCAATTATATCTCCATGTCAACATGGATTTATAAGGCGAAGATCTACGACGACAAACCATTTGGAGCTAACGTCTTTTGTAATAAATGGCTTGAAAAGAACATGCAGACTGACGTAGTTTACACCGATTTTAGGAAAGCGTTTGATTCAGTAAATAAGTCGATTCTTGTATTTAAGCTAGTCTTATTAGGGTTTCCATGTGATATTCTAACATGGATCTTATGTTATCTTTGTGGTAGTACTCAACGAGTCCTCTTTAAAAGCTCTATCTCGAATTTGATCCGACTTACTTCAGGCGTACCACAAGAAAGCCACCTTGGCTCACTTCTTTTTATATTATTTATTAACGATCTCCCTCTAGTCTTGACAGGGTGAACCCACAATATGCCACGTCTACGGTGGGTGGTGATGCATTGTCTAGAATACGTATATTGATAACCTTGGCGTCCTTCTTGACCCAAAACATAAGTTTTGTGACCATATTACTTCCATGGTGAATAAAGCCCAGGCAGTACTTGGATTTATAAAAAGGTGGTCAAAGGAATTCGAAGATCCCTATATTACAAAGACTCTGTTTATTTTACTAGTCTGTCCAATCCTGGAGTACTGATCAGCAGTTTGGAGTCCTCAGTATGGTGTACATATAGACCAGAAACTATGTTCCTCTATGATATGCATGAACCGTTTAGAGTACTGTGTAACGAATAGACTATACCATGTTATTTCTACTACCGACTCTTTGCCAAGCCTAAAAACATTGATTTTATCTTACTTAGCACAAAATTAGTATTAGTATTAGTCTCGCCCATTGGGCTCCACTTGTTTGCGCTGAGCATAGTGCAACAACGTCCGAATGACACATAAAAATAGAGAGCAAAATGAGCCAAAATGTGAAAACATGCGGAAAAATATTAAAATCACAAATTCAAAAACATTTGGTCTTTATACTATAAACTGAACAAATCTTTCACAGGGATCGATCAATAACTGACGATACATTTTGGTAATATCGTTCGCGACTACGAATTTGATAAAACGTGAGCAAGGTGTTAGTCGATAAACTTTGAGGTCGAAGCTCATAGTGATGAGGAAGGGGTTGCTGGAAAGTGATACTATTTACGATGTTAACATATTACTTGTAAGTCTCATAACTTTTTTTTAAAGGTAGCTCTATAATGTTAAAACGCTTCATGGCATTACTATATGTTTCACATAGACTTTCGGGTATAATAAAATAGTAAAGACGCAGCCGCAGCGTCTGCGTCTGCGCTAAATAAAAAAAGCAAATAATTACAGACCAGCTTCGTGGAAAAATTAACCAAAACAGTACAGTGCGTACTCTGTATGTATGCACACTACATCTCCCTCCTTTTAAAAAATAACGAAATATATGAAGTTATTTATTTATTTATTTTTTTTTTCGCGCGGATTCCCACGGCCCACTTACCCGCCCAACCGACCGAGGGGCGCAGCCGTGTATCGTACGGCACGATTCGCGATAAGATAGACGCGAGATAGGAAAATAAAGGTAAAGGTCCGGGGAAAAAAGTAATAGTTAGATCAATCTTGTGCTAATGAAGCAAGTATTAATCGTTTTAGGAGCGGCAGAGAGTCTATTATAGTCAGAACATAATACTCTGAAAGGCTCATGCAAGGCATAGTTAGATCTACAATGATTTAAAATTAGGGGAATATAATTTCTAGTTAATCTACTTGGCACAGAAAAGTTTAGCCGACTTAACAAGTCGGGGCAGTCAATATCACCATGTATAAGGTTATAAATAAAGATAGTACCAAGCATCGTTCTACGGTTGGCTAGGGTTGGTAAATTAATCAAAAGAAGTCTACTAGAATAAGAAGGTAAGATCCCAGTTTAGGCGCCGTAAAGCAAAAAGAAGGAAGATTTTTTGTACAGATTCAATACCACCAATATGTATTCCGTATTTTGGACTCCAGACGGGAGACCCATACTCCAGAATCGGACGGACTAGCGAAATAAATAAAGTTTTAGTCAAATAAGGATCATCGAATTCTTTTGACCACCTTTTAATAAATCCAAGCACTCCTCTGGCTTTATTAACCATGGACGAAATGTGATTATAAAATTTTAGTTTAGGGTCCAAGAGAACGCCAAGATCGTTTACAAGAGCTATTCTATCCAAAGAGCTGCCACTTAACGTGTAAGTCGCGTATATCGGATTGGCCCGATAAAAAGTCATCAGCTTGCACTTGGAACCGTTTAAATTTAGTAAATTATCTCGGCACCAGTTTTGAAAATTATCTAGATCGGATTGCAAGTCTAAATGGCAGGAAATGTCCTTATACTGCAAGCACAACTTAACATCATCTGCGTACATAAGTACGCGAGAATGACTTATAATTGAGGGAAGATCGTTAATAAATAATGTAAAAAGTAACGGACCCAGATGGCTCGCTTGTGGGACACCGGAGGTAACACGGAGAATTTCAGAAATTGAATTTTTAAAAAGGACCCTTTGTGACCTCCCATTCAGATAACATGAAATCCATTTAAGCAGATCAACTGGAAAACCTAAAAGGTCAAGTTTTTGAATAAGAAGTAAGTGATTTACAGAGTCAAATGCTTTACTAAAGTCAGTGTAAATGACGTCTGTTTGAAAACTACTATTGAAGCCTTTTATCACAAATGTAGTGAGCTCTAGAAGGTTTGTGATTGTGGATCTACGTTTAATAAATCCGTGTTGACACGGAGAAATGATTGATCTGCAAAGGTGCTGCAAATGAGGAGTAATAATTTTTCAAAAAGCTTAGGCATAGCTGACAACTTAGAAATACCTCTGTAGTTACTGGCTTCTAACTTGTTACCTTTTTTAAAAATTAGATTAACGCTTGGTGTTAACAAAATTATAAAACTGTTTCGGGTCCTGAGAGAACTGGACCTTACAACGGTTAAAGTAACTATTATAACACTGAGCATTAAGCACGGTAAATCTTGACCGAGCACTTAAATATCTAGTAAAAACAGATTGAGAACCGGTATTTTTATATTTCCTAAAAAGTCTGAACTTTACATTTCTTAAGTGTGTCAACTCTTAAGGTATATTAAAATCACCTAGAACTATCAACTGATCCCTATCGGAAAGCTTATTTGCAACGGACTTAATAACGGATAGGTGATTTAAATAATCAGAAAGTTCAGACAACGGCGGAATATGTGAGCAAGTTATGTATATAAAGTTACCAGGAGGCGACAACTTTACACAAATAATTTCAATGGTATTGAATTCATCAAAAAATAACTCCTCAGACGGGAAGTTTGAATCAACTCCAATTAAGACTCCATCTCCCCGTCTAGAGGGACGGTCATACCTATATATTGTGTACTTACCTGGAAAAACTTCGGAGCTAAAGATCTCCGGCTTTAACCAGGTTTCTGTGAACACAATAATATGAGATGCAAAGGAAAGGCTATCGGAATACAATTTAGTGAGTTTGCTACGCAAACCTCTTGCATTCTGATAGGAAAGAAGGAGGTTAGAAGATAGTTTTTTGAAATTGGTACACTGGTTTGGCCTCGACTAAGAAGTTTTACTCCCACGGGTCCCTTCTTCTTTATCTTAGCCTAGAACTTTTTACAACCATATTATCCGGCCAAAAGTCGCCCGAGCATATGGCTTCAAAAAGCTCGTTAGGGACAGTTATCTTGAAAGATGAAATGTCTCTAGCATAAGAAAACTTAAACTTTTCCACCTTTACACTATTACAATCGGCTTTAGTTTTGTCTTGTATATAAGACAATACATCAGAAGATGTTTGATCAGGGGAAAGCCGAGAAACGAAAATTTGTTTCTTTAGTGGAACCACTGAAAGGGATTTTGGTGGAGCAGACATTGTTTCTGCAAAACCAACTTGAGCCGGTTGTCCGGACTCAGTAGTCCCTTGTGGTGGTGATGCTACATTCTGAGAGATTGGTGGATCCACTAATTGTGAAACCACTACGGACAAATCGGAATTCTTAGAAGTCCCCGGTTGCATGCATTCTGTAAAGGATTGTTCGGATACCGAATCTTTTTAGCTGCTGATCTTAGCAACATTTGAGGGTTTGCTGAAATCAGCTGCTGATCCGCTGTTGTTCTTTTGATTTTGGTTGCGGGGTGCTCCCCTTTTGCTCCTTACCACCAGCTGCCTTTTTGCGCTCAGGGGACTCTTCTAATAGCTTACGACTATTAAACTGCGAGTCCAGCGCAGAGAGGAGATCATCAGCTCGGCGAAAACTATCTCTAGCAACTCCGAAACAGCTAATCAGCCCCATCAGGCCGCCTTTAGTTTTGCGCATGAACGATTTCATCTCGTTCGCAACCTCGACACAAGCGTCACAACAAAACTGCAAATTGGGCCCCTTTGAAAGGTCATCACTTGTCCGGCCAGTAAAACCGGCGCACTTGGTGTGCACCATATTTTCACACAGCCAGCAAGTCATATTAGACTGGTCAGCCCTGATCACGAGGTTGCATTTTTTGCAGAAGCAGACTAAATTTTTATTATTCATTTTATTTATTGGGACCACTGTACCAAGAAAGCGAATTGAAATTTATAAGCGAGCAGTTATAAGTACCGCAAGAGCGCAGAAACTGCACGGTTAGAACTTTCAAAGCAAAGAGAGCAAGAAAGCGGGGATATAAAGAAAAAAACACAGATAAGAATTACGAAAACTAAAACAATTTATTAGTATTAATACAAAAGTGCACTCGCGAAGCGAACGGAGTTTAAATTTATGTTTAAATAACCGGAAGAAAATTAAAATTGTTTTGATAAAACCCACCAATTGGAATAAACGAAAACAAAATACAAAATTCGAAGCGCAGAAAAAAAACACGACCGTTCACTTTGAAAGTCATAGACGAATCGAATTATTATTTATTATAATATATATAGTGACATATCCATAGCACCACAAACCTCTATGTAAATGTCTACACACCCACACATACATACACACCCACACATTACTTTAAGACAGCCTCAGAGAAATCGAAACCTAATTGTCAACAAACCATGGAAAATTTCCATGTTATTAAAAACTCCAGACCAATAGACTAAACAATTTAAATGAGCCGCTGATCCGACTATCGGCCCTTTCCCACGACTCAGGATACTCAGATTTCGGGACCGAAGTCATAAACAAGATGAGAACAAAGAACGGTCCAAAGTACAATTATGAATGTCACTCAATAAACACTAAAGCCACTCATTAGAAAGCTCAGAACCGAGGTTTGATCGTAGAAGAAGTAGGAGTTAGGGAACGAGTTCAGTTTGAGTCTTAAAACAGTTAGGACGGTGTTCTTCCAAATAACCATTGTACTAGTTGATAAATAAAAAAAATTAAATAAAGTTTTTTTTATGTAAAACTTATGGTGCAACCATTTAATTGGTGCAGCCGGTAGGATTTCAAGTGGAAGTTAAACGTCGGTTTTAAACTAGTCTTAGGGATTGTACTACACAACTAGTATATCCTGACTAGTACGAAAATAAATTGTCGAACACACAAGTGAAATCCGCCAAAGAACTTATGTCCGAATCGTCGTGCGTAGACCAGTGAAAAATCCAATTCGGTCAATACCACTAAAAATTAAATAATTTAAAGTGAAATATTGAGAGACACATAAAACATAAAAAACAAAAAAATCCAATTCGGTCAATACCACGAAAAAATTAAATAATTTAAAAGTGAAATATTGAAACTTTGACAAAACCAAAAATGGCAACCCCAATCCAATTATGGGAACTTCATTTGAATCAATTAATTGGTCAAGTAAAAGAGTTGCCCTATCTTGATGGCAATTCCGCCGCCCTAGGTGGTTACATCGGGCGAGTCGAATACCTGTTACAATTATACCCGACCCAAGATGCCCGGCAAATACATATCATCTATGGAGCCATCGAAAGGACCATCGTAGACGGCGCCAAAGCCGTAATTTCAGAAGAAAAACTATGAATTGGCCATCTACAGAAGCAGCCCTAATCCGAGCGTTCAAGGACCACAGACCATACGAGGACCTTATAGCACTCATCTACAGGACAAATTATAGAGGAAGCATCAGTAAGTTTGTAGATGAACTAAGAAAGAAATCATCAACTATTATAAATAAGTTAGATTTAGAAATTGACCAAACAGATAAAACTATTTATACAGCATCATTAAACAAAACCATTACGAAATGCATAGAAAAAAACCTTCCTGATAGATTGTATAATGCTTAATCAAAAAGAGATATTTCCACAATTAACAATTTAAAAGAAACAGCAATGGTATTAGGACACTGGGATGCGAATCCCTTTGAGAACTATAGATCGGTGCGTTACGATAATCGCAGGAATTCGGGAAATACCCACCAAAATTATTATCATCAAAAGAATAATTCTAATTATTACCCAAGACACAGTAATAATTTTAACAGTTATTCAAATTCAAATTCGTATTCAAATCCAAATTTAAATAATTCAACAGTTCCTCAGTCCTCAGCGAACCAAAATCGCTATTATCAAGAATTTAGAAATTCTCTAGCTCAAGGCAGATCCCAAAATCCATTAAATTACCAAGCGTCAGCATCAAATAATTCCCCAAATGCTCCTGTAAAAAGACAAAGAGAAAGTGAGAGCTCACAGAATAGGATTGACGTAAATTTTCAGCAAATAGCCTCGGAACCAGAAAATTCTACCCATATATCAGAGTAATTATTAAAGGTAAACTTCTTAAAGCCATGGTTGACACGGGTTCATCTATTAATATAATATCTGATGGACGTTGATGCACTACGAGCAGTACAAACAAGTGGCCCAACGACACCAAGCACGTGCTTGTTACGCGCGGGCCCTATTATCAATTTGGGCAAAAAATGCGAGTTCGCGAGGAAAATACATAAATTAAATAGAGACAAGACACAAGTGAAAATAAAAGGCACAATTAAGAGAAAAGCAAATGAGTTAAAATATTAGTTTTTAGTAACGGGATAGAAGTGGAAATGCAGATTAGATGATAAAGGTTGTTATAAGTATTACATAGAACGCGAAAGGGCTCGTGCAGACAAAAATTTGATGAACATCGTGGCAAATTTAGAGGGATATAATTTCGTGTTAGTCTAACAGGAACATTAAAAGTTAGGCGGTTTACAAGTTCTGCAGAATCAATATCACCTCTTATAAGATTATGCATAAAAATAGTACCAAGCATTTTTCTACGATTTACAAGTGTAGGTAAATTAAGCAACAGTAATCTACTCTGGTAGGAAGGTAGCCTTACGTTTTGATCCCAGTTCAAACTACGAAGGGCAAAAAGAAGAAATTTTTTTTGTACCGAGCCCAGGCAGTACTTTGATTTATAAAAAGATGGTCAAAGGAATTCGAAGATCCCTATATTACAAAGACTCTGTTTATTTTACTAGTCTGTCCAATCCTGGAGTACTGATCAGCAGTTTGGAGTCCTCAGTATGGTGTACATATAGACCAGAAACTATGTTCCTCTTACTTTAAATATATGTAGATCTAACTATGATATGCATGAACCGTTTAGAGTACTGTGTAACGAATAGACTATACCATGTTATTTCTACTACCGACTCTTTGCCAAGCCTAAAAACATTGATTTTATCTTACTTAGCACAAAATTAGTATTAGTATTAGTCTCGCCCATTGGGCTCCACTTGTTTGCGCTGAGCATAGTGCAACAACGTCCGAATGACACATAAAAATAGAGAGCAAAATGAGCCAAAATGTGAAAACATGCGGAAAAATATTAAAATCACAAATTCAAAAACATTTGGTCTTTATACTATAAACTGAACAAATCTTTCACAGGGATCGATCAATAACTGACGATACATTTTGGTAATATCGTTCGCGACTACGAATTTGATAAAACGTGAGCAAGGTGTTAGTCGATAAACTTTGAGGTCGAAGCTCATAGTGATGAGGAAGGGTTGCTGGAAAGTGATACTATTTACGATGTTAACATATTACTTGTAAATCTCATAACTTTTTTTAAAGGTAGCTCTATAATGTTAAAACGCTTCATGGCATTACTATATGTTTCACATAGACTTTCGGGTATAATAAAATAGTAAAGACGCAGCCGCAGCGTCTGCGTCTGCGCTAAATAAAAAAAACAAATAATTACAGACCAGCTTCGTGGAAAAATTAACCAAAACAGTACAGTGCGTACTCTGTATGTATGCACACTACATCTCCCTCCTTTTAAAAAAATAACAAAATATATGAAGTTATTTATTTATTTATTTTTTTTTTCGCACGGAGTCCCACGACCCACTTACCCGCCCAACCGACCGAGGGGCGCAGCCGTGTATCGTACGGCACGATTCGCGATAAGATAAACGCGAGATAGGAAAATAAAGGTAAAGGTCTGGGGAAAAAAGTAATAGTTAGATCAATCTTGTGCTAATGAAGCAAGTAGTAATCGTTTTAGGAGCGGCAGAGAGTCAAGATTTGATATTACAGGAAAAGGTCTATTATAGTCAGAACATAATACTCTGAAAGGCTCATGCAAGGCATAGTTAGATCTACAATGATTTAAAATTAGGGGAATATAATTTCTAGTTAATCTACTTGGCACAGAAAAGTTTAGCCGACTTAACAAGTCGGGGAAGTCAATATCACCATGTATAAGGTTATAAATAAAGATAGTACCAAGCATCGTTCTACGGTTGGCTAGGGTTGGTAAATTAATCAAAAGAAGTCTACTAGAATAAGAAGGTAAGATAAGATTTGCATCCCAGTTTAGGCGCCGTAAAGCAAAAAGAAGGAAGATTTTTTGTACAGATTCAATACGACCAATATGTATTCCGTATTGTGGACTCCAGACGGGAGACCCATACTCCAGAATCGGACGGACTAGCGAAATAAATAAAGTTTTAGTCAAATAAGGATCATCGAATTCTTTTGACCACCTTTTAATAAATCCAAGCACTCCTCTGGCTTTATTAACCATGGACGAAATGTGATTATAAAATTTTAGTTTAGGGTCCAAGAGAACGCCAAGATCGTTTACAAGAGCTATTCTATCCAAAGAGCTGCCACTTAACGTGTAAGTCGCGTATATCGGATTGGCCCGATAAAAAGTCATCAGCTTGCACTTGGAACCGTTTAAATTTAGTAAATTATCTCGGCACCAGTTTTGAAAATTATCTAGATCGGATTGCAAGTCTAAATGGCAGGAAATGTCCTTATAATGCAAGCACAACTTAACATCATCTGCGTACATAAGTACGCGAGAATGACTTATAATTGAGGGAAGATCGTTAATAAATAATGTAAAAAGTAACGGACCCAGATGGCTCGCTTGTGGGACACCGGAGGTAACACGGAGAATTTCAGAAATTGAATTTTTAAAAAGGACCCTTTGTGACCTCCCATTCAGATAACTTGAAATCCATTTAAGCAGATCAACTGGAAAACCTAAAAGGTCAAGTTTTTGAATAAGAAGTAAGTGATTTACAGAGTCAAATGCTTTACTAAAGTCAGTGTAAATGACGTCTGTTTGAAAACTACTATTGAAGCCTTTTATCACAAATGTAGTGAGCTCTAGAAGGTTTGTGATTGTGGATCTACGTTTAATAAATCCGTGTTGACACGGAGAAATGATTGATCTGCAAAGGTGCTGCAAATGAGGAGTAATAATTTTTTCAAAAAGCTTAGGAATAGCTGACAACTTAGAAATACCTCTGTAGTTACTGGCTTCTAACTTGTTACCTTTTTTAAAAATTAGATTAACGCTTGGTGTTAACAAAATTATAAAACTGTTTCGGGTCCTGAGAGAACTGGACCTTACAACGGTTAAAGTAACTATTATAACACTGAGCATTAAGCACGGTAAATCTTGACCGAGCACTTAAATATCTAGTAAAAACAGATTGAGAACCGGTATTTTTATATTTCCTAAAAAGTCTGAACTTTACATTTCTTAAGTGTGTCAACTCTTAAGGTATATTAAAATCACCTAGAACTATCAACTGATCCCTATCGGAAAGCTTATTTGCAACGGACTTAATAACGGATAGGTGATTTAAATAATCAGAAAGTTCAGACAACGGCGGAATATGTGAGCAAGTTATGTATATAAAGTTACCAGGAGGCGACAACTTTACACAAATAATTTCAATGGTATTGAATTCATCAAAAAATAACTCCTCAGACGGGAAGTTTGAATCAACTCCAATTAAGACTCCATCTCCCCGTCTAGAGGGACGGCCATACCTATATATTGTGTACTTACCTGGAAAAACTTCGGAGCTAAAGATCTCCGGCTTTAACCAGGTTTCTGTGAACACAATAATATGAGATGCAAAGGAAAGGCTATCGGAATACAATTTAGTGAGTTTGCTACGCAAACCTCTTGCATTCTGATAGGAAAGAAGGAGGTTAGAAGATAGTTTTTTGAAATTGGTACACTGGTTTGGCCTCGACTAAGAAGTTTTACTCCCACGGGTCCCTTCTTCTTTATCTTAGCCTAGAACTTTTTTACAACCATATTATCCGGCCAAAAGTCGCCCGAGCATATGGCTTCAAAAAGCTCGTTAGGGACAGTTATCTTGAAAGATGAAATGTCTCTAGCATAAGAAAACTTAAACTTTTCCACCTTTACACTATTACAATCGGCTTTAGTTTTGTCTTGTATATAAGACAATACATCAGAAGACGTTTGATCAGGGGAAAGCCGAGAAACGAAAATTTGTTTCTTTAGTGGAACCACTGAAAGGGATTTTGGTGGAGCAGACATTGTTTCTGCAAAGCCAACTTGAGCCGGTGGTCCGGACTCAGTAGTCCCTTGTGGTGGTGATGCTACATTCTGAGAGATTGGTGGATCCACTAATTGTGAAACCACTACGGACAAATCGGAATTCTTAGAAGTCCCCGGTTGCATGCATTCTGTAAAGGATTGTTCGGATACCGAATCTTTTTTAGCTGCTGATCTTAGCAACATTTGAGGGTTTGCTGAAATCAGCTGCTGATCCGCTGTTGTTCTTTTGATTTTGGTTGCGGGGTGCTCCCCTTTTGCTCCTTACCACCAGCTGCCTTTTTGCGCTCAGGGGACTCTTCTAATAGCTTACGACTATTAAACTGCGAGTCCAGCGCAGAGAGGAGATCATCAGCTCGGCGAAAACTATCTCTAGCAACTCCGAAACAGCTAATCAGCCCCATCAGGCCGCCTTTAGTTTTGCGCATGAACGATTTCATCTCGTTCGCAACCTCGACACAAGCGTCACAACAAAACTGCAAATTGGGCCCCTTTGAAAGGTCATCACTTGTCCGGCCAGTAAAACCGGCGCACTTGGTGTGCACCATATTTTCACACAGCCAGCAAGTCATATTAGACTGGTCAGAAGCAGACTAAATATTTATTATTCATTTTATTTATTGAGACCACTGTACCAAGAAAGCGAATTGAAATTTATAAGCGAGCAGTTATAAGTACCGCAAGAGCGCAGAAACTGCACGGTTAGAACTTTCAAAGCAAAGAGAGCAAGAAAGCGGGGATATAAAGTAAAAAAACACAGATAAGAATTACGAAAACTAAAACAATTTATTAGTATTAATACAAAAGTGCACTCGCGAAGCGAACGGAGTTTAAATTTATGTTTAAATAACCGGAAGAAAATTAAAATTGTTTTGATAAAACCCACCAATTGGAATAAACGAAAACAAAATACAAAATTCGAAGCGCAGAAAAAAAACACGACCGTTCACTTTGAAAGTCATAGACGAATCGAATTATTATTTATTATAATATATATAGTGACATATCCATAGCACCACAAACCTCTATGTAAATGTCTACACACCCACACATACATACACACCCACACATTACTTTAAGACAGCCTCAGAGAAATCGAAACCTAATTGTCAACAAACCATGGAAAATTTCCATGTTATTAAAAACTCCAGACCAATAGACTAAACAATTTAAATGAGCCGCTGATCCGACTATCGGCCCTTTCCCACGACTCAGGATACTCAGATTTCGGGACCGAAGTCATAAACAAGATGAGAACAAAGAACGGTCCAAAGTACAATTATGAATGTCACTCAATAAACACTAAAGCCACTCATTAGAAAGCTCAGAACCGAGGTTTACGATCAAAGTAGGAAGAATTAGGAGTTAGGGAACGAGTTCAGTTTGAGTCTTAAAACAGTTAGGACGGTGTTCTTCCAAATAACCATTGTACTAGTTGATAAATAAAAAAAATTAAATAAAGTTTTTTTTATGTAAAACTTATGGTGCAACCATTTAATTGGTGCAACCGGTAGGATTTCAAGTGGAAGTTAAACGTCGGTTTTAAACTGGTCTTAGGGATTGTACTACACAACTAGTATATCCTGACTAGTAAGAAAATAAATTGTCGAACACACAAGTGAAATCCGCCAAAGAACTTATGTCCGAATCGTCGTGCGTAGACCAGTGAAAAATCCAATTCGGTCAATACCACTAAAAATTAAATAATTTAAAGTGAAATATTGAGAGACACATAAAACATAAAAAACAAAAAAATCCAATTCGGTCAATACCACGAAAAAATTAAATAATTTAAAAGTGAAATATTGAAACTTTGACAAAACCAAAAATGGCAACCCCAATCCAATTATGGGAACTTCATTTGAATCAATTAATTGGTCAAGTAAAAGAGTTGCCCTATCTTGATGGCAATTCCGCCGCCCTAGGTGGTTACATCGGGCGAGTCGAATACCTGTTACAATTATACCCGACCCAAGATGCCCGGCAAATACATATCATCTATGGAGCCATCGAAAGGACCATCGTAGACGGCGCCAAAGCCGTAATTTCAGAAGAAAAACTATGAATTGGCCATCTACAGAAGCAGCCCTAATCCGAGCGTTCAAGGACCACAGACCATACGAGGACCTTATAGCACTCATCTACAGGACAAATTATAGAGGAAGCATCTGTAAGTTTGTAGATGAACTAAGAAAGAAATCATCAACTATTATAAATAAGTTAGATTTAGAAATTGACCAAACAGATAAAACTATTTATACAGCATCATTAAACAAAACCATTACGAAATGCATAGAAAAAAACCTTCCTGATAGATTGTATAATGCTTAATCAAAAAGAGATATTTCCACAATTAACAATTTAAAAGAAACAGCAATGGTATTAGGACACTGGGATGCGAATCCCTTTGAGAACTATAGATCGGTGCGTTACGATAATCGCAGGAATTCGGGAAATACCCACCAAAATTATTATCATCAAAAGAATAATTCTAATTATTACCCAAGACACAGTAATAATTTTAACAGTTATTCAAATTCAAATTCGTATTCAAATCCAAATTTAAATAATTCAACAGTTCCTCAGTCCTCAGCGAACCAAAATCGCTATTATCAAGAATTTAGAAATTCTCTAGCTCAAGGCAGATCCCAAAATCCATTAAATTACCAAGCGTCAGCATCAAATAATTCCCCAAATGCTCCTGTAAAAAGACAAAGAGAAAGTGAGAGCTCACAGAATAGGATTGACGTAAATTTTCAGCAAATAGCCTCGGAACCAGAAAATTCTACCCATATATCAGAGTAATTATTAAAGGTAAACTTCTTAAAGCCATGGTTGACACGGGTTCATCTATTAATATAATATCTGATGGACGTTGATGCACTACGAGCAGTACAAACAAGTGGCCCAACGACACCAAGCACGTGCTTGTTACGCGCGGGCCCTATTATCAATTTGGGCAAAAAATGCGAGTTCGCGAGGAAAATACATAAATTAAATAGAGACAAGACACAAGTGAAAATAAAAGGCACAATTAAGAGAAAAGCAAATGAGTTAAAATATTAGTTTTTAGTAACGGGATAGAAGTGGAAATGCAGATTAGATGATAAAGGTTGTTATAAGTATTACATAGAACGCGAAAGGGCTCGTGCAGACAAAAATTTGATGAACATCGTAGCAAATTTAGAGGGATATAATTTCGTGTTAGTCTAACAGGAACATTAAAAGTTAGGCGGTTTACAAGTTCTGCAGAATCAATATCACCTCTTATAAGATTATGCATAAAAATAGTACCAAGCATTTTTCTACGATTTACAAGTGTAGGTAAATTAAGCAACAGTAATCTACTCTGGTAGGAAGGTAGCCTTACGTTTTGATCCCAGTTCAAACTACGAAGGGCAAAAAGAAGAAATTTTTTTGTACCGAGCCCAGGCAGTACTTTGATTTATAAAAAGATGGTCAAAGGAATTCGAAGATCCCTATATTACAAAGACTCTGTTTATTTTACTAGTCTGTCCAATCCTGGAGTACTGATCAGCAGTTTGGAGTCCTCAGTATGGTGTACATATAGACCAGAAACTATGTTCCTCTTACTTTAAATATATGTAGATCTAACTATGATATGCATGAACCGTTTAGAGTACTGTGTAACGAATAGACTATACCATGTTATTTCTACTACCGACTCTTTGCCAAGCCTAAAAACATTGATTTTATCTTACTTAGCACAAAATTAGTATTAGTATTAGTCTCGCCCATTGGGCTCCACTTGTTTGCGCTGAGCATAGTGCAACAACGTCCGAATGACACATAAAAATAGAGAGCAAAATGAGCCAAAATGTGAAAACTTGCGGAAAAATATTAAAATCACAAATTCAAAAACATTTGGTCTTTATACTATAAACTGAACAAATCTTTCACAGGGATCGATCAATAACTGACGATACATTTTGGTAATATCGTTCGCGACTACGAATTTGATAAAACGTGAGCAAGGTGTTAGTCGATAAACTTTGAGGTCGAAGCTCATAGTGATGAGGAAGGGGTTGCTGGAAAGTGATACTATTTACGATGTTAACATATTACTTGTAAATCTCATAACTTTTTTTTAAAGGTAGCTCTATAATGTTAAAACGCTTCATGGCATTACTATATGTTTCACATAGACTTTCGGGTATAATAAAATAGTAAAGACGCAGCCGCAGCGTCTGCGTCTGCGCTAAATAAAAAAAGCAAATGTGGGATAGGGATATATTGATAGACTATATTTCACAACGATGCGTAGTATTTCATCATCCTCATCGCAAACCACTCTTCATCCTTTTCCATTAATGTGATCTATATATCCATCACACTCTTCCACCCGAATTTCGCGACACTATATTGAAGCAAGTTTAGTTGATGCCGAACAATTGACAAAAGAGGTCGAAGTGTCCATAGTGCGAAAGTCGTAAAAGCCGAATAGTGGTCTTTAATTGTTTAATTAGAAACCTTGTAAAATACCCGAAATAAAATAAATAATATTTAATTTGTAATACCCTACAAATTATTGGGGGCTCGTCCGGGAAGTAAAATACAAGGACAATTATAACAACTGTGCGTTAACACATAAAGAAAAAGCCACGACGGAGTTACATGAAAGTAAATTGAAAAGGAGCAGTTAATCGACGAAAAAACAGTTAAAAATAAAAAAGGAAACCAAGAAGAAAATCGAAGTATGTGCAAAAATTTGGCGACATACAAAGTAAAACGCAATTAAAAACTTGAGTGTGTGCGTGTGCAGAAAGAACAATACACAATCACAATCACAAAAAGATGATGAAATCGACGCACTAGATAGAGAAACAAGCAATCCGACCAAAATTTCGACGATGATTTGATGCAGAGCCAGTGAATTTTTTTCTGATGAGGCGATCGCAGGTGACAACGAAGAGTTTACCTCCGAGCAGAAAAACGAAGAAGTGATCCTTGCTAAGAAGACGCAAGAAACACTAAATCAAAAAAAACGACGACGAAGAGCAGAGGTTTGCAAAAGAAACGAAGAATTTTGCAAAGTATTTCAACGAAGGTCAAGCAGTACTCAAACCAAGGCTAAGCAGTACTCAAAGGAAGGCGTAGTACTCACTGTACGAAGAACAGCGAGAGAGGGACAACGATCTGGCAAATTTTGGCAACTAGAAACACGAGTTTGCTAAATAAATGACGAATTTCGCAAAGGTCTGCAACGACGAGAAAGCAGTGCTGTGACGACGTCGACGAGAACGAGTTGCAACAGAAAAGAGCGGACTGGACTGGAGGAGTTGTCGGAGTTGTTGGATAGTCAAATCCAATTGGGTGTGGTGAGCGACAAGGGGAAGTCATATAACTTTCTTATTTGAAAATTTGTAATTGCATTTGTTTTGTATCAAATTGAATTGTAAAACCATTTGTAAACAGCTTAGACGCATTAACATGGATGCTAGATCGATTCTTGATATGACAGTTCCTTTGCTGCGGTCAAAGTGTTCCGAGTTGGG
This sequence comes from Drosophila carrolli, assembly GCA_018152295.1. Lineage (NCBI taxonomy): Eukaryota > Metazoa > Arthropoda > Insecta > Diptera > Drosophilidae > Drosophila > Drosophila carrolli. Next base: position 152,626 of record JAECXJ010000013.1, read on the forward strand.
ATTGGAAACAAATGGAAGAAAGAGTGTTTTACAGGATCGGCTGTTCGATCATTTTGGGCTGGATGTGGGTGGCGATGCGGGTGAAGATTCTGTAAGCGTCAGTGGTTCATCAAACTACCAAGAAGCGAATGCACCTGTAAGCTCAAGATTTACTTTACGCGATATTCAAGACAGTGTATCTTCGTTTTCGGGATCCGAACAAGAGGACGTCAATCACTGGCTGTCCGAATTCGATGACGTTGCTGTTACGGTGGGCTGGGATAACTTGCAGAAATTTATTTATGCTAAACAGCTTCTGATTGGAGCAGCCAAGCTTTACATCAGAAGTATTAGAGGAGTTAGAGGTTGGATCGAGCTTAAAGAAGCATTGAAACAAGAGTTTGGAAAAAAGTTATGTTCGGCAGAAATACATAAGATTTTGCGGCAGAGGCAGAAGCAGCCAAAGGAGTCATGCATTGAATTTCTCTATAGTTTAATGGAGATAAGCAAGCCGATTAATCTCGACGAAGAAAGCTTAGTTTCATATTTTGTAGATGGCATACCAGATAGCAAAGTAAATAAGGCAGGACTGTATCGCGCCAAATCCGTTAGGGAACTCAAAGACGAAATTTATATTTACGAGAAGATGAAGGGCAAAGGAAATATAAAGGAAAGTTTTAATAAGGAAGTGACAGGTAAACAGAATCAAGGTAATTTACAAAGAAAGTGCTTCAAATGTAATAGTGAGGGCCACATCGCAAAAGATTGCAAAGGTGAAGTAGTTTGCTACAACTGCAACAAGAAAGGACACATCTCGAAGCACTGTAATGAGAAGAAAACCAAAATTTCCGTTAAGAACGAGTCTGCTAATCTGCTGGAAGCTAAAGCTGCGAAAGGGCTAATTTACAAGATGCTGAAAGTTAATGACGTGGCGTTTGTAGCCATGATTGACTCAGGATGCGATTTGTGCTTGATGCGAGAGGACATTTTCAGAAGTTTTGATGGCCTAAGGCTTAGACCAGTAGTTAAACACCTAAGAGGCATTGGCAAAGGCGAATTGGTAACAATTGGATCTTTTGAAGTTGATATCGAAGCAGATAATATATGTTTCTCTGTGACTTTTCATGTGGCTAAACAACACGAACTGGAGTATGCTGCGATTGTTGGAAATGATGTGCTGCAATCCGTCGACCTTATGTTCACCTCAGATGGAGTCAAATTCATTGCGAGAGAGAGCGATTTTGCGCCAACATTGAAGGGTATGTGTGTCACGGAGATCGTCGAGGAAATCTCTGTTTTGGATAAAGTTGACTTGTCTCACCTGAATAAGAATCACAAGCTAGAGATAGAGCAGCTTGTTACAAGGTATAAACCAGAAAAATCAATTGACTCTCCTGTGAGTATGAAAATTGTATTGGAAGACGATATTCCAGTTTATCAACGCCCAAGACGAACCTCTTATGAGAACAAGTGTTTTATTGAGAAACAAGTGCAGGAATGGCTGGCAGAGGGAATTATTGTACCCAGCTCCTCAGAGTACGCATCACCAGTTGTACTAGTTGCAAAAAAGGACGGATCAAGAAGATTTTGCTGTGACTACCGACGGCTTAATCAAAAAATCAAGAAGGACAATTTTCCGATGAGCTTAATTGACGACGTTCTCGACAGGTTGCAAGGATCGAAAATATTTACAACTCTTGACATGATGAACGGATTCTTTCATGTACCGATTGACGAACAATCCAGGAAGTTTACAGCATTCGTGACACATAACGGGCAGTACGAATTCACGCATGTACCATTTGGTATCTCAAACTCTCCAGCTGTCTTCTGTAGGTATCTTACCGCTACGTTGAGGGATCTCATTCAAAATCAAACGATCGTAGTTTATATGGACGATATTATCGTTCCAAGTAAGGACGAAAACGAGGGACTGCAGGCGCTGAAAATAGTTTTAAAAGTAGCTTCGAAGGCAGGCCTACGCATCAAATGGGAAAAAGCACAATTTTTGATGAGCAAAATCAATTTTCTAGGCTACACCATCGAGAACGGAACCATAGCACCAACGAACGAGAAAATTAAAGCAGTCGTTAACTTTCCTATTCCTCAAAGCAGGCAAGCTTTGCAGCGTTACTTGGGTCTGACGTCATACATGCGACGATTTATTAAAGATTACGCTTTAGCAGCAAAACCATTGAGCGACTTGCTGCGAGAGAAAAATAATAGAAAGAACGACAGAAATTTAACGTTGACTGAGGAAGGCATAGTTTCCTTCAACTGTCTGAAGCAACTGCTAGTATCAGCACCAGTACTCAAACTTTTCGATCCGTTGGCTGAAACTGAAGTGCATACAGATGCAAGCAAGTATGGCTTTGGTGGCGTTTTAATGCAGATGGACTCCGAGGATCAACAGTTTCACCCCGTAGAGTTTATGAGTCGGAAGACAAACACTTGTGAAGAGAAATATAGTTCTTACGAACTTGAGGTTCTAGCGATCGTAAACGCGCTGAAAAAGTGGAGAGTTTACCTGCTTGGAAAGCGATTTACAGTGGTAACCGACTGCAACGCATTTGCAATGACGATGAAAAAGGACGACCTACCACCGCGAGTTGCAAGATGGGCCATGGCTCTGCAAGAGTTTGAGTTTAAGGTGGAGCACAGAGCTGGAACCAAGATGAGGCACGTGGATGCACTAAGCCGATTGTCATGCTTTATGATCGCAGATTCCACAAAGTCAAGATTATTAGAGGCACAAAACAATGACAACTGGATCAAGGCTGTTAAATCCGTATTGACCAGCAATGACGTATATGAAGACTTCTTTCTGAAGAATAATATCCTTTATAAAGACGAAGTTAACGAACTACTGGTCGTTCCTGACTCAATGGAAGAGGAAATCATAAGCATTGCACACACAGGGAGGGCCATTTCGGTATCAAAAAGACTCGTGACATTTTAGAAAAAAGTTATTTCATCCCAGGAATCCAGCAAAAAGTCGAAAGAGTAGTCAAAGGATGCGTTGAATGTCTGATCATTGAGTCCAAGCGAGGAAAGAAGGAGGGTTTACTCAGTCCCATTGATAAGGCTCAAGAACCCCTTGGAACCTATCATATCGACCACGTTGGACCTCTGACAGATACGAAGAAGAAATATAACCACATTCTGGCGGTCGTTGATGGATTTTCAAAATTTGTTTGGCTTTATCCTACAAAATCGACGGGATCAGAGGAAGTCCTAGAAAAGCTCGAGAAGCAAGCAGCAGTCTTTGGAAACCCTCGCCGAATAGTTACTGACAGGGGAACTGCATTCACTTCTGGACTGTTCAAGGAGTACTGCAGCCGCGAAGGAATTCAACTACTTCACATCACCACAGGCATGCCTAGGGGCAACGGTCAGGTGGAAAGAATCCACAAAATTGTGATCCCGATGTTGAGCAAGAGAATTAGTAGCAATTAAAAGGACACAGTATGGAACTGGAATGAAACTTCGTCCTAAATTTTTCGGACCGTATAAAATAGTCAAAAAAATGAATCATGGGCGCTATGAAGTTCAGAAAGAAGGCAACCAGGAGGGACCGAAACTAACTACAACAGCTGCAGAATATATGAAAAAGTGGGGTTCATTCAGGGGCGAATGAAGATTCAGGATGGCCGATTGTGGGATAGGGATATATTGATAGACTATATTTCACAACGATGCGTAGTATTTCATCATCCTCATCGCAAACCACTCTTCATCCTTTTCCATTAATGTGATCTATATATCCATCACACTCTTCCACCCGAATTTCGCGACACTATATTGAAGCAAGTTTAGTTGATGCCGAACAATTGACAAAAGAGGTCGAAGTGTCCATAGTGCGAAAGTCGTAAAAGCCGAATAGTGGTCTTTAATTGTTTAATTAGAAACCTTGTAAAATACCCGAAATAAAATAAATAATATTTAATTTGTAATACCCTACACAAATAATTACAGACCAGCTTCGTGGAAAAATTAACCAAAACAGTACAGTGCGTACTCTGTATGTATGCACACTACATCTCCCTCCTTTTAAAAAATAACGAAATATATGAAGTTATTTATTTATTTATTTTTTTTTCGCACGGAGTCCCACGACCCACTTACCCGCCCAACCGACCGAGGGGCGCAGCCGTGTATCGTACGGCACGATTCGCGATAAGATAAACGCGAGATAGGAAAATAAAGGTAAAGGTCCGGGGAAAAAAGTAATAGTTAGATCAATCTTGTGCTAATGAAGCAAGTATTAATCGTTTTAGGAGCGGCAGAGAGTCAAGATTTAATATTACAGGAAAAGGTCTATTATAGTCAGAACATAATACTCTGAAAGGCTCATGCAAGGCATAGTTAGATCTACAATGATTTAAAATTAGGGGAATATAATTTCTAGTTAATCTACTTGGCACAGAAAAGTTTAGCCGACTTAACAAGTCGGGGAAGTCAATATCACCATGTATAAGGTTATAAATAAAGATAGTACCAAGCATCGTTCTACGGTTGGCTAGGGTTGGTAAATTAATCAAAAGAAGTCTACTAGAATAAGAAGGTAAGATAAGATTTGCATCCCAGTTTAGGCGCCGTAAAGCAAAAAGAAGGAAGATTTTTTGTACAGATTCAATACGACCAATATGTATTCCGTATTGTGGACTCCAGACGGGAGACCCATACTCCAGAATCGGACGGACTAGCGAAATAAATAAAGTTTTAGTCAAATAAGGATCATCGAATTCTTTTGACCACCTTTTAATAAATCCAAGCACTCCTCTGGCTTTATTAACCATGGACGAAATGTGATTATAAAATTTTAGTTTAGGGTCCAAGAGAACGCCAAGATCGTTTACAAGAGCTATTCTATCCAAAGAGCTGCCACTTAACGTGTAAGTCGCGTATATCGGATTGGCCCGATAAAAAGTCATCAGCTTGCACTTGGAACCGTTTAAATTTAGTAAATTATCTCGGCACCAGTTTTGAAAATTATCTAGATCGGATTGCAAGTCTAAATGGCAGGAAATGTCCTTATACTGCAAGCACAACTTAACATCATCTGCGTACATAAGTACGCGAGAATGACTTATAATTGAGGGAAGATCGTTAATAAATAATGTAAAAAGTAACGGACCCAGATGGCTCGCTTGTGGGACACCGGAGGTAACACGGAGAATTTCAGAAATTGAATTTTTAAAAAGGACCCTTTGTGACCTGCCATTCAGATAACTTGAAATCCATTTAAGCAGATCAACTGGAAAACCTAAAAGGTCAAGTTTTTGAATAAGAAGTAAGTGATTTACAGAGTCAAATGCTTTACTAAAGTCAGTGTAAATGACGTCTGTTTGAAAACTACTATTGAAGCCTTTTATCACAAATGTAGTGAGCTCTAGAAGGTTTGTGATTGTGGATCTACGTTTAATAAATCCGTGTTGACACGGAGAAATGATTGATCTGCAAAGGTGCTGCAAATGAGGAGTAATAATTTTTTCAAAAAGCTTAGGAATAGCTGACAACTTAGAAATACCTCTGTAGTTACTGGCTTCTAACTTGTTACCTTTTTTAAAAATTAGATTAACGCTTGGTGTTAACAAAATTATAAAACTGGTTTCGGGTCCTGAGAGAACTGGACCTTACAACGGTTAAAGTAACTATTATAACACTGAGCATTAAGCACGGTAAATCTTGACCGAGCACTTAAATATCTAGTAAAAACAGATTGAGAACCGGTATTTTTATATTTCCTAAAAAGTCTGAACTTTACATTTCTTAAGTGTGTCAACTCTTAAGGTATATTAAAATCACCTAGAACTATCAACTGATCCCTATCGGAAAGCTTATTTGCAACGGACTTAATAACGGATAGGTGATTTAAATAATCAGAAAGTTCAGACAACGGCGGAATATGTGAGCAAGTTATGTATATAAAGTTACCAGGAGGCGACAACTTTACACAAATAATTTCAATGGTATTGAATTCATCAAAAAATAACTCCTCAGACGGGAAGTTTGAATCAACTCCAATTAAGACTCCATCTCCCCGTCTAGAGGGACGGTCATACCTATATATTGTGTACTTACCTGGAAAAACTTCGGAGCTAAAGATCTCCGGCTTTAACCAGGTTTCTGTGAACACAATAATATGAGATGCAAAGGAAAGGCTATCGGAATACAATTTAGTGAGTTTGCTACGCAAACCTCTTGCATTCTGATAGGAAAGAAGGAGGTTAGAAGATAGTTTTTTGAAATTGGTACACTGGTTTGGCCTCGACTAAGAAGTTTTACTCCCACGGGTCCCTTCTTCTTTATCTTAGCCTAGAACTTTTTTACAACCATATTATCCGGCCAAAAGTCGCCCGAGCATATGGCTTCAAAAAGCTCGTTAGGGACAGTTATCTTGAAAGATGAAATGTCTCTAGCATAAGAAAACTTAAACTTTTCCACCTTTACACTATTACAATCGGCTTTAGTTTTGTCTTGTATATAAGACAATACATCAGAAGATGTTTGATCAGGGGAAAGCCGAGAAACGAAAATTTGGTTCTTTAGTGGAACCAATGAAAGGGATTTTGGTGGAGCAGACATTGTTTCTGCAAAACCAACTTGAGCCGGTTGTCCGGACTCAGTAGTCCCTTGTGGTGGTGATGCTACATTCTGAGAGATTGGTGGATCCACTAATTGTGAAACCACTACGGACAAATCGGAATTCTTAGAAGTCCCCGGTTGCATGCATTCTGTAAAGGATTGTTCGGATACCGAATCTTTTTTAGCTGCTGATCTTAGCAACATTTGAGGGTTTGCTGAAATCAGCTGCTGATCCGCTGTTGTTCTTTTGATTTTGGTTGCGGGGTGCTCCCCTTTTGCTCCTTACCACCAGCTGCCTTTTTGCGCTCAGGGGACTCTTCTAATAGCTTACGACTATTAAACTGCGAGTCCAGCGAGATCATCAGCTCGGCGAAAACTATCTCTAGCAACTCCGAAACAGCTAATCAGCCCCATCAGGCCGCCTTTAGTTTGGCGCACGAACGAACGATTTCATCTCGTTCGCAACTTTGACACAAGCGTCACAACAAAACTGCAAATTGGTCCCCTTTGAAAGGTCATCACTTGTCCGGCCAGTAAAACCGGCGCACTTGGTGTGCACCATATTTTCACACAGCCAGCAAGTCATATTAGACTGGTCAGCCCTGATCACGAGGTTGCATTTTTTGCAGAAGCAGACTAAATTTTTATTATTCATTTTATTTATTGGGACCACTGTACCAAGAAAGCGAATTGAAATTTATAAGCGAGCAGTTATAAGTACCGCAAGAGCGCAGAAACTGCACGCTTAGAACTTTCAAAGCAAAGAGAGCAAGAAAGCGGGGATATAAAGAAAGAAAACACAGATAAGAATTACGAAAACTAAAACAATTTATTAGTACTAATACAAAAGTGCACTCGCGAAGCGAACGGAGTTTAAATTTATGTTTAAATAACCGGAAGAAAATTAAAATTGTTTTTATAAAACCCACCAATTGGAATAAACGAAAACAAAATACAAAATTCGAAGCGCAGAAAAAAAACACGACCGTTCACTTTGAAAGTCATAGACGAATCGAATTATTATTTATTATAATATATATAGTGACATATCCATAGCACCACAAACCTCTATGTAAATGTCTACACACCCACACATACATACACACCCACACATTACTTTAAGACAGCCTCAGAGAAATCGAAACCTAATTGTCAACAAACCATGGAAAATTTCCATGTTATTAAAAACTCCAGACCAATAGACTAAACAATTTAAATGAGCCGCTGATCCGACTATCGGCCCTTTCCCACGACTCAGGATACTCAGATTTCGGGACCGAAGTCATAAACAAGATGAGAACAAAGAACGGTCCAAAGTACAATTATGAATGTCACTCAATAAACACTAAAGCCACTCATTAGAAAGCTCAGAACCGAGGTTTACGATCAAAGTAGGAAGAATTAGGAGTTAGGGAACGAGTTCAGTTTGAGTCTTAAAACAGTTAGGACGGTGTTCTTCCAAATAACCATTGTACTAGTTGATAAATAAAAAAAATTAAATAAAGTTTTTTTATGTAAAACTTATGGTGCAACCATTTAATTGGTGCAGCCGGTAGGATTTCAAGTGGAAGTTAAACGTCGGTTTTAAACTGGTCTTAGGGATTGTACTACACAACTAGTATATCCTGACTAGTAAGAAAATAAATTGTCGAACACACAAGTGAAATCCGCCAAAGAACTTATGTCCGAATCGTCGTGCGTAGACCAGTGAAAAATCCAATTCGGTCAATACCACTAAAAATTAAATAATTTAAAGTGAAATATTGAGAGACACATAAAACATAAAAAACAAAAAAATCCAATTCGGTCAATACCACGAAAAAATTAAATAATTTAAAAGTGAAATATTGAAACTTTGACAAAACCAAAAATGGCAACCCCAATCCAATTATGGGAACTTCATTTGAATCAATTAATTGGTCAAGTAAAAGAGTTGCCCTATCTTGATGGCAATTCCGCCGACCTAGGTGGTTACATCGGGCGAGTCGAATACCTGTTACAATTATACCCGACCCAAGATGCCCGGCAAATACATATCATCTATGGAGCCATCGAAAGGACCATCGTAGACGGCGCCAAAGCCGTAATTTCAGAAGAAAAACTATGAATTGGCCATCTACAGAAGCAGCCCTAATCCGAGCGTTCAAGGACCACAGACCATACGAGGACCTTATAGCACTCATCTACAGGACAAATTATAGAGGAAGCATCTGTAAGTTTGTAGATGAACTAAGAAAGAAATCATCAACTATTATAAATAAGTTAGATTTAGAAATTGACCAAACAGATAAAACTATTTATACAGCATCATTAAACAAAACCATTACGAAATGCATAGAAAAAAACCTTCCTGATAGATTGTATAATGCTTAATCAAAATGCTTAATCAAACACGACCGTTCACTTTGAAAGTCATAGACGAATCGAATTATTATTTATTATAATATATATAGTGACATATCCATAGCACCACAAACCTCTATGTAAATGTCTACACACCCACACATACATACACACCCACACATTACTTTAAGACAGCCTCAGAGAAATCGAAACCTAATTGTCAACAAACCATGGAAAATTTCCATGTTATTAAAAACTCCAGACCAATAGACTAAACAATTTAAATGAGCCGCTGATCCGACTATCGGCCCTTTCCCACGACTCAGGATACTCAGATTTCGGGACCGAAGTCATAAACAAGATGAGAACAAAGAACGGTCCAAAGTACAATTATGAATGTCACTCAATAAACACTAAAGCCACTCATTAGAAAGCTCAGAACCGAGGTTTACGATCAAAGTAGGAAGAATTAGGAGTTAGGGAACGAGTTCAGTTTGAGTCTTAAAACAGTTAGGACGGTGTTCTTCCAAATAACCATTGTACTAGTTGATAAATAAAAAAAATTAAATAAAGTTTTTTTTTATGTAAAACTTATGGTGCAACCATTTAATTGGTGCAGCCGGTAGGATTTCAAGTGGAAGTTAAACGTCGGTTTTAAACTGGTCTTAGGGATTGTACTACACAACTAGTATATCCTGACTAGTAAGAAAATAAATTGTCGAACACACAAGTGAAATCCGCCAAAGAACTTATGTCCGAATCGTCGTGCGTAGACCAGTGAAAAATCCAATTCGGTCAATACCACTAAAAATTAAATAATTTAAAGTGAAATATTGAGAGACACATAAAACATAAAAAACAAAAAAATCCAATTCGGTCAATACCACGAAAAAATTAAATAATTTAAAAGTGAAATATTGAAACTTTGACAAAACCAAAAATGGCAACCCCAATCCAATTATGGGAACTTCATTTGAATCAATTAATTGGTCAAGTAAAAGAGTTGCCCTATCTTGATGGCAATTCCGCCGACCTAGGTGGTTACATCGGGCGAGTCGAATACCTGTTACAATTATACCCGACCCAAGATGCCCAGCAAATACATATCATCTATGGAGCCATCGAAAGGACCATCGTAGACGGCGCCAAAGCCGTAATTTCAGAAGAAAAACTATGAATTGGCCATCTACAGAAGCAGCCCTAATCCGAGCGTTCAAGGACCACAGACCATACGAGGACCTTATAGCACTCATCTACAGGACAAATTATAGAGGAAGCATCTGTAAGTTTGTAGATGAACTAAGAAAGAAATCATCAACTATTATAAATAAGTTAGATTTAGAAATTGACCAAACAGATAAAACTATTTATACAGCATCATTAAACAAAACCATTACAAAATGCATCGAAAAAAACCTTCCTGATAGATTGTATAATGCTTAATCAAAAAGAGATATTTCCACAATTAACAATTTAAAAGAAACAGCAATGGTATTAGGACACTGGGATGCGAATCCCTTTGAGAACTATAGATCGGTGCGTTACGATAATCGCAGGAATTCGGGAAATACCCACCAAAATTATTATCATCAAAAGAATAATTCTAATTATTACCCAAGACACAGTAATAATTTTAACAGTTATTCAAATTCAAATTCGTATTCAAATCCAAATTTAAATAATTCAACAGTTCCTCAGTCCTCAGCGAACCAAAATCGCTATTATCAAGAATTTAGAAATTCTCTAGCTCAAGGCAGATCCCAAAATCCATTAAATTACCAAGCGTCAGCATCAAATAATTCCCCAAATGCTCCTGTAAAAAGACAAAGAGAAAGTGAGAGCTCACAGAATAGGATTGACGTAAATTTTCAGCAAATAGCCTCGGAACCAGAAAATTCTACCCATATATCAGAGTAATTATTAAAGGTAAACTTCTTAAAGCCATGGTTGACACGGGTTCATCTATTAATATAATATCTGATGGACGTTGATGCACTACGAGCAGTACAAACAAGTGGCCCAACGACACCAAGCACGTGCTTGTTACGCGCGGGCCCTATTATCAATTTGGGCAAAAAATGCGAGTTCGCGAGGAAAATACATAAATTAAATAGAGACAAGACACAAGTGAAAATAAAAGGCACAATTAAGAGAAAAGCAAATGAGTTAAAATATTAGTTTTTAGTAACGGGATAGAAGTGGAAATGCAGATTAGATGATAAAGGTTGTTATAAGTATTACATAGAACGCGAAAGGGCTCGTGCAGACAAAAATTTGATGAACATCGTGGCAAATTTAGAGGGATATAATTTCGTGTTAGTCTAACAGGAACATTGAAAGTTAGGCGGTTTACAAGTTCTGCAGAATCAATATCACCTCTTATAAGATTATGCATAAAAATAGTACCAAGCATTTTTCTACGATTTACAAGTGTAGGTAAATTAAGCAACAGTAATCTATTCTGGTAGGAAGGTAGCCTTACGTTTTGATCCCAGTTCAAACTACGAAGGGCAAAAAGAAGAAATTATTTTGTACCGACTCAATCGGTATTGCACTTGATATTGTGGACTCCAAACCGACGAACAATATTCCAAAATAGGACGGACAAGGGAGGTAAATAATAATTTGGTCGTATAAGGGTCATCAAATTCTTTTGACCAACGCTTTATAAAGCCAAGAACACTCATGGCTTTATTAACAGTGGACATTATGTGGCAGTCAAATTTAAGTTTAGGGTCAAGAAGAACACCTAAATCGTTAACCGAATATATACGGTCGAGTGACGTATTTTCAAGAAAATAACTAATAAACGTAGGAGTACCCCTATAAAAAGTCATGACGTTGCATTTAAGGTAGTTCAACTTTAAAAGGTTGTACTCACACCATTCATGAAAACAATCAATATCTGACTGTAAGTTAAATCCCGACGCTATATCATAATATGATAAACAAAGCTTAACATCATCAGCATACATTAGAACACGAGAATGTGTTATGATAGAGGGAAGATCGTTGATAAACAAAGTAAACAGCAAAGGGCCCAGATGACTTCCCTGAGGGACTCCAGATGTCACGTAGATCAATTTTGAAACAGAATTCTTGAATATAACCCTCTGAGTCCTACCATTCAAGTAACTTGAAATCCAAGTTAATAGATTACCAGGAAACCCAAGCAGATCTAATTTGAATAAGAGAAGAGAGTGGTTGACGGAGTCAAAGGCCTTACTAAAATCTGTATATATAACGTCAGACTGCATTTTTTCTGAAATCCATTTATTACAATAGATGACAATTCAAGAAGGTTGGTGGTGGTCGATCTTCGCTTAACAAAACCATGCTGACACGGTGCTATAAGCGAGGAACATAAATGTTGCAAATGAGAAGTGATAATACGTTCAAATGCTTTAGGAATTGCCTACAATTTGGAAATACCTCTATAATTCTTGGCATCAGCCTTTGCACCCTTTTTATGAAGTGGAATAATAAAAGAGTCCTTCCAGATAGAAGGAAAAACTTATGATGAAATAGACAAATTAAAAAGTTTAAGAATCGGTTTACAAATGGTTGACGCACAAAACTTGGGCACACATCCAGGAAGTCCATCTGGACCGGGAGAATAAGTCGGCGTTGTTGTTTCTAAATCTATTAAGAGAGAGTTTTCAGTAATTAAAGGGATAAAAATACAATTTGCCATATTTAATGGATTAGGGTAGTTAGAATTTGACCAAGCTGTCGAACTATAAGTGGTTTGGAAAAACTCAGCAAATAAATAAGCAATGTCGGAATCCGTCGATGCCTCCGTGGAGTTTAGACGTACCGATGAAGGCAATGCCGATGACTTACGCTTGGCAAAGCTGAAAAACTGTTTCGGATCATTTGAAAATTCAAATTTACATCGATTTAGATACATAGAATAGCAATGACTGTTAAGAACATTAAAATCCGATCGAGCCACTACATATTTCGAAAAATCTTATGGCTTACCCGATTTTTTATACTTTTTATATGTATTTGTTTTAAGGTTTTTAAGTCTTTGAAGCGCATTGGTAAACCAAGGAGGCCTGTTTAGGTTTAAAGGAAACCTATCAGGAACGCATTCATTAAAAAAAGGATTTAACGCTATATAGAATAGTGGCACTCTCAATGTCTGTACAATTGTACAAGTCTGTCCAATTATAATGAGAAATCATATCGTTAAGTTTATTATAGTCACATTTACGAAAACATCTCATTTTAGTTGGGGGCACTAAAGGAGAGGGTATCAGAGCAGGGGAGGCAAATTGCCAATTCCATTGTTGGATGATATCGGTCTTCAGGTACAACAAGAGCGTCAATTCTACATACCGTGACCTCGGACGGGTCTGAAACAAACACAAGATCTAATTGTCTATTTAAAGAATTTCGTATAAAGCTTACTTGCTGTAACGATAATTCTAAAAGGCCATCTACAAAATCATGGGCGGATAAAGGTATAGCGACAAGTGAGTCAGTGGGAGGAGACCAAGAAATATCAGGTAGATTAAAGTCACCCAAAACAATGAAAAGGTCTCTGTTAGAAAGCAGGGATAGTACGGATTTTATTGCGGACAGATGGTGCTCATAAATTACTAGATCAGAGCCAGGTGGAATATAGGAACATGTAACAAAAATAGATAAAGATTGCAAAGAAACTTTCACATTTACAAATTCAATTTCGTTTGGGATATGAGTGAGAATTCTTTCGGATGTTAGGCTAGAGGTAACAGCAATCAGTACACCGCCCCCCCTACGTGAGGAGCGATCGGTCCTATAAGTATTAAAGTTATTTGACAGAACTTCAGAGTCAGATATCTCTGGTTTTAGCCAAGTTTCCGTAAAAGCCAAAATATCTTCGGTGAATGCAGAGGAGTCGGCATAAAGCTTGTGTAGCTTCATATTTAGTCCCCTAACATTTTGATACGCCAAGAATAAACTATTTAGTTTTTTGGCACAGTGGAAGGCCTGTTATTTGTTCTCGGTTTATTTGGAACAAATTCTTTAATTACTAAATCATCATTAAGCCAAAAACTTTCAGAAGGTAACACATTAAACACATCAGGCGGAGCAAATATTTTAAAAGACGATATCCTACGAGCGTAAGAAAATCGAAATTGTTCAACTGCAATATCCTCGGATGGGAATTTTTCACGTATAAATTCCAAAACATCCTCAGATGTGGTATCTGGGGTGAATCTAGAAACAAATAATTGCTTCCTTTGTGGAACAACTGAAAGTTTCTTACGGCCCCCACCAGCAGTCTGAACCACACTGGGCTGAGAACCAGGAACGGTGTCTACTGTACCTGTAGGTACGGTCGGCAACGAATTCTTTGACTTAGCCAGTACTGTAGCTTTTATTCTGGAAACAGAGGTACCACCCGAAATAGCTGTATCCATAGGCACAGTTGGTTCATTTACCCCTGTGTCAACAGAAACTGCTGCTACCAAGTTCGGATTTGGGGTGGATTCCACAATCATATTAACGGCGGTTAAACTGGCTTTTTTACGTTTAGGCGACTCGGTTAATCATTTTTTATTATTAAACTGGGCACAGACGGAATTGAACCCCTCATTGAGTTGTTTAAAAGCTCCTGAGATATTCAATAAGCTGTCTCGAGTCTGCCTCATAAAGCCACTCATCTCAACAACCATTTCCTTGCAGGACCCACATGACCACATGAGACCAGAATTAAGATCAATGAAATCTTTGACTCTGCCAGTAAATCCTGCACATTTAACGTGCATCATCGAATCGCAGAGCCAGCAAAAAATAAAAGGGTCTTTAGTTGAAGACGCAAGAGTACAATTTTTCTTAGAACAGACAAGAGCCATTGTAAGTTTAAAGCAAAATAAAAAAATAAGAATATGAAAAATACCTCAAAGTAAATTTGGCACTGGGATCAAATCAAATTGTCAAAAACCACAAAACACGAAAAAAGTAAGAGCGCGAGATCACGAAAATTAAGTCGAATAAAGGAGCACGAGAGAATAATTCTTATATCGACTGAGCGTGGCTTGTGCAACACAACAACTTTAATCAATAAACAAATGCAATGTAAAGCATGCAAGAGAGAGAGAGAGAGAGAGAGTTAGAGAAATAAACGAACAAGTCTACCAGAAGTTCATAGAGAGTAAATTACAGTTCTAAAATAGAGCGGGAGAGATTGAGGAGGAGTAAAAGAGTTCTAGCAAGTATAGAGAGCGTAAATTACACTAACAAAGCTACGAGATTAAACAAATCTAATAGAAATGTTAAAACAATTCTAAACACATACCCGTTTACTGGGAGATCTATTTAAAATTTCTAACACAGATATGTATTAAGTTAAGCTTTGTAAATAAATTAACACAAAACACTCGCACAAAATCACTGAAAAAATACAAAAACTCAGAGCACTAGGGGAAACACAACTGTTCACAAGCGACGCTAAATCGAAATGAAAGAAAATGTTGGGAACTTTGAAGTCAATGATGAAAATTTAAAAGTTTATACTATAAACGGATCGATAAAATTAAATAAAAGCGTAATGATAAAACCAAGTAAAATTTGCCCAATAGAACAAAAATTTTATTTACATAAATTTTCAGACAATTATGATGTTCTAATGGGAAAAGATTATCTTAAAAACTGCAAAGCTAAAATTAATTTTGAAGATGGAACGGTAACTTTAGGTGAAGATAAACTTATAATTATGTATGGTGATGATGATAAAAAGGATAAGACCGCAGTAAAATGCCTTAATCCTATATCATCAGAGAAGAAAGGTGAAAAGGATAAGACCGCTGTAAAGCGCCTTAATCCCAAATCACCTAAGAAAAAAAGTGAAAAGGATAAGACCGCCGTAAAAAGCCTTAATCTCAAATCATCAAAGAAAAAGATTGAAAAGGATGAGACCGCAATAAAATGCCTCAATCCACCCTCATCTGAGGATCAATCTTTTAACTTCGCTGTTGAAAATGAAATTAGTGAATGCAACGAATTCAGATTAGAACATTTAAACGAAGAGGAAAAAGAATGCTTGAAAAGGGTTTTATTTGAATACAAAGATATTCAGTATTCACAAGTACTATCAAGCATTATATCCAAACCAAACATGAGGACCCTATTTATAAGAAACCTTATAAGTACCCTCAATCATTTGATGAGGAAGTCAACAAACAAATGAACGAAATGATAGAAGAGGGAATAATTCGTAAATCGAAATCTCCTTACTGTTCACCTATCTGGATGGTTCCCAAAAAAGCTGACGCTTCGGGAAAACCAAAGTTCAGGGTACTTTCTTTCTTAGGTGATTTGGGATTAAGGCGTTTTACAGCGGTCTTATCCTTTTCACCTTTCTTCTCTGATGATATAGGATTAAGGCATTTTACTGCGGTCTTATCCTTTTTATCATCATCACCATACATAATTATAAGTTTATCTGATCATACTACAGAAGTTTGAATGAAATAACCATCAATGACAAGTTTCCAATACCCAGAATGGATGAAATATTAGAAAAATTGGGAAGATGTCAATATTTCACGACAATTGATTTAGCTAAAGGATTCCATCAAATTCAAATGGACCCTAATTCAATTGCCAAAACAGCATTTTCCACAAAGAATGGTCATTACGAATACACACGTATGCCATTCGGACTTAAAAACGCCCCTGCTACTTTCCAAAGATGTATGAACAATTTACTAGAAGAATTGATTTATACAGATTGTTTAGTTTACTTAGATGATATAATAATTTTTTCCACTTCACTGGAAGAACATATTTTATCATTGAGAAAAGTATTTGGAAAGCTACGCGACGCAAATTTAAAATTACAATTAGATCAATGCGAATTCATGAAAAAAGAAACAGAATTTCTAGGTCATGTAGTTACCACCACAGGTATAAAACCAAACCCAAAAAAGATCAGTGCCATTATAAATTTTCCTATACCAAAAACTCCAAAGGAGATATAATCATTTTTAGGACTATGTGGATTTTATAGGAAATTTATACCAAACTTTGCAAATGTAGTTAAACCTATGACCATGAAATTGAAAAAAGGTGCCACGATAAACATTAAAGAAAGATCATACATTGATGCATATGAAAAAATTAAAGTCTTAATTACTTCCGACCCTATATTAGTTTATCCTGATTTTGATAAAACATTCTCTTTAACCACAGATGCTAGCAACATAGCTATAGGAGCAATCCTATCACAAAACCATAAACCAATATGCTATGCTAGCCGGACATTAAATGAACATGAAATTAATTATTCAACAATAGAAAAAGAACTTTTAGCAATTGTATGGGCTACGAAATATTTCAGATCATATCTCTACGGCAGACCTTTTGAGATCTTAAGTGATCATAAACCTTTAGTTTGGCTAAACAATATCAAAGAACCAAAATATGAAACTACAAAGATGGAAAATTAAATTAAATGAATTTGACTATCAAATAAAATATTTACCAGGAAAAGAAAACTATGTTGCCGACGCACTATCACGGGTTAAAATAGAAGAAAACATGTTCGAAGACATCCCTGAAGAAAATTTATTAGGAGAAGATGCCAATAGTATAGATGCAACGGTGCATAGCGCAAATGAAGACAATCAAAACTATATTTCAATAACAGAACGACCAATCAATTATTATTCCCGACAAATAGAATTTATCAAAGGAAATGAAGTAATCAGAGACGTACAACACTATTTTCATAAATTTAAAATCAAAATTACTTATACAGATATGACAAATTCTTTTGCGAAAGATATCATCAAATAATATTTGTGTACAAAAAAGAGCGCAGTATATTTTCATGATGACTCAGATTTTCTTATATTCCAACAAGCTTATCTAGAAATAATAAGTCCCAATCATTTAACAAAAGTAGTGAGATGTACCAAAAGACTAGAAGACATCCTCACGTATGCAAACTTCAAAGAAAAAATATTAAAGAAACACAAAGAATTGCTACATCCAGGAATCGAGAAAACTATTAATTGGTTTAGAGAATAATATTATTTCCCAGACTATCAGAAACTAATACAAAATATTATTAACGAATGTGAAATCTGTAACATCGCCAAAACGGAACATAGGAACACGAATTTATCTTTCGAAACTACCCCAGAAATACAAAATATAAGAGAAAAATTTGTCATAGCTTTTTACATGGTAGGAAACCAGCAATTCTTGTCATGCATTGATATATTACTCAAAGTTCGCCACTCTTGTTGAAGTTACAAGTAAAGATTGGTTAGAAGCTAAAAGGGCCATAATAAAAGTATTCAATGAAATGGGAAAACCACAAGAAATTAAAGCAGCAGCATAATTGGTTAAATTCAGAAGGCGTCCAAATTCAAGCTACTACAAGTAGAAACGGTATATCAGATATAGAAAGGTTTCACAAAACAGTTAACGAAAAATTAAGAATAATAGGAAGCGACACAGACATCGAAAATAGGTGTAGGGTATTACAAATTAAATATTATTTATTTTATTTCGGGTATTTTACAAGGTTTCTAATTAAACAATTAAAGACCACTATTCGGCTTTTACGACTTTCGCACTATGGACACTTCGACCTCCTTTGTCAATTGTTCGGCATCAACTAAACTTGCTTCAATATAGTGTTGCGAAATTCGGGTGGAAGAGTGTGATGGATATATAGATCACATTAATGGAAAAGGATGAAGAGTGGTTTGCGATGAGGATGATGAAATACTACGCATCGTTGTGAAATATAGTCTATCAATATATCCCTATCCCACAATCGGCCATCCTGAATCTTCATTCGCCCCTGAATGAACCCCACTTTTTCATATATTCTGCAGCTGTTGTAGTTAGTTTCGGTCCCTCCTGGTTGCCTTCTTTCTGAACTTCATAGCGCCCATGATTCATTTTTTGACTATTTTAAACGGTCCGAAAAATTTAGGACGAAGTTTCATTCCAGTTCCATACTGTGTCCTTTTAATTGCTACTAATTCTCCTACAGTATAATCAATTTCAACTTTTCTTTTCTCATTAAAGTTCTTTCGGTTCTCTTGCTGCACTTTCTCAATATTTTCCTGAGCTTTTTCACGTATTTCTTCTCGCTCCTTACTTATCTCTTCTATAGCTAAGTCTTCAAAAAGTTTTCTTAAATCATCGTCTTTCTTTCGCATATTTAATCCAGTCAAAATTTTAAACGGACTATACTTGGTAGTTCGAGGTGGAGTGCTGTTTATTATTTGTTGAACTCTGTCTACGTGCCGATACCAATTTGCTGGATTTTCTTGGCAAATCTTGCTCAACATCGGGATCACAATTTTGTGGATTCTTTCCACCTGACCGTTGCCCCTAGGCATGCCTGTGGTGATGTGAAGTAGTTGAATTCCTTCGCGGCTGCAGTACTCCTTGAACAGTCCAGAAGTGAATGCAGTTCCCCTGTCAGTAACTATTCGGCGAGGGTTTCCAAAGACTGCTGCTTGCTTCTCGAGCTTTTCTAGGACTTCCTCTGATCCCGTCGATTTTGTAGGATAAAGCCAAACAAATTTTGAAAATCCATCAACGACCGCCAGAATGTGGTTATATTTCTTCTTCGTATCTGTCAGAGGTCCAACGTGGTCGATATGATAGGTTCCAAGGGGTTCTTGAGCCTTATCAATAGGACTGAGTAAACCCTCCTTCTTTCCTCGCTTGGACTCAATGATCAGACATTCAACGCATCCTTTGACTACTCTTTCGACTTTTTGCTGGATTCCTGGGATGAAATAACTTTTTCTAAAATGTCACGAGTCTTTTTGATACCGAAATGGCCCTCCCTGTGTGCAATGCTTATGATTTCCTCTTCCATTGAGTCAGGAACGACCAGTAGTTCGTTAACTTCGTCTTTATAAAGGATATTATTCTTCAGAAAGAAGTCTTCATATACGTCATTGCTGGTCAATACGGATTTAACAGCCTTGATCCAGTTGTCATTGTTTTGTGCCTCTAATAATCTTGACTTTGTGGAATCTGCGATCATAAAGCATGACAATCGGCTTAGTGCATCCACGTGCCTCATCTTGGTTCCAGCTCTGTGCTCCACCTTAAACTCAAACTCTTGCAGAGCCATGGCCCATCTTGCAACTCGCGGTGGTAGGTCGTCCTTTTTCATCGTCATTGCAAATGCGTTGCAGTCGGTTACCACTGTAAATCGCTTTCCAAGCAGGTAAACTCTCCACTTTTTCAGCGCGTTTACGATCGCTAGAACCTCAAGTTCGTAAGAACTATATTTCTCTTCACAAGTGTTTGTCTTCCGACTCATAAACTCTACAGGGTGAAACTGTTGATCCTCGGAGTCCATCTGCATTAAAACGCCACCAAAGCCATACTTGCTTGCATCTGTATGCACTTCAGTTTCAGCCAACGGATCGAAAAGTTTGAGTACTGGTGCTGATACTAGCAGTTGCTTCAGACAGTTGAAGGAAACTACGCCTTCCTCAGTCAACGTTAAATTTCTGTCGTCCTTTCTATTATTTTTCTCTCGCAGCAAGTCGCTCAATGGTTTGGCTGCTAAGGCGTAATCTTTAATAAATCGTCGCATGTAAGACGTCAGACCCAAGTAACGCTGCAAAGCTTGCCTGCTTTGAGGAATAGGAAAGTTAACGACTGCTTTAATTTTCTCGTTCGTTGGTGCTATGGTTCCGTTCTCGATGGTGTAGCCTAGAAAATTGATTTTGCTCATCAAAAATTGTGCTTTTTCCCATTTGATGCGTAGGCCTGCCTTCGAAGCTACTTTTAAAACTTTTTCCAGCGCCTGCAGTCCCTCGTTTTCGTCCTTACTTGGAACGATAATATCGTCCATATAAACTACGATCGTTTGATTTTGAATGAGATCCCTCAACGTAGCGGTAAGATACCTACAGAAGACAGCTGGAGAGTTTGAGATACCAAATGGTACATGCGTGAATTCGTACTGCCCGTTATGTGTCACGAATGCTGTAAACTTCCTGGATTGTTCGTCAATCGGTACATGAAAGAATCCGTTCATCATGTCAAGAGTTGTAAATATTTTCGATCCTTGCAACCTGTCGAGAACGTCGTCAATTAAGCTCATCGGAAAATTGTCCTTCTTGATTTTTGATTAAGCCGTCGGTAGTCACAGCAAAATCTTCTTGATCCGTCCTTTTTGCAACTAGTACAACTGGTGATGCGTACTCTGAGGAGCTGGGTACAATAATTCCCTCTGCCAGCCATTCCTGCACTTGTTTCTCAATAAAACACTTGTTCTCATAAGAGGTTCGTCTTGGGCGTTGATAAACTGGAATATCGTCTTCCAATACAATTTTCATACTCACAGGAGAGTCAATTGATTTTTCTGGTTTATACCTTGTAACAAGCTGCTCTATCTCTAGCTTGTGATTCTTATTCAGGTGAGACAAGTCAACTTTATCCAAAACAGAGATTTTCTCGACGATCTCCGTGACACACATACCCTTCAATGTTGGCGCAAAATCGCCTCTCTCGCAATGAATTTGACTCCATCTGAGGTGAACATAAGGTCGACGGATTGCAGCACATCATTTCCAACAATCGCAGCATACTCCAGTTCGTGTTGCTTAGCCACATGAAAAGTCACAGAGAAACATATATTATCTGCTTCGATATCAACTTCAAAAGATCCAATTGTTACCAATTCGCCTTTGCCAATGCCTCTTAGGTGTTTAACTACTGGTCTAAGCCTTAGGCCATCAAAACTTCTGAAAATGTCCTCTCGCATCAAGCACAAATCGCATCCTGAGTCAATCATGGCTACAAACGCCACGTCATTAACTTTCAGCATCTTGTAAATTAGCCCTTTCGCAGCTTTAGCTTCCAGCAGATTAGCAGACTCGTTCTTAACGGAAATTTTGGTTTTCTTCTCATTACAGTGCTTCGAGATGTGTCCTTTCTTGTTGCAGTTGTAGCAAACTACTTCACCTTTGCAATCTTTTGCGATGTGGCCCTCACTATTACATTTGAAGCACTTTCTTTGTAAATTACCTTGATTCTGTTTACCTGTCACTTCCTTATTAAAACTTTCCTTTATATTTCCTTTGCCCTTCATCTTCTCGTAAATATAAATTTCGTCTTTGAGTTCCCTAACGGATTTGGCGCGATACAGTCCTGCCTTATTTACTTTGCTATCTGGTATGCCATCTACAAAATATGAAACTAAGCTTTCTTCGTCGAGATTAATCGGCTTGCTTATCTCCATTAAACTATAGAGAAATTCAATGCATGACTCCTTTGGCTGCTTCTGCCTCTGCCGCAAAATCTTATGTATTTCTGCCGAACATAATTTTTTTCCAAACTCTTGTTTCAATGCTTCTTTAAGCTCGATCCAACCCCTAACTCCTCTAACACTTCTGATGTAAAGCTTGGCTGCTCCAATCAGAAGCTGTTTAGCATAAATAAATTTCTGCAAGTTATCCCAGCCCATCGTAACAGCAACGTCATCGAATTCGGACAGCCAGTGATTGACGTCCTCTTGTTCGGAGCCCGAAAACGAAGATACACTGTCTTGAATATCGCGTAAAGTAAATCTTGAGCTTACAGGTGCATTCGCTTCTTGGTAGTTTGATGAACCACTGACGCTTACAGAATCTTCACCCGCATCGCCACCCACATCCAGCCCAAAATGATCGAACAGCCGATCCTGTAAAACACTCTTTCTTCCATTTGTTTCCAATCCCAACTCGGAACACTTTGACCGCAGCAAAGGAACTGTCATATCAAGAATCGATCTAGCATCCATGTTAATGCGTCTAAGCCGTTTACAAATGGTTTTACAATTCAATTTGATACAAAACAAATGCAATAACAAATTTTCAAATAAGAAAGTTATATGACTTCCCCTTGTCGCTCACCACACCCAATTGGATTTGACTATCCAACAACTCCGACAACTCCTCCAGTCCAGTCCGCTCTTATCTGTTGCAACTCGTTCTCGTCGACGTCGTCACAGCACTGCTTTCTCGTCGTTGCAGACCTTTGCGAAATTCGTCATTTATTTAGCAAACTCGTGTCTTTAGTTGCCAAAATTTGCCAGATCGTTGTCCCTCTCTCGCTGTTCTTCGTACAGTGAGTACTACGCCTTCCTTTGAGTACTGCTTAGCCTTGGTTTGAGTACTGCTTGACCTTCGTTGAAATACTTTGCAAAATTTTTCGTTTCTTTTGCAAACCTCTGCTCTTCGTCGTCGTTTTTTTGATTTAGTGTTTCTTGCGTCTTCGTAGCAAGGATCACTTCTTCGTTTTTCTGCTCGGAGGTAAACTCTTCGTTGTCACCTGCGATCGCCTCATCAGAAAAAAATTCACTGGCTCTGCATCAAATCATCGTCGAAATTTTGGTCGGATTGATTGTTTCTCTATCTAGTGCGTCGATTTCATCATCTTTTTGTGATTGTGATTGTGTTTTTTTTTCTGCACACGCACACACTCAAGTTTTTAATTGCGTTTTACTTTGTATGTCGCCAAATTTTTGCACATACTTCGATTTTCTTCTTGGTTTCCTTTTTTATTTTTAACTGTTTTTTCGTCGATTAACTGCTCCTTTTCAATTTACTTTCATGTAACTCCGTCGTGGCTTTTTCTTTATGTGTTAACGCACAGTTGTTATAATTGTCCTTGTATTTTACATCCCGGTTGAGCCCCCAATAATTTGTAGGGTATTACAAATTAAATATTATTTATTTTATTTCGGGTATTTTACAAGGTTTCTAATTAAACAATTAAAGACCACTATTCGGCTTTTACGACTTTCGCACTATGGACACTTCGACCTCCTTTGTCAATTGTTCGGCATCAACTAAACTTGCTTCAATATAGTGTTGCGAAATTCGGGTGGAAGAGTGTGATGGATATATAGATCACATTAATGGAAAAGGATGAAGAGTGGTTTGCGATGAGGATGATGAAATACTACGCATCGTTGTGAAATATAGTCTATCAATATATCCCTATCCCACATAGGTATACTAAATTTGAATTAATTCTTTATACTTATAACCATACAACTAAACATAATACAACAAATAGAATACCAGCTGACATATTTTTGTATGCAGGAAGTCCCGAGTATAACACACAAGAAAGAAAAGCGAAGAGAATCGATAGACTAAATGAGAAACGACATGATTTTGAAATAGATACACGATTTAAACAATCACCACTAGTAAAATAAAAAAAAAAAACTACAAACCCTTTTAAGAAAACAGGAAATTTGAGGCAGATAGATGAAAAACATTTTGAGGAAACAAATAGAGGCAGGAAAATAACTCATTATAAATCTAAATTTAAAAAGAAGAAGAAAAGTAATAAAAGCAAATATGACAATTCCAGGGAAGCTGAACGGAATCGAAAAATTAAGAATAATAGGAAGCGACACAGACATCGAAAATAGGTATACTAAATTTGAATTAATTCTTTATACTTATAACCATACAACTAAGGCTCAAAATGGATACCTTGTATTCAATACCGGATCTATTGATATTCCAACAAATTTCGAATATCATTATTTAAGCATTAACGTAACAAAAACGGAACAAATATTTGAAAGTCTTATAAAGGAAGCCAACGAATTTAATAACACTATACAAATTCGTTATTTAGCTGAGAAACTCAAAAGAGAAATAAATGGCATTAAATTGGCCAAACGTAATAAACGAGGATTATTTAACATTATTGGCAAAACTTACAAATATTTGTTTGGAACATTAGATCAAGATGATAGGGAAGATTTAGAACAAAAAATAGATAACTTATCAGAAAATAGTATACAAAATACAGATTTTAACATGATTATTGATGTAATAAATAATGGTATCGAAGTAATTAATACGTTAAAAGAAATTGACGAAAGAGAAGAACAAGCTAGTGTCGTAATATTTAGTTTACAACACTTTACAGAATATATAGAAGATATTGAGCTAGGAATGCAGTTGACACGACTTGGTATATTTAATCCGAAATTATTAAAACATGATGATTTTACTAAAATAAGTAAGTAAAATAAGTTCTGAGAAATTGTTGAAAATTAAAACTTCCACTTGGCTTAAAACAGACACAAATGAAATTTTAATAATTTCCCACATTCCCACAAATATCATTAAAGCACCAATTTTTGAAATAATTCCGTATCCAGATGATAATAATAACATTCTGACATAAAACATATTTGAACAAGAAAGGAAAGCTAACTTCGGGCGGAGCCGAAGTTGATATACCCTTGCAGAATACTCTGTAAATTATATTCTCCAAAATTATTCATATGATGCATTCTTAATACTCATAAAAAATCCCAACTTCCTAACTTTAAAAACACCAAAGTTATGGCATTTCCAATCGTTCAGTTATATGGCAGCTATAGAATATAGTCGGCCGATCCTTATGAAGTTTAGAAGGTCGGATTGATTGGCGAAAAATAAAACCCATAGAAAATCCCAACTTCCTAACTTAACAAACACCAAAGTTATGGCATTTCCAATCGTTCAGTTATATGGCAGCTATAGGATATAGTCGGCCGATCCTTATGAAATTTGATAGGTCGGACTGATTGGCTAAAAATAAAACCCATAAAAAATCCCAACTTCCTAACTTTACAAACACCAAAGTTATAGCATTTCCGATCAATCAGTTATATGGCAGCTAGAGGATATAGTCGCCCGATCCTTATGAAATTTGGTAGGTCGGATTGATTGGCTAAAAATAAAACCCATAGAAAATTCCAACTGCCTAACTTTACAAACACGAAAGTTATGGCATTTCCGATCAATATACTGCGTGCAAAGGAAAGAAGGGTGTGTGCAAAGTTTGAACTCGATAGCTTTAAAACTGAGAGACTAGTTTGCGTAGAAACAGACAGACGGACAGACGGACATGGCTATATCAACTCAGGAGGTGATCCTGATCAAGAATATATATACTTTATAGGGTCGGAGATGTCTGCTTCACTGTGTTGCACACTTTTGACCAAAATTATAATACCCTCTGCAAGGGTATAAAAATATTACCTTCACGAAGAAAAAGTATTTAATAAAGAAACAGGAAAAGTAGTATTTGACGAATGTATAAATGGCATAATAAAACAAGAATCAACAAGTTGCAAATATACTAAAACACATAAAAATTTCCAAATTAATTACGTTGAACCAAATATCCCTAAAACACTTTGAAATCAAAATTGTATTAATATAGAAATTTCTATCTTTGGTAATAATTATATTAAAATTCTTAATTGTTCAGTACAACTAGATGAATTCATACTTTCAAATATAGCATAGTATTTGTAGTATTTGTAGTATATATACACAGAGCATTTATGTAAGCAACAATGTAACTAAATTAGAACCGCTATCATATATTAAACAAAAGAAATTATAGAAACGCACACAAAATATAATAATGTATTCCAAATAATAACTGCAACCACATTTGTAATTACAATTATAAGCATTTTATTGTATCTATTCCATAATTTCAAAAATATACCAAGAAAATTAATTGTAAAATATGTAAAACCAAAGGAAGAAACACCGAAAAACCTAGAAAATGTAAACGAGCAACCTACTGTAAACATAGAAGAAAATATTTCATTATATACAAATTTATCGTCCTGAGGACAGGCCAAATTCAAAGGTTGGGGGAGTGACATATCCATAGCACCACAAACCTCTATGTACATGTCTACACACCCACACATACGAGGTGTGTTCAAAAAGTAAGGTGACTTTTCAAATTTCGCGGGCAACATATTTTCGATTATCGATTTTTTTGTTTTGTTATATTGGTACACTCTTCCCTAACATCTGTACCAAGTTTCAATGGAACATCCTCTTTTGTTTGGTTGTGAGAGGCGTAAAGTTACAAGTTATTTTGCGAGCTCGGCGATTTTTTGCTATCGAAAAATATGGATCAAAGGATTTGCATCAAATTTTGTGTAAAAAATAAAATTAAGTGCTCTGAAACACTTGAAATGTTGACAGTGGCATACGGTGAAACTGTTCTGAGTAAAAAAATGTGTACAAGTGGTACAAACTCTTCCAAGATGGCCGGGAAGATGCCAATGACCAGCAATTTCGGACACAAACTTCGCTGACACACGACTCATACCCAAAACGTTAAGGTGACAAAAATTTCATGGCACGAGCCAAGTCGATATACCGACATCTTCAGCAACTTCTCTGATAGTGATTCGACGATTTTCCAAAACAATTTTCGTCACTGCTTGAACGTTTTCATCAGTTGTTGACGTGCTTGGGCGTCCAGAGCGAGGCTGGTCATTGGCATCTTCCCGGCCATCTTGGAAGAGTTTGTACCACTTGTACACATTTTTTTACTCAGAACAGTTTCACCGTATGCCACTGTCAACATTTCATGTGTTTCAGAGCACTTATGTTTATTTTTTACACAAAATTTGATGCAAATCCTTTGATCCATATTTTTCGATAGCAAAAAATCGCCGAGCTCGCAAAATAACTTGTAACTTTACGCCTCTCACAACCAAACAAAAGAGGATGTTCCATTGAAACTTGGTACAGATGTTAGGGAAGAGTGTACCAATATAACAAAACAAAAAAATCGATAATCGAAAATATGTTGCCCGCGAAATTTGAAAAGTCACCTTACTTTTTGAACACACCTCGTACATACACACCCACACATTACTTTAAGACACCCTCAGAGAAATCGAAACCTAATTGTCAACAAGCCATGGAAAATTTCCATGTTATTAAAAACTCCAGACCAATAGACTAAACAATTTAAATGAGCCGCTGATCCGACTATCGGCCCTTTCCCACGACTCAGGATACTCAGATTTCGGGACCGAAGTCATAAACAAGATGAGAACAAAGAACGGTTCAAAGTACAATTATGAATGTCACTCAATAAACACTAAAGCCACTCATTAGAAAGCTCCAAAGCTCAGAACAGAGGTTTGATCGCAGAAGAAGTAGGAGTTAGGGAACGAGTTCAGTTTGAGTCTTAAAACAGTTAGGACGGTGTTCTTCCAAATAACCATTGTACTAGTTGATAAATAAAAAAATTAAATAAAGTTTTTTTTATGTAAAACTTATGGGGCAAACATTTAATTATATATTTTTTTTTTCTTAATTAAAACGATGTCTAAAAAAATTATATATTTTTGTTTTTTCTTTTTGTTTATTATACCCTTTCAGAGGCTAGATATATTCTTGAACAGGATCTCGTCCTGAGTTGATATAAGCATGTCCGTCTGTCCGTCTGTCTGTTTCTACGCAAATGAGTCTCTCAGACTTAAAGGTATCGAATCGAAACTTTGCACACAACCTTTTTTCCTTTGCACGCAGTATATAAGTCGGAACGGCCGGGATCGGCCGACTATATCCTATAGCTGCCATACAACTGATTGATCGGAAATGCAATAACTTTAATGTTTGTAAAGTTGGGATGTTGGGATCTATTCCAATCTATTCGACCCACTAAATTTCATAAGGATCGGCCGACTATATCCTACAGCTGCCATACAACTGAACGATTAGAAACGCCATAACTTTGGTGTTTTTAAAGTTAGAAAGTTGGGATTTTTTATAAGTATTTAAAATGCATAGTCTTATAGATTATAATTTAGAAAATATTCTGCAAGGGTATATCAAGTTAGCTTTTCTTTCTTGTTTTTTTAAATTAATTTTTTTTTTGTTTGGTGCCAATATATATTTGTATTTATGTATGACATTACAATGGTCATACTAAGTAGTAAAAATGGTTAATTTGAAAATATAAGAAAATAAAATTCAATTAAAAATTTAATAAAATTTGATAAAAGTTATAAAATTAAAGTTAAAAGTAAAATCACGAAATATAAATTGAAAATATAATTGGAAAATGTTGTTTTAAAATTCCTTCTTCTTTTTTTTGGTACCCGTATGGTTGATCAGGCCATACGAGATAACAAAGTATTTATACATGTAAAATTTTAAGCCTATCCTTATGAACAACTTGTTTTTTATTTGTGTCGCTCATTACTACTTTGTTTTCAATTTCTTTTATTTCTACCACTTTGTAAGGGCCTAAATAATTGTTATCTAATTTATGACCAGTTTCATTTCTCAATAAAACCTGGTCTCCTATCTCTAACTTAAAATCAATAGTGTTTTTGTCGTAATTCGAATTTTCTTTTTCCTTATTTTTTTCTAATATGATTCTTTCTCTTTTGTAAGCATTTTCTAGTCTAAATTTGGCTTCCTTTGTATAATCATCTATGTTATTTAAAGGGTCTATACTATCTGGTGAATTAAAAGATTTACTTAAATTTTGATGTTTACTAAAAACTGATTCATAGAGGCAATAGTTGTGTGTCATAGAAGGTGTATTGTAGCCATATGTCCCAATGTGTTTTCAACGGATATATAGGATCGAATGTATGTAAAGTTGGTATTATAAGTGGTATATTTAAATTAACAGTACGCTGAGATATTAAATAAATGATCAATGTTTACAGCAACGTTCTTAGCTTCTAATTTTAACTTGAGCAACTGAAGCAACTTTAGTCAACTTTGACGACTTTTAAATGCGACCGCTTCTTACGACTTCCTTCTGCGAATGAATCTCCGTCGTAATTCCTTCTCCGGTTTCTCATTCAGATGTTCTCTAGATCGCTGAATACCATTCACAACGAGGGAGTTGTATACTAGCTGTCCTCTTCTGCCTTAACCCTTTCCTAATGTCTGGTGGTGGTGCTCTGTAGATGCTATGTTTTACATTCCTAGGTATTTACAGGGTTGCCCATATTCGACGGACCCATGTTTTTTTTTAAAAAATCAAAGAAAAAAATAAAAATTTGGCGGTTGGCAATCTTAATCATTTAATTTGTTCCAAGTAGATTTGTTTACATCAATTTTTGAATATGATATCTTTCAAATGGCCGCCTCTGGCGTTGATGGCGTATTGTGCCCTTTTGCAGCATTTTCCATCGTTTTCGCCAACATTTCGGCCGGAATAGCGGCTATTTCTTCACGAATGTTGTCCTTGAGCTCTTCTAGGGTCCTTGGCTTGTTAACGTAAACCTTTGACTTCAAATATCCCCACAAGAAGAAGTCAGGCGGCGTCAAATCGGGCGAACGCGGTGGCCAGTCCAAATCACCACTTTTCGACATCAAACGGCCCGGAAACAATTTCTTCAGAAAATCGATTGTTATGCGACTTGTGTGCGGTGGAGCGCCGTCTTGTTGAAACCAGAACTGCCTCATACGCTTTCGACGAATAATTGGCATCACAAAATTGGTCATCATGTCGTGATAACGCTCCTGGTTGATGGTAACAGCATGGCCATTTTCATTTTGGAAGAAAAACGGCCCAATGACCGTTTTCGAACTAACGCCGCACCAAACTGTGACTTTTTCGTCGTGAAGAGGCACTTCTTGAATCTTCTCAGGATTTTCAGTGGCGTAAATACGGCAATTTTGCTTATTTACGGTCCCATTCAATGTGAAATGGGCTTCATCGGACATGATAATTTTGTTCCAAAATTGATCGTCATCTTTGGCCATTTCGATGACTCTTTGGGCCCATTCCAATCGACGAGGCTTGTCCGTAAGCAACAATCTTTGCGTCAATTGAATTTTGTACGGGAACAAATGCAAATCAACGCGAATAATCCGTTGTAAAGTGGACCGAGCCATGCCCAACTGCTGAGAACGGCGTTTTTGGGATGTTCTTGGGGACCTCTCAACACTGGCTCGTACGGCAGCGATATTCTCGTCCGATCGCCTTGGTCGACTTTTATTTGGCCTCTTCGGATTAGAAAGAGCCTCACCAGTCGTAAATTTTTCGTATAAACGCTTAATGGTGTTCTTAGAAGGCGCACTTTTCACATTTTTTAATTTTTTAAAAGCACGTTGAGTTTTCACAATTGACTTGTTCTGTTGAATGTAAATTTCAACTATTTCAGAGCGCTCGCGTGGCGTGTATTGTTCCATGGTAAAAATCTGCTTGGACTGACGCTTCAAACGCGGTATGTCATTAAGCGATCTGGCATCTCTGTCAAAAGTTATGGCGTCGTCAGATGGGTCCGTCGAATATGGGCAACCCTGTACATATACATATCTTCAATAATTGAATTTTTATATTCAGTCCCCAATATGAACGTCTTTATTGGACCGTACTTTAGAATACAATTTTCAAAAATAGCTTTAGCTACAGATTTTTCAGATTTGTATGGCAATTAAATATTTTATTAAGTCGCATATCAAAGTAACTGCGTACTCATTGCCCTGATCCGATTTTGGTAATGGACCTATCTGTCAAATTCCATAGTTGGAGTCTCTGTTAAAGTTAATGGAGTTTTTGTATGTTTGGTTATTTTGGATTTCTGGCATTTCGGACATTGGTTTACATGTTTTTTTCAATGGAAATGTTGTCTTATTTTTGACAAGGTTTTGGCTATTCCGGTATGACCGCCTTCTAGGTTTTCGTCATGGTTTTCAGACAGAATAGCTTCTTTTTCTTTCTTATCTTTTATTATGGTCACTGGTTTGAGTAGCGCTACTCTTAATTTTTTTAAATATTTTTTTGCCCATTTTTTTAAACGAATCAACTGAAATATTTTCAAAGATTTTTTCACACAGTGGCATTTTAAGTTGGCTGATCTTGTATATATAACAGCTTCTTTTTCAAGCCTTTGGAAAAATTGACCTAAATCAAATGTACCATTGGTACACCCTATAGATCGCTAACATGTATTCTTGCAAAAACCTTTTTACCATGCTTAAAATAGCATTTGAAATTATTTAAATGCAAGTTCACTACTTTCTTTACTTCGTCGTTGTTAAGGACGTCGTATATTTTGGGCATAGAAGCTTTTTCAACACACTGCCTACGCAGCTATGCTTGATTTTTCCCTGCGCAGGGCTTATTCTGTCTGTACTTGTAGTGACTTGTAAAATTTACTTTTGTATGTCGGTGCTGGTCGTTGCACAGGCTATTTATACCCGTTACTCGTAGAGTAAAAGGGTATATTGTATTCGTGCAAAAGTATGTAACAGCTAGAAGGAAGCGTTTCCGACCCTATAAAGTATATATATTCTTGATCAGGGTCACTAGCCGAGTCGATATAGCCATGTCCATCTGTCCGTCTGTCCGTCTATCTGTCTGTCCGTATGAACGCTGAGATCTCGGAAACTATAAAAGCTAGAAGATTGGCATTTTGCATGCAGATTCTAGGAGTTCCTACGCAGCGCAAGTTTGTTTCAAAAAGGTGCCACGCCCCCTTTAACGGCCACAATCGCTTATATACGATTTTAAAAATTTAAATATTTCGGAAAAGTACAAATGCAGTTTTATTGTGTTTATCAATACCTATCGAAATGTAGAAGAAATTTTTCAAATCGGACCGTTCGTTAAAAAGTTATGCGTGATCAAAGTTTCTATCTCCATCTCCCTCGCACTCCCTTTACTAGAGTAACGGGTATCTGATAGTCGGGGCACCCGACATAGCGTTCTCTCTTGTTTTTAATTTTGATGATTTAAAAAAATTTTTTTTCTAGATGTTCCGGCCGTTCGGACTCGTGCGGTGCCGGTGCTGGTCATCACACAAGCTATTTTATTTGTTTTTTTTTTATTTAATTAATTATGTTTGGGTGTTCCGGGCCTTTTGGACTCGGGCGGTGCCGGTGCTGGTCCTCGCACTGGCTTTTCTTCTTTGATGATTTTTTCCAGTTTCGTATTTATTCTTTTTTTCTTTGTTTTGTAACAGTATTTTTATTTATTTATTTTTTTGTTTATTTTGCATCGCTATGTAACAGTGTTCTTATTTTTTTATTTTTATACCCTTGCAGAGGGTATTATAATTTCAGTCAAAAGTTTGCAACGCAGTGAAGGAGACATTTCCGACCCTATAAAGTATATATATTCTTGATCAGCATCACCAGGAGAGTCGATCTAGCCATGTCCGTCTGTCCGTCCGTCTGTCCGTCCGTTTCTACGCAAACTAGTCCCTCAGTTTTAAAGCTATCTGCTTGAAACTTTCCCAAAAGTTGTCTTTCTATTGCAGGTAGTATATAAGTCGGAACGAGCCGGATCGGGCCACTATATCATATAGCTGCCATATAACTGAACGATCAGAAATGCCATAACTTTGGTGTTTTTAAAGTTAGGAAGTTGGGATTTTCTATGGGTCTTATTTTTGGCTAATCAATCCGACCTACCAAATTTCATAAGGATCGGATGACTATATCCTATAGCCGCCATATAACTGATTGATCGGAAATGCAATAGCTTTGGTGTTTGTAAAGTTAGGAAATTGGGATTTTCTATGGGTTTTATTTTTGGCCAATCAATCCGACCTACCAAATTTCATAAGGATCGGCCGACTATATCCTATAGCTGCCATATAACTGAACGATTGGAAATGACATATCTTTGGTGTTTTTAAAGTTAGGAAGTTGGGACTTTTTATGAGTATTAAGAATGCATCATATGAATAATTTTGGAGAATATAATTTATAGAATATTCTGCAAGGGTATATCAACTTCGGCTCCGCCCGAAGTTAGCTTTCCTTTCTTGTTTTGTATATTTTGCATCACTGTTGCCTTTTACTTTGTACTTTTTAACATAAATGGTTATATTTGATATATTCAAATACGTTTATTTAAGTACTCATTTAGTTCGCCTTCGTCTCTAGACTGCTGGCGCAGAGGCTAAAAAACTTCTAGCGGACGGCATTGTAAGACCATCTAGATCACCCTAAAACAATCGATCTTGGGTCTTTGATAAAAGGGAACCGAAAAACGGGTTACAAAAGCATCGACTAACTATTGATTTTATAAAATAAAATCAGAAATCGGTTGATGACCACGATCTTCACCATTTTCTCAAATAAGAGCTGGTCCAAATTTTTTACAAAACTTGATCTTAAATCAGGTTTCCACCAAATAGAACTGGCAGAAAAAGACAGGGAAAAACGGCTATATTGCCGTTCGGCCTAAAAAATGCTTCGGGCGTTTTTCGAAGAGCCCTCGATGATTTCTTACGAGAAAGAATCTAGGATTCTTTTCTGGGATTGGCATGTTACTATAGATGTTTCAATAGCAGGAACCCTTTCGGAAAACCTAAAATTGAAAAATGGAAAAGTAAGCAAAAAAAGCATTTAATAAATTTAAAGAGGTTTTGGCATTAAAAGCTGTTTTACTCTCATACCCTGACTTTGCGAAGCCGTTTGATTCAACAACGTATGCTTTAGGTCTTGGTTTGGGGGCAGTACTATCCCCACCCATTGATTACCAGATAACGTGGTATTTTCCATAAAAAACGTGTTTATGCTGATCACCAGTCATTAATGTCTGGTATTTCGGATAAACATCATAATGCAAAACTAAAACGTTAGAAATGAGTTATCGATTATCATGGAGCAAGTATTTTACAAGCCAGGCAAGAAAAACCTCATAGCGTGGTCTTGCCAAAATATCAATGCCTTGGAAGATTCTTCAGAATAAGACGTGGCTACGGTACATAGTGACTCATACCATTGACACAACTGACAACCCGGTCAACTTTTTCTGAAACCCGATTATCATTGAAGAGAGAAACATTCGTCCGTGGACAACTTTATCTTATTCAAAAATAAGATGATACACATAATTAAATTATCTGATTGTTGTAATTTAACTAGTAACTAGACGTAGTAAATCCGGAGATTTTAAATCCGGAACATTGTTCCCTACAAATCCTAGGTTTTGTTCAACATAAGTTAGTTTAAATATTCCCAGGTACCATTTTTAAATATTCGAAAACTTTCGTACTGGACATAACCGATGAAACATAACAAAAATAAAATATATTTACCGAACATATTAGAGTCCATCGTACTCCACCCCACTAAGCAAACGGTCGGAAAAACACCAATAACGTCTTACGTAGGGGAAATACATCATATTGACACATTTTCAACGGACGCAAACCTTTTTTTTATATGCATTAACCAATTTTCCAAAATCGCCGTAGTGCAGAAAATCGCAGCAAGGGCCAATGCAATGACAAAGACCTTCACGAACGACCACTGGTCCAGGAAATAACCACGGACCCAGGACATATTCGCAAATTGGTTGCTTCCCTCAAAATTCACCACAGGAAAACTATGAGAATTAACTTAATCGGATCAGCACTTAATGTCCTTACAGGACCACCCGAATTTAATGATTGAGAACAAATCAAATTTAATCAAGAACTATTAATTAATGCCGAAGAATTTCAAGGACGTTAAAATGCACTTATAAATTATATAAACCAAACTAAAAAAGTAGACGCCGGGGAAGAGACATATCTTTTAAAAAAAATAGCGAGAAACAGGATGCTATTACAGACTTAAAACATTTTTTGTTCAGCCTAACCCTAGCAAAACATAACATCTCAAGCCCAAGGCCAAAGCTTGCGATTTATAAAATAAAGCATTTTGGAAGAGTTCGGGATTAATATAAGAATAATCAATCTAAACCACTGCCTCTACAATTAATTAATTTATACAATTTCAATTAGGTTCTTATTCTTAGAAGAACGAATGTGTAAATTATGTACACGACCAGACCACGACGAATCACAGTAGTCCAGAACGATATACACGAATGTCTACAGCAAACTCCCTGAAATCTAAGAATGATACAATGAGATGATACCATTAGCTTGTAGAACATTCCTTCGTCCCAAACCCTGTCAAAGGCTTGTCCAACGTCGAAAATAACGGCTGGGCAGTATTTGTGATCTTCGAAAGCACAGAACTACTCTGTGCATTTGCTCGATAGCCCAATGGCGTCTAGTTAACCTGGTGTTTTAGAAGTGCGTCTTCAAAGGCGTTAATAGCTAAAAGTCTACCAAGCATGATCGGTCAAAAACCTTGAAAAAAGTAGACTCCAGACTAATTGGCCTATCAGATTCCGTGCAGCATGGGTCTTTTCCTTTTCTTGGCATCATTGTTACTAATGCACGTTACCAAGGTAAATGAAAATGGATAAGGTCCCAGGCTTGCATTAAAGAGGAGGCAGAGCTGCGCATTTATTTGTACTGTAATTAGTCATCGCAAGGCGTTGACCCTAATAGAGTGGCGTGCTTCGCTCTGAAACATTTGCAGTGTCGTCGTCATTACTGAAATCATTTGATGAAAGAATACCAACAAGTTGTCAATTGCAGCCCCTTAAGCTATTAGAGCAGCCTCTTAATGCTTCCTTAATCTATTAATGAATTCCAGAAGCTTGTCCTGACCAGGTTGTTCGCTAGCGAGGGCTGACTTGAGAATGCGGAAATAGGCAGGAAATCGGCGGCAGGACGCACTATCGTTAGAACCACAGTTAATACAGGACTAAGATTCCATTATCCTTGAAAAGCTTCTGGACTACACGGTATACATTGCCGTCATCCCCAGTAATCCTACAGGAAGATTTATTAGTTGTCTTGAGGTGAAAACCAAGGTTCACAGATGATAGTAAAGGACAGGTATCGTGTTTCGTGGATTAGCTTAGAGGGGACACCAGATGAAAGTTAACTTCGAAGGGCTCAAACAAACCATGACCAATCTCAGGCGTGGTTATTGGATCATTAAAAGCAGTGAAGCAGTATTGTATCATCATTATCATCATCCGACAAAATAGCAAAGCTATTGTTCTTCCATAAGTAGGTAGAGTCCCCGCCATTTAAAAGAGGTGAGGTATGACCATAACAGAGGCTGCAGCTTGAGGACGATAAAGGTCACCAACAGGGTTTAGCAGCAATGATTTATTAGTACTACTACCTCCGAGTACGTCAAGATACCGTTTTTTACTGAGGTTATTTACCTGAGTGAAGCATTCTTCATTAGCAGCATTCTTACTAATTCA
The DNA here is from genome assembly GCA_018152295.1 of Drosophila carrolli. Lineage (NCBI taxonomy): Eukaryota > Metazoa > Arthropoda > Insecta > Diptera > Drosophilidae > Drosophila > Drosophila carrolli. The sequence goes on from JAECXJ010000013.1 coordinate 189,391, forward strand.
CTCGGGAGTAAGTAGTATGCACAGATGAAGTCTGGATAAACGGAATCATGAAAGTCCAGATTCTAAAAAGTAAAATAATCAGAAGTGTCAGAGAGGCACCTATTGGAATCAATGGTAGTCGCTACGTGTATTAGTCCTCAGCAAAGACCGAGTGCTTAGTCTCATGAGAGTCCTCATTAGTTTGACGACGAATATTAACTTAACACACCGTCATTTTGACTAGAACGGAGGTAGACGGCCCAGAACACTATTGATGGGTTGAGTCAACCCCGAGCGAGAGAATTTGGGTGCGCAGATAGCTTTTCTTTGTAAGACTCTTTTTGTTTATCGATTTCGTCTTTTACTGCGAGGATGCCAAGGTCTCTGTGGATGTTATCGTTGCGAACATACCATGGTACCCCAGTGATAGTTCTCAAGATTTTTTATTGTGCGCGATGTATGATGTATATGTTGCTTTTGCTCGCGCTCCCCTTCAGCTGTGCTTAAGAACTGAATTGGAGTGCAGGATCTTGTGTAATAGGTAGTATTTATTATTATTTATTGCGTCTTTTATTTATTGTAGGCTTAGTTTACTTTAGTTTAGGCTTACTTTACTTTAGTTTTAGCATTAGTTCACTTTTGTATATCTCTTGTCTTTTGTATCCTCTTCTGTTGCGCTCTCATAACCAAGTGATCTCACTGCTCGCAGGCAGGTTGCTTTCAACCCACGTTTTTGCAGAGAGGCGCTCTCTTGAGAGAGTAACATGCTCTCTCGAGAGAGCGTAACTCAAGGAATAGTGTAAGCAGAGCATACTATATTAATTGGCCTGCTACACTTGTAGTCCAGGTAGAGGTGATCGAGCGTTTATAATCCAGTGAAGTGCGCTTTCTTTTTTTAATCGCCTGTCGAGGTGAACGCCGAGGTTCGTTACTTCGTCGGCTTAGGGAAACTACGTACCGTTCAAAGAAAGTGGAGGGCATATTTGTCTATTAAGACTTAACGTTACGTGTTTACAATTCGCCTCGTTTAGTTTAAAACGACAGTCAGACGCAGAATCATTGGAAAACGAGGACGTTGTTAGAGTCTCGTTCGTGGGGATATCGGCAGTATATAGGAATAGGACTAAGTGCTGCTTGCATCTCAATAAAAATACTCTATTGTAGAGATACGGCTCGAGGAGCTTGAGGGCGTAGATAGGCAAATGCATTTTGATTTTACGCACGCCTGACGCTTGACTCGGTCAAAGGCTAACAATATTCTCGACGCTCAAATTTGATTCAGATTTTGATCGTATTTATGATAATAATTTGTTAACTTGCTCGTTGGTTCTATGGTTTTTTCAAAGGTCAAACTGGTGTTAAACCGGTATGACATTGGGTGCTTCCAGATATAGTACTATTCGAGTTAGAAGTCATTTTTCGAACAGTTTTGACAGTAGGCCTTTTGGTCTGGGCTTGGGCATCATTATGTTGATAGATTTTTTCCATTTCTTTGGGAAGTAGCCGAAATTAATGATTAGAAGTACTTATTAAGTACCTTTAGTACCTTTTTTGTTTGAATTTCCTAATGTAGTAAAGATGTAGTTTTGGGTGATGTAGTTTTGGGCTGAATTCGTGTCGGGACAAATTAATTTGTAGCAGTTTTTGGCTGAAAAACACTTTGAAAACACTCCTTCGTCAGCATAATTACAGGCGAACATTAAAGCATTGAAAGACGAATAATTAACTAAGGAATTCAGTTTGAAATATATTGTCAAAGAAACCACAACTTGGTATTGTTAATTATTGGAAGAGCTCCCCGAAGTCATTTTTCGAACAGTTTTGACAGTAGGCCTTTTGGTCTGGGCTTGGGCATCATTATGTTGATAGATTTTTTCCATTTCTTTGGGAAGTAGCCGAAATTAATGATTAGAAGTACTTATTAAGTCACCACCGGGTGCCTTTTTTGTTTAAATTTCCTAATGTAGTAAAGATGTAGTTTTGGGTGATGTAGTTTTGGGCTGAATTCGTGTCGGGACAAATTAATTTGTAGCAGTTTTTGGATGAAAAACACTTTGAAAACACTCTTTCGCCTCGGGCCCAGCATCCTGACGAGTTTCTTATCGGAGCGCCTACATTTTTGTAAGCCCCTCATAGGGTATTCATTGTACTGATTGGCGAAAGTTTCTCGAAGTACCACAGCTGTGCATTTTCTATTTGTTGTAAGAGAGGCAGGTCGAAAGAGTGGGTTGCTTCCTTAAGGTGTTGCTTTGAAGTCGGCGATCTGCTAGTCTGCCAAGCGCGTCGCACACACCTCTTTTCTCGCACCAGCCGTTCGATTTGCTGATTGGATTTATAAAATTTGTTTGCTTGTACTTCCTTCCCTTTTAGTGTGGGGAATTTGGCTAATGCTGAGGGGCGAGCTCTACTTGCGAACTCACAAACTTTTTGTATTTGAGCCAGTTAGTTTTGTGCGACGTCGGCCTGAGGGGTGTTCGATTATGTCAGCGCTTTGAAGAAGTGTTATAACACAGGCGAGTGGTTTGAAGATAGGTCAGGAAGCGCCTTGGTACTTATTAGATTGCGAGATATGTTTTCACCTTTGGTGAAGGTGCATTGTCTATTTAAACTGTTGTGCTGCGAGCAACAGTATTACCATGTTTTGGTGTTGTTTGCGATGCAGTGTATGCGTTCCGTGCATTTTGCTGTCCCCTGTCGCATGCGACTCTTCAGCTCCTTGCTCCACATTTTTTCATATTTGGGTCTTCAAGAAGCTCTGAAATAAACAGAACCTGTTAGCTAGACACATATTCGAAAATCGTATATTCTATGATTGTTTATACTTTTATATTCAAAATTATTAACTTTATTTATTTTATTTACAGCTTGCAATGTTTTTTTTTAATTTAACTTCATGATTTAGTAGTCTGATTTCAACAAAAGCTAAAGTCAAATTAATTTCTACGAGTGTTTGATCTAGCCATGTCCGTCTGTCCGTCCGTCTGTCCGTCCGTCTGTCCGTCCGTCCGTCCGTCCGTCTGTCCGTCTGTCCGTCTGTCCGTCCGTCCGTCCGTCCGTCCGTCCGTCTGTCCGTCTGTCCGTCCTTCTGTCCTTCTGTCCGTGCATCCGTCTGTCCGTCCGTCTGTCCGTCTGTCTGTCCGTCCGTCTGTCCGTCCGTCCGTCCCTTGTCCGTCTGTCCCTTGTCCGTCCGTCCCTTGTCCGTCCGTCCCTTGTCCGTCTGTCCCTTGTCCGTCTGTCCCTTGTCCGTCCGTACCTTGTCCGTCCGTCCGTCGCTTGAAACTTTCCAAAAGTTGTATTTCTATTGCAGGTGGTATATAAGTCGGAACGAGCCAGATCGGGCGACTATATCATATAGCTCGAATTGGAACAATTGGAAAAAATATTTCAAAAAAAAAAAATAAATTTGTTGTTTTTTATGCTCTTTGTGATTTGGTAATATTTAAATATTATGGAATTACGCTTTTAATTAAATTAAAATCGGACAACAATATCATATAGCTGCCATAGAAACGATGGCAAAATGCAGCAAAAAATCGATATATCTTCATTGGTTTTCGTAATATAGGCATAGAAATCGAAATGTAGTCGATTTGCAACTACTGCAAGGGTATATAAACTTTGCTTCCTTTCTTGTTGTTCCTCGATTTCGTCTTTTACTGCGAGAATACCAGGGTTTCTGTGGATGTGATCGTTGCGGGTTACCGCCTCAGCAGTTACCCTCGGCGGTTCTCCACCGGAACCCCCACGGCAGCCCAACATCTAGCAGCCAGAGTACCGCCTCAGCAAATACCCTCGGCGGTATCCCACCAAATTCCCACAGCAGCCAAACGTCTAGTCCCCAAATACCCCGTTGGCAATAAATTTGCCAACCAAACACAAATATCGGTTCACTTCGGATCCAAACCCCACATATGCATCCGCTCCAATTTCAATTCCATTCCGCTAGGTCAGCATAATTACAGGCGAACATTTAAGCATTGAAAGATGAATAATTAAATAAAGAATTCAGTTTGAAATATATTGTCAAAGAAACCACAACTTGGTATTGCTAATTATTGGAAAAGCTCCCCGAACCAAATTGGAACACCTTTCCTTTCGTTAACTGGCGCAGTCGCTAGCCCTTCGCCCAAGAACGGATTCTACCCTAGGACTTGAGGAAGGATTCCTGAGACGACGAAAGATGACAAGGATATATAGCATTATCTGTATCATTATTATGTAAGAGTGAGGGTGCAATGGAGTGGGAAATAAATTAAATGAAGAAAATAATAAATAAAAAAATAATACAAAATTATTAATAAAAATATGCAACCAATGAGTATTATAATCAGTGCGAATAAAGGCAATAATGAGAACCGCAGACAGAGAAATGTGAAAGGAGAATAGGGCAAGTGCAGAGTGTCCGAAGCTGAACAACAGCAGGCTGAAATAATAATAAGAAGATATTCACATAGTACATGTTTAATAATTTGAAGAGTTAGGTTAGGTTAGGACGGCTGCCAGGCTGTAGCCTGGTACACCTAGACCTCTGTGGGTCCATTGTGATACCGTATGGTATCTATTTTTTGGGTCCCCTATCCGTTAAGAGTCAGCCTGTAAGTTGGTCGATCAGCAGGTCCCCCATCCGGAGGATTTAATAAAAGAGCTTAGACTCTTCAGGTTAGTCTGCGATATTTCGGTCAGGTCATTTATGAAAGGATATCCTAAGTGTTTCAGTCTGAGCCTGCATAGGGCTGGGCATGAACAGAGTAGGTGTTCCACCGTTTCCTCTTCTTCCTCATCCCTGCAGCTTCTGCAAAAATCGTTTTTTGGGGCTTTTAGCCTGCCGGCGTGTGCGCCAACGAGCCAGTGGCCTGTGCGTACTCGAATTAGCATGCCGCACTCAGTGCGGCTGAAATTGAGTAGTTCTGATGTTTTCTTATTGTTTACTTCAGGCCATGTCTGGTGAGAGATTCGGCATTGCGGTGTGTTTTGCCAGTAAGTGTTGGCTAATTTGCTGAAGTGGTTTTTAATAATTAGCTTACAAGTAGCCATCGGCATACCGACATTCTCCTTTCCTGGAAGGAGAGGTATGGTGGTGCCTTGCCTGGCTAGCTCGTCTGCTATACAGTTGCCTACGATATCCCGGTGACCCGGAACCCATATAAGGCTGACAGTAAACTGATTAGCCATCTCGTGGAGAGATTTGCGACAGTCTGCTATTGTTCGGGAGTTTGTATTTGTCGAGTAGATTGATTTAATAGCCGCTTGGCTATCACTATATATGTTTATGTGTCTGTTCTGGGTGTTTAAGTCCCTTAAACAGACAAGTGCTTTCATTATAGCGTACACTTCCGCTTGGAAGACACTGCAGTGGTCAGGAAGTCTGAAAGACCGCCTGATCTCTAATTGCTCGGAGTATATGCCTCCACCTACGTGTCCGTCTAGTTTGGAGCCGTCTGTATATAGACAGATTGCGTCTATTGAGCCCGGTCGGCCACGATCCCAAACTTCCCTGCCTGGGATCAGAGCTTCGAAGGGCGTGTGATTGTATTCACGGGTTTTACATAGATCCGTTTTTGGCGGGATCAATTTGTCATGCTGAAGAATCTTAGCGTGACCATACAGTTGGGCTTTCCATTGCCCTGTATCCCTTAGTCGAATGGCTGCCGATTTCGCCCTTTCCATTCCTGCTAAGTCCAGGCTCTGGAGGTTCAAGATCGCATTCAGCGCTTCGTTTGGGGTAGTTCGAAGGGCTCCACTCATACACAAGGCCGCCATGCGCTGTACTTTGTTAAGTGGAGTTAAGATACATTGTTTGTGTAAAGCGGTCCACCACAGAGCCACTCCATATAGTAGGATTGGCTTGACTACCGCTATGTATATCCAATTGACGATTTTAGGGGACATACCCTTTTTACAAGAGTAAAGTGCAATGGTCGCTTTCTTGGTTCTCTCTTGGTTGTTTAGGCCCCATTTAAGACGCTTATCTAATACTAACCCCAAGTATCTTGCGTGCTCGCTAAAAGAGAGATTACAGTTGTTTAAAGTGGGTGGGTTAAGTTTTGGGATTTTGTATCTATTTGTAAAAAGGACTAGTTCCGTTTTTGAGGGATTTACCCCAAGTCCGTTCTTTGTAGCCCATTCCGATAGTGTTTTTAGTTTTGCGGTCATAAGATCGCATAACGTTTGTGGATACCTACCATTAAAGATGATAGCGACATCGTCTGCGTATGCCACTATTTTACAGCCTCCTCCTTCAAGAATCCGCAGTAGTTTATTTACCGCGATATTCCATAAAAGGGGTGATAGTACACCTCCTTGCGGAGTGCCTCTGTTCACTAATCTAGTCTGGGTCGAGGTCCCTAGTGTGGCCGTGACCAATCTGCTTATCAGCAATTTGTGGATCAGCCCCACCAGCGGTGGCTCAACCCCTAGTTCAGTGAGGGATTCTGTTATTGCCGTTTCTCGATGTTGCTTACTACCAAGTGTAGCGCCGATTCGGTCGACTTACCTTTGGTGTATGCGTGTTGCGCCTCTGATATCTGCGTCGGGTCAATGATGTCTCTAATATGTACACCTAACAGTCTTTCTAGGATTTTTAGCAGGAATGATGTCAGACTTATCGGTCTGAAATCCTTCGCTGTAGTATGGGTGGCTTTCCCTGCCTTAGGGATGAAAACGACTTTCGTTTCCCGCCATGCTGTAGGTAGTTCTCCTACTGCAAGAATGGTCTGGAATATTTTTCTCAGCCAGTTTATAGCTAGTTCTCCTGCTTGTTGAATATGTGCCGGTGTTATATTGTCCGGTCCCGGCGATTTGTATGGCTTAAAACTATGAATGGACCAGTTTATATTACGGTCTGATAGTAGGAGATTTAAGTTTATTCTTTCTCCAGTGTGTCTTCCTGGGGGATGTCCTGTTTGTAGGCTCCCTGGGAAGTGAGCGTCTAGGAGTAGGCTTAGGGATTCTTCACTAGAGTCCGACCATGATCCGTCAGCCTTTTGGAGATAGCCTAGGGATACGGCTGTCTTAGAAAGTATTTTTCTGAGCCTTGCGGCATCAGTTGTCTTTTCAATGTCCGAGCAGAAGTTCTGCCACGCAGTTCTCTTCTCTTTTCTAATGGCCTTTTTGAATGTGGCTAGTTCTTTTTGTAGCTTTGCCAGTTTATGTCCTCATTTGCAGCTTTCGCTCTGTTGAACAGGTTTCTGCATTTGGCTCTGAGGATTGATAATTGCTGGGTCCACCAAGGAGGTTTTTTCCTTCCCCTTGGTTTCCCTAACGGGCATGCAGCTGAGAATGCCGCGTTGCATGCTTCTGTGAATTTGTTTACTATATTATCTAGCTCCTGAGTGCAAGGAGTGCTTTCTGGTGGCTTCCTGAACTTCCTCGCCTTTGGCCAGGCGAAGCAAAAGAGCAGCGGACGCTGCTTTACTGTGATGTAGGTTGATCTGCAGGAGTCTTAGCGACATCCCCAGCTGCAACCTCCACCACAGTAACGTCGGCCTCCGAATCGCTCAGGTCCACTTCGTCGATTGCCGGTCCCATCGCTCGCATCTCTCTGCTTAGCGACGAGTCGGTTGAATAGCCGTCCTCCGGCACACCAGGGGCCTCCACTTCCTCCACAAGCACCTGCTCGGCTGGGTTGCCGGCAGGACTTCCCGAGGAATTAGAGTCCCCTTTATATATTTTAATGTGTATGGCACTGAACCCATAGTTAAGCGTTCCCCGAGCAGCCTCTATGGGAGCGATGGACTCCTTATTCAGTACCACAATCGCTTGGTTTACGTCACCTTCGTGCTCCTCCACCTTAACGACTTTCCAGTCTTTTGTGGGGAGATGTGGGTTGCATTCTTGCAACATAAAGAGGATGTCCTCCGGTGATGAGATTGCTGCTGGGAGCCAAATTCTGGCTCGCGGTCTACTGGGGACGTCACACCAATCTAGTGCGACTATGTTCGCCCCTTCGTAGACTGCTCCGAGCTGAGCTACCGCCTGTTTATATAGGTCAGCTGATCGCTGATTATCCCAGGCCACCACTTTTACACTGCCCTGGTACCAGCCCGCGTCCATACAGCAAGGCGCTGAACCGGGCTTCTCGCGTACCATACGCAGGCAAATGAGTGACAGCTTGGACTCAACCGCCTTCCATTTGTTTCTGGGGATCCTGTTCTCCGGATTTCCCCTATCTATGAGTCCAAGTAGGACCCGATCTTTGGTGATCTCGGCAAAGGAGACCGACGGCTGGATCTTCGATCTCTTCGCCGACGGGCCGGGCAGCTCTATGGAGCGTTGCCTCTTCGCCTGAGCACCTTCTTGTTGGGGCTTCTCTTGCCCATAGTTGGGAAACACCGTCCTTGCCCACTCTACCTTCTTTAGCCATTCGGGCGAAGGCGTGGCGACAGTGCTTCTGGCATGTGAGCGCAGGGTTTGGGCGGCAGTCCGTCTCTCTGCGTATGTAAAATTCTTCTTTGCACCAGCGGGTGACCCGATCGACTTTGCTGCGCCTACCACTGGTTTTGGCGCAGATGCGCACATAGCAGAGGCGTTAGCGACAGTCTTTCTGTCCCCCGACATCCCTAGTTTGGGATGGGGCCCTTTCTGAGCCCTACTGGTGCTTGCAGTGGAACCATCGTTCGTCTTTGCAGCGCCGGGTTTTTGTGGAGTTCCCGTCTCCGTTTTTTTGTTTGTGTTTTTGTGTGTTGTTTCCATAGTTGGTCCCACGAGCTGCGGAGAAGGGGAAAGGTCCGCCCGGGCAGAGATCCGCGTTACCCGGGTAAGGCGGTAGATAGAACAGGGGGTCGCCATCTCCCTGAGCCCACCGTTTGAGACTGGGCTAGTTGTTGATCCGGGCCCCCAGCCAGGCTGACTCTTGGCACGGTCCGGATTACACCGTAGTCCGGCCCGGAGTGAGATGTTGTTTGGGAGAGGAAGTGGGTAGGTGGTGTGTGGGGGATATTGGGTTTGTGTAAAGCAACTGTTTAGATGCGGCTGAACAAATCGCATCGTCGTTACTGCCTCGTTGCAAGATACCCGCTGGTTGTCCGGGACTGCTTATTTGCTGGGGTTTCCGTCCACGATTCCGTGTTTGATTTCCACCGCCAGCTTATTCGCAGTTGGCCTCGAGTGAGGTCGTCCGCTATCCGCAACCTGCGACCCGCTCGGTCGCCCCAGCTAGGCGGCTTCAGAACCATCTCACAAGTTCCTCAGACCAAGTTTGAAGAGTTAAGTTGGAATTTAAATTAATAGTGGTCGTGTTTATGAACGAAATGAAAAGTTCAATTGCAACAAATGGCTCGTAGTCGAACGTCGGCGAACGGTCAAGAGCATCGACGGTTCGAGGTTGCGTCGAGCAGTCCGATCGAATGTTCGACCGAGTTGTTCGCTATGCATCGAACCATCGTCAACTTCAACCGTCTGCCGACGCTCGTCAGCATGCCGGGTAACAATGATTAGAAAAAAAATAATAAAATAATAATAACAATAAAAAAGCAGTAAAGAAATAAGTAAATTATTAAATATGATAGTAGGAGACGGAAGTAAGAATAACAGGATAAAATAAATAAATAAAAAAATCAAAATACAAAATTTTAAAAGACCATAATAAAACACATTGTTGCAAATTTTTTTTTTATCAATCTGAGAGATAAAGTACTTATTTTTAAATTAATTCCAGAACTCCATTTCACCACACGGAAACTCGCGGACCCACACACTAAAAACAAGAAGAAATAAATAACAAAACTAAAAATAGACTAAATTAAGCACACAATATATACCTAATAGGAGCAGCGGATAAAGTCCTAGATTTAGATGAGTCAGAGTTAAATTGGAATCAGATAAAGAGAGTAATGATTTCAAAGACAAAAAATCTGAGCAGGATTTGATTATGAAATTGACCCACATTAAAGAAAAGAAGTTAGAATTGGAGGCCTTCTACACCAAAGTAATGACCCTGAAGGGCCAAGTGCAGCGAGCAAGGCATATTGTTGAGAAGCGAAAAGACCAAGTGGTATGAGAAGATGGCCTTAACCGCCTTTGTGTCAGCCTTAATAGGGGTAACTATCAGGAACATGGGGGTAACCAATATAGCTAAGGCCTATGAAATAGCCTGCAAAGAAAAGATCATGGGTACCTCGGTGATAGCAGAAATTGAAGCAAAAGGCCAAGGACTGACTGAGTCGCAGGGCAAAGAGGTCAAGGAAATTCCGAAACAGGAACCAGGAAAGCAAAATAACCCAGTACCGAAGTCGCAGACTGGCACTTGGTCGCAGTATCGGTGGGCAGAAAATACCCAACCGCAATTCCCAATGCCGTTCCCGATGCACAACATGAATGGATGGCCAGGATTTGGATTTCCGGACAATTTTAATCAGGGAGAAACTTCCAACTATGCAAGACTATCGTAACTATCAGAACCAGAATAATAATTGGAGCAATTAGTGGAATTATGGTCAAAATAATCGAGAGAGGCAGTGGTATGGCAACAACAATTATAAGAACAACAAACCTAGAGAGGGTCAGCTAGCAATCCAGGCGACTGGATATGCAGAAAGCAGTGGCCAGACAAGGATGTCTAGGAATTCAAACTATTCCGGACAATCGTATAATTCGAACTATTCAAGGCAGTTTAATAATTCGGCCAATTCAAAACGATCATATAATTCAACTAGTAACTCAGAGAGGGGCGGAAATCGACCGGCAACCACTGGTCAGCTGCATAACATCCAGGAGGAGGATGCAAATTTTTCGCAATCAGCCTCGAGCAACCAAAAGGATATTTAGGGACTAGGAGGGGCCACTCAACCCTACATTATGTATTGATCAAAATCACTCCGGAAAAAACAATAAAAATGTTAATTGACACAGGATCCACTTTCTCATTTATTCGTCCCGAACTAGCTCAATCACAATACGTGAAAGACTTACAATACCCAATTGCGATTAAGACAATTACACAATCTCATAAATTTTATAAGGAAGCATACTTACCAACGTTCAAGGAACTGGGAGAAGTTCGGAAGATTAGGATGCTACTTTTCAGATTCCACCAGGGTGAGGTAAAGTTGCAGATTTAGTTCGCAAAATATAGACCAAGCAAAGTTCACACAATAGAAGCAGAATCAAAAAAAAGAGCTCCATTCACAGGAAGTTAGAAAACAGCTAGAGAAGCTATTAGATCAGAAGATTATTAGACATAGCCACTCACCATAGAGTGCGCCGTTTTGGCTGGTGCCAAAGAAGGATCCCTCAGGGGATGGTGGTAGACTATAGGAAATTAAACGAGAAAGTAATTAAACACAGAGTAGATACCATTAAATCGAGGTAAAGGAGGAAGATATCCCGAAAACTGCTTTTTCTGCTGAAGGAGGGCACTTCGAGTATGTACGAAAGCAGAATTCAACCTCAATGAACTCAATGTGTTAGAAGATGTCTTAGAGATAGCGACAAATGCAAAGACTATTCACTCCGCTGGGGAAGACCTGCAATTGGGATTCCCAATATCAGAAAGACCACTGAATGAGTATAATATTCAAGAGAATAGCGGGAGTAGTAAAACTAATTCCATTCAGGAACAAATTACGAGTAATTTGGACGGAAAACAACTTTGATGACGAAACAATTGCCCGTAGGCTAAAAGAAATTCTAAAGCCTAAAAAAACGGTGGCGTTTTTGATTCCGGAAAACTTGGTGATAATAATCCAAGATGTTTATTGCAAATACTTTGCCTATAGTAAGTTACAGTTTTGTTGCCATATATAATAGAATAAAGCGAACAGGAACAAGTCATTAAAGAGTATCACGAAAAGAGCAATCATAGAGGAATAGACGAAACGGTAGCTCACCTCAAAAGAAAAGTGTTTTTCCTACACATGAAACAGGCAATTACACAAACAATAATTAATTGTGATAGTTGCCAAATTCAGAAATACGATGGGAAACCAAATAAGATAATGTACAGTCTGACAGAGACATCAGAAGACCCATGGAAATAGTACATATAGACTTGTATTTTGTGAACAAGAAAAATGTACTAGCCATAATAGACAAATTCTCGAGGTACGCGTAAATACAGTAAAGGCAATAAAAAGTTTCAAGGCCTTATTCGGAGTATCCAAAAAGAAAGTTTGCGATCAGGGAGTAGAATTCTCGTTCAACCTCTTCAAAGATTTTTTTAGGCAGTACGATTTAGAACTGCACACAACGTATTTTCAGCAGTCGTCGAGCAATTCCACGGTTGAAAGACTTCACTCCATGATTACGGAAATATACAGGCTTATAAACGAAACTAAGAAAACAAATAAATTGGATATCAGGCATGAGGAAGTACTGGACGAAGCGTTTATAACTTATAATAACGCTATTCATTCAGCTACCAAGTTAACACTGCAGGAACTACAAATTTACAAAAGATCAATGCATTTCAGGCAAAATTATACCCAACAAGAAAGGAAAGCTAACTTCGGGCGGAGCCGAAGTTGATATACCCTTGCAGAATACTCTGTAAATTATATTCTCCAAAATTATTCATATGATGCATTCTAAATACTCATAAAAATCCCAACTTCCTAACTTTAAAAACACCAAAGTTATGGCATTTGCAATCGTTCAGTTATATGGCAGCTATAAGATATAGTCGGCCGATCCTTATGAAGTTTGGTAGGTCGGATTGATTGGCCAAAAATAAAACCCATAGAAAATCCCAACTTCCTAACTTTACAAACACCAAAGTTATGGCATTTCCGATCAATCAGTTATATGGCAGCTATAGGATATAGTCGGCCGATCCTTATAAAATTTGGTACGTCAAATTGATTGGCTAAATGTAAAACCCATAGAAAATCCCAACTTTCTAACATTACAAACACCAAAGTTATGGCATTTCCGATCGTTCAGTTATATGGCAGCTATAGGATATAGTCGGCCGATCCGGGCCGTTCTGACTTATATACTGCGTGCAAAGGAAAGAAGGGTGTGTGCAAAGTTTCAATTCGATATCTTTAAAACTGAGAGACTAGTTCGCGTAGAAACAGACAGACGGACAGACAGACGGACAGACGGACAGACGGTCAGACGGACAGACGGACAGACGGACAGACGGACAGACGGACAGACGGACATGGCTATATCAACTCAGGAGGTGATCCTGATCAAGAATATATATACTTTATAGGGTCTGAGATGTCTCCTTCACTGCGTTGCACACTTTTGACCAAAATTATAATACCCTCTTCAAGGGTATAAAAATCAACAAAAGGGTTGAGCAACAGAAAACCAAGAGAATAGAAACAGCAAATACACGTAGAAAAGAACCAAGTCCGGTACAGGCAGGAGATACGATATTTAGGAAGGAAAACAGGAGGGATAAGCTTACACCTCGGTTCTCAAAATACAAGGTGTTGGAAGACAATGGCCTGACACTAGTGTCAACCAGACCGCAGAAGATTCACAAAGAGAAAATCAGAAGATCAACCAAACCAAACGAATAAATATTTACAGGTGGCAAAGGACCATGGCTGCGGAAAGGAGATCAACTTAGGCCCGGCGAAGATAATACAGACGCACAAGACATTCGTACACATAGTAAGGCTACAGAGATAAGGAGAATGCAGGAGGAAGAACAAAGATTGAAAGAAGCCATAAGCTCTCAGGAAAAAAAAGGTAGCAAGATCAGTATAATGTTCAAAAATCTAACAAAATACATCAGTGAAGAACAAACCAGAGTAACCATGTTCATAAACAATTATAAGAACAGAATAAACAAGACGTTCCTAGAAGAGGACAAAAGGATTTATAGGTTAGAGTACATAGACAGGATTTCCGTAACGATAGATATGTTAGGATTAAAGCTAAATGATATAGCAGAAGCTTGTTGCTGGCAAAGATGGGCTAATCTCGAAATTTATATTTGACAAACAGGAAGCAATGAAGTGAGTGCAAGAATTAGAAGGACAAGATATACAAAAAAATGTCCGAAGACATTAAAGGCAATAATGAACAGGACAGACGTAATAATTTCCATAAAATTACCGGTTTTTAAAAAGGGATCGTATTCTTTGCAAAGAATTATAGCATTACCCATGAATAAAACAGAATTTGTAATAACAAGCAACAAGGAAGAAATATATTATTATAAGAATAAATGTCAGAAAATAAGAAATTTGTATACATGTAAGAATGATAAAATTGTAAACCAGGTTAACGAGAATTGTATTAAGAAACTGATCAGCGGAGAGGAAGCGAATTGTGAAACAAAAGATGTAGGACTTCAATGGGGAGAACATAAAAATACAAACAGACTGTGGACACGAAAGAACCATGAATGGATCAGCACTGATCACATTCAGCGAGTGCAGAGCCATGGTAAATAACATCCAATACGAAACAGTGGAAAAACTTGGCACAGCGAGATTAAACTTGGAGATACCTAATATACCACAATGCTAACCGTACTATTGATGGTGGTGGCAGCGGGGGCTTGCTTTTCAAAATGAACGACTACCTTTACACCAGCGGCACCACTCACGACACTTACGCCAACTATTGCTCCACCTGCCACTATCACACCTACCATCGCTCCGTTATGGTCGCTAGTTCAGTCTGAGGGGGGTGGAGTTACCGCCTCAGCAGTTATCCCCAGCGGTTCCCCACCGAATCCCCCACGGCAGCCCAACATCTAGCAGCCAAAGTACCGCCTCAGCAAATACCCTGGGCGGTCCCCCACCGAATTCCCACGGCAGCCAAACGTCTAGTAACCAAATACCCCGTTGGCAATAAAGTTGCCAACCAAACACAAACATCGGGACCACTTCGGATTCAAACCCCACGTATGCATCCGCTCCAATTTCAATTCCATTCCGCTAGGTCAGCATAATTACTGGCGAACATTAAAGCATTGAAAGACGAATAATTAACTAAGGAATTCAGTTTGAAATATATTGTCAAAGAAACCACAACTTGGTATTGTTAATTATTGGAAAAGCTCCCCGAACCAAATTGGAATACCTTTTCTTTAGTTAACCAGCCTAATGTATGATGTATATATTGCTCCTGCTCGCGCTCCCCGTCCAGATGGGCTTAAGAGTTGAGTTGGAGTGCAGAATCTTGTAGTCCAGCTATTGAGGTGATCGAGCGTTTATAATCCAGTGAAGAACGCTGGCTTTTTTCAATCGCCTATCAAGGTGAACGCCGAGGTACGTTACTTCGTCGGCTTAGGGGAACTGCGTACCGTTCAAAGAAAGTGAAAGGCATGTTTGTCTATTAAGAGTTAACGTTACGTGTTTACACTTTGGCTCGTATAGTTTAATAAGACAGTCAGATAGCAACCTCTCCACTATTGGGCATCTGAAGTGAGGCAGGATCACAATATCGTCGGAAAACGAGGACGTTGTTAGAGTCTCGTTCGTAGGGATATCGGCAGTATATAGGAATAGGTCTAAGTGCGTTTCGTTGTGGAACTCTGATGTTGCTGCTTGCATCTTAATGAAAATACTCTATTGTAGAGATACGGCTCGAGGAGATTGAGGGCGTAGACAGGCAAATGCATTTTGATTTTACGT
This sequence comes from Drosophila carrolli, assembly GCA_018152295.1. NCBI lineage: Eukaryota > Metazoa > Arthropoda > Insecta > Diptera > Drosophilidae > Drosophila > Drosophila carrolli. Next base: position 204,909 of record JAECXJ010000013.1, read on the forward strand.
ACGAGACCATGAAGCCAGACTCGGTCAAAGGCTTGTCATACATCGAGGAATACGTTACAATATTCTCGACGCTCAAATTTGATTTAGATTTTTTTGATCGTATTTATGATGTTAAATTGTTAACTTGCTCGTTGGTTCTATGGTTTTTTCAAAAGTCAAACTGGTGTGCCGGGATGACATTGTGTGCTACCAGATATGGTACTATGCGCGTAAAAAGTCATTTTTCGAACAGTTTAGACAGTAGGCTTATTGGTCGATGGTTGATGGAATTGTGTGTTCTTTTCCGGGCTTCGGCATCATTATGTTGTTAGATTTTTTACATTTGTTTGGGAAGTAGCCGAAATTAGTAATAAGTAGTATATAGTTTCGTAGTGTAGTAAAGATATAGCTTCAGCTGATGTAGTTTTGGGCTGAATTGGTGTCGGGACAAAAGAATTCTTAGCAGTTTTTGGCTGGAAAACACTTTGAAAACACTCCTTCGCCTCGGGCCCAGCATCCTGAAAAGTTGGCGAACGTTTCTCGATGTACCACAGCTGTGCATTTTCTATTTGTTGTAGGAGGGGAAGGTCGAAAGAGTGGGTTGCTTCCTTAAGGCGTGGCTTTGAAGTCGGCGATTTGCTAGTCTGCCAAGCGCCTCGCACACACCTCTTTTCCCGCACCAGCCGTTCGATTTGCTGTTTGGATTTATAGAATTTGTTAGCTTGTACTTCCTTTCCATTTATTGTGGGGATTTTGGCTGCTGCAACAAGTACGTCTTCCAGGGCTTCTGTAGTGCAGTCGATGACCGATTCCATAAGCTAAGGGACGAGCTCTACTTGGGAACTCACATCCTTTTTATACCCGTTACTCGTAGAGTAAAAGGGTATACTGTATTCGTGCAAAAGTATGTAACAGGTAGAAGGAAGCGTTTCCCACCCTATAAAGTATATATATACTTGTTCAGGATCACTAGCCGAGTCGATCTAGCCATGTCCGTCTGTCCGTCTGTCTGTCCGTATGAACGCTGAGATCTCGGAAACTATAAAAGCTAGAAGATTGGCATTTTGCATGTAGATTCTAGGAGTTCCTACGCAGCGCAAGTTTGTTTCAAAATGGTGCCACGCCCCCTCTGACGCCCACAAGCCACACGCTGGGTCCACAGTTTTGATGCTATTATGAAAATTTTAATTGATATGTTTTTGTTTTTGTTTTGTTAGCGCCTACATTTCCGCCTTTCATGGCGCCATCTAACGGATGACTTTGGAACAACAACAGAGTCAACGTTAATTCTCGATAAGGATTTCTATTAAAGGAAATTGCGATGGTTTTCATTTCCCAATACCGAACTATATCCCAAGAACTATGCAAATCAAATCAAGTTACCCAAATTGGAGGTCTGAGTCAAACAATGGCGTATGCTCGTGCTGTAAAGCTGCCAGCTCTATGAGATCGCCGAATTCAAATTGATAATTTGAACTTTTTGTCCTTTTTTCCTGTGGTCACTCTAATTCACATTATGTTAATGCAAAATCTAAAGTTGTTTAGCTGAGTAACGGGTATTTACTAGTCGAGGCACTCGACTATAGCGTTCTCTCTTGTTGTATTTGAGACAGTTAGTTCTGTACGAAGTGTTATAAACAAGCGAGTGGGTTGAAGACAGGTCAGATAGCGCCTTGACACTTATTAGATTGCGAGATATGTTTTCACCTTTGGTGAAGGTGTATCGTCTATTTAAACTGTTGTGCTACGAGCAAATGTATCACCATTTTTTGGTGTTGTTTGCGATGCAGTAAATGCGTTTTGATGGCGCGTTGCTTGTCGCATACGACTCTTCAGCTCCTTATAGACCACACAGCCCCTGTAGTTTGCCGAATGTTTTCATTCGCAGTTTCCAAATATTTTCATATTTGGGTCTTCAAGGAGGTCTGCAATAAACAGAACCTGTTAGCTTGACACATAGTCGAAAATCGTATATTCTATGATTGTATCAATTTTTTTTTTTTTTTGCTTTTTTGCGCGGTGTCCCACGGCCCACTTACCCGCCCAACCGACCGAGGGGCGCAGCCGTGTATCGTACGGCACGATTCGCGAGAAGATAAACGCGAGATAAGGAAATATAGGTAGAAGTCCGAGGAAAAAAGTAATAGAAAGATCAATTTTGTGTCAATAAAGCTAGTATTAATCGTTTTAGGAGCGGCAGAGAGTCAAGATTTGAGATTATTGGAAAAAATCTATTATAGTCAGAACATAATACTCTGAAAGGCTCATGCAAGGCATAGTTAGATCTACAATGATTTAAAATTAGGGGAATATAAGTTCTAGTTAATCTACTTGGCACAGAAAAGTTTAGCCGACTTACCAAGTCGGGGGAGTCTATATCACCATGTATAAGGTTATAAATAGGTTATATAGGTTACCCGTACTCCAGAATCGGACGGACTTACGAAATAAATAAAGTTTTCGTTAAATAAGGATCATCGAATTCTTTCAACCACATTTTAATAAATCCAAGCACTCCTCTGGCTTTATTAACCATGGACCAAATGTGGTTTGAAAATTTTAGTTTAGGGTCCAAGAAAACGCCAAGATCGTTTACAAGAGTTATTCTATCCAAAGAGCTGCTTAATTTGTAAGTTGCGTATATCGGATTGACACGATAAAAAGTCATCAGCTTGCACTTGAATGCGTTTAAATTTAGTAAATTATCTCGGCACCAGTTTTGAAAATTATCTAGATCGGATTGCTAAATGGCAGGAAATGTCCTTATACTGCAGGCACAACTTAACATCATCTGCGTACATAAGTACGCGAGAAGGACTTATAATTGAGGGAAGATCGTTAATAAATAATGTAAAAAGTAACGGACCCAGATGGCTCCCTTGTGGGACACCGGAGGTAACACGGAGAATTTCGGAAATCGAATTTTTAAACAGGACCCTTTGTGACCTGCCATTCAGATAACTTGAAATCAATTTAAGCAGATCAACTGGAAAACCTAACAGGTCAAGTTTTTGAATAAGAAGTAAGTGACGTCTCTTCGGCAACTACTATTGAAGCCTTTTATCACAAATGTAGTGAGATCTAGAAGGTTTGTAATTGTAGATCTACGTTTAATAAATCCGTGTTGACACGTAGAAATTATTGATCTACAAAGGTGCTGCAAATGAGGAGTAATAATTTTTTCAAAAAGCTTAAGAATAGCTGACAATTTAGAAATACCTCTGTAGTTACTGGCTTCTAACTTGTTACCTTTTTGAAAAGAGGAATAACAAATGATTCTATCCAAATATTTGGAATTGGGAAGTTTCTAGAGATAAGGTAAACAACATGTGAAGAGGTTTGCACAGGGCCTTAGCGCAATACCTAAGCACGCCCCAGGAATACCACCGGGCCAAAAGAAGAGAGCTTTCTGTTAAAGTGGGACAGAATATGAGGTTTGACTTGGATATTGTGTAAGAATTAGGCTGTGATGAATAATCTAAAGTAGAGAAAGCCGTCTGAAAAAATTGGGCAAATAAATCGGCTATTGCCTGATCTGTGATTGCCGTCATGTTTTCGAACGACAGCGAGGAAGGAAAAGATTTAGATTTACGCTTGGTGTTAACGAAATTATAAAACTGTTTCGGGTCCTAAGAGAACTGGACCTTACGACGGTTTAAGTAACTATTATAACACTGAGCGTTAAGCACGGTAAATCTTGACCGAGCACTTAAATATCTAGTTAAAACAGATTGGGAACCCGTATTTTTATGTTTCCTAAAAAGTCTGGACTTTACATTTCTTAAGTGGAAATTGCGAAAATGAACTTTGGGTGAACCCTTAAAGGCTCTTTCCCGCAAACACGATATTTGAATTTTAACTGCTTGTCAACAAACCCAGCTGATTGACAGTACGACCGTAGCATGCCTAAATCTGATGAACTCTCGAAATTTTGGTCACACTGGAAAGATTAAAGTTGTTACGCTAGCATACTCGCTTGTCGATCTGAGTACTAGGCTTAAGTAAAGATCAGACCAATTAAAGGCAGAAATAAAATAATTTAGCCTCAGAAAGTCTGCCTTGCGAAAACAATGTATTCGTTTGGATGACTTTTCTGATTTTTCTTCTATAACTCTACCCGTATCAAGTGAAAGTTCGATTGTAGGGTGATATGGATCTTCAGGTTGCGTGAGTGGTGCTACTCTGGACAGAAACACACCTTCAGGATTTGATACAAAACACAAATCCAGTAGGCGACCTAAAGAATTTACTTGAGATAAAGATATGTCAAGCAGGCCGTCAATATAATCATGCTGTGCTATAGGTAGTAAAACATTCGATCCATCCTCAGTGGACCAAGTAACTCCAGGTATATTAAAATCACCTAGAACTACCAACTGATCCCTATCGGAAAGCTTATTTGCAACAGACTTAATAACGGAAAGGTGATTTAAATAATCAGAAAGTTCGGACAACGGCGGAATATATGAGCAAATTATGTATATAGAGCTACCAGGAAGCGTTAACTTTACACAAATAAATTCAATGGTATTAAATTCATCAAAAGTAACTCCTCAGACGGGAGGTTTGAATCAACTCCAATTAAGTCTCCACCTCCCCGTCTAGAGGGACGTACTTATATATATATATATATAGGGTCATACCTATATATTGTGTACTTACCTGGAAAAACTTCGGAGCTAAAGATCTCCGGCTTTAACCAGGTTTCTGTGAACACAATAATATGAGATGCAAAGGAAAGGCTATCGGAATACAATTTAGTGAGCTTGCTAAGCAATTGCACTCTGATAGGAAAGAAGGAGGTTAGAAGTTAGTTTTTGGAAATTGATACACTAGTTTGGCCTCGACTAGGAAGTTTTACTCCCACGGGCCCCTTCTTCTTTATCTTAGCCTCGAACTCTTTTACAACCATTTTATCCGGCCAAAAGTCGCCCGAGCATATGGGTTCAAAAAGCACGTTTGGGACAGTTATCTTGAAAGATTAAATGTCTCTAGCATAAGAAAACTTAAACTTTTCCACCTTTACACTATTTCAATCGGCTTTAGTTTTGTCTGTATATAAGACAATACATCAAAAGATGTTTGATCAGGGGAAAGCCGAAAAACGAAAATTTGTTTCTTTAGTGGAACCACTGAAAGGGATTTTGGTGGAGCAGACATTGTTTCTGCAAAACCAACTTGAGCCGGTTGTCCGGACTCAGTAGTCCCTTGGGGTGGTGATGCTACATTCTGAGAGATAGGTGGATCCACTAATAGTGAATCCACTACGGACAAATCGGAATTCTTAGAAGTCCCTGGTTGCATGCATTCTGTTACGGATTGATCGGATACCGAATCTTTTTTAGCTGCTGATCTTAGCAACATTTGAGGGTTTGCTGCAATTCCCCTTTTGCTGCTTACCACCAGCGGCCGTTTTTGCCCTTAGGGGACTCTTCTAATAGCTTACGACTATTAAACTGCGAATCTAGCGCAGAGAGGAGATCATCAGCTCGGCGAAAACTATCTCTAGCAACTCCGAAACAGCTAATCAGCCCCATCAGGCCGCCTTTAGTTTGGCGCATGAACGATTTCAACTCGTTCGCAACCTCGACACAAGCGTCACAACAAAACTGCAAATCGGGCCCCTTTGAAAGGTCATCACTTGTCCGGCCAGTAAAACCGGCGCACTTGATGTGCACCATATTTTCCCACAGCCAGCAATTCATATTAGACTGGTCAGCTCTGATTACGAGGCTGCATTTTTTGCAGAAGCAGACTAAATTTTTATTATTTATTTTATTTATTGGGACCACTGTACCAAGAAAACGAATTGAAATTTATAAGCGAGAAGTTATATGTACCGCAAGAGCGCAGAAACTGAACGCTTAGAACTTTCAAAGCAAAGAGAGCAAGAGAGCGGGAGCGTAAATAAGTTAAAGTGCATGCAAAAGCAACACTAAAAACAGCACTACGACTTACGACGGTCAACGCACAAAAGAGAAACGGCAAGATTACAAGAAAAGAAAACAGAGAGCAGAATTACGAAATTAAAACAATTTGTTAGTGTTATTACACAAGTGCACAAAGATTTATAGTTCACTCGCGAAGTGAACGGAATTTAAATGTATGTTTGAATTAACTGTAAGAAAATAAAAACACCGATTTATTCCGAAACAAAAATACAAAATCGGAGCGCAGAAAAAAAAACACGACCGTTCACTTTGGAAGTCAAAGACGATTGATTAACTTTATTTATTTTATTTTATTTACAGCTTTGCGTTTTTTCTTTAATTTAACTTCATGATTTAGTAGTCTGATTTCAACAAAAGCTAAAGTCAAATTATTTTCTACGAGTGTTTCGATGGCGGTAATTACGTCATCATGTAGTTGCAAGATTTTAACGAAATCACATGATCCACCATTTGGGTTAAGACCAACGCCGAACTTTGAATTAAAACACAATGAAATGCGGTGCTGAGACTTTATTAATTAAAGATTGGCTTAAGACTAAATTCTTGTGGCAAAAATCTCTCTTGCTGCCTTTTGGTTACATAAATTTGGGAGCGAGATTGCCCGCTTGGGATATTGCTTCCCTGCAGTTCCGAAATTCATCACTACAAAAATTCATTACCGTTTAATCAGCAGAGGACTGCGACGACGGCAGAGCCAAAGGCAAAGTCGGCAGAGCCGTGTGCGACGCAGGCAGAGGCGAAACTCTCAGTCCCCGATCGTAGCAAACGCAAAAACATTTCCATCCCCTCTCTTACTCCGTCTCTCTCCCCATAAAATGAGCTGATGATGAATTACTGATTAAAGAGTGATGAAAAACTGAAAAAAGAGTGATGAATTACTGATTAATGAGTGATGAATTTTTCACTGATTAACTCTTAGGACATGCCAATGTTAAATTCATGACTAATTTGTATGAAGATTCATCGATTATTAATCAGCAGTGATGAATTTTTGGTGATGAAAAAGCGATTAAAAGGTGATGAACGGTACTGCACGGTGATATATTTAATAATTTGAGAGTGAGAGTACCACCTAGGGCCCGACACTTAGTGATTGCAATAATTGTTTATGTTATTGAAGAGCGGCATCGCCAGCTCAGGATGTGGATTGTTTACATTGAATATTTTTATTTCTTGGTATGAATATGTCCCTCCCCTTAAAAGGGTTGCCTATGCTTAGGCTGGCATTTCAGGTTACAATGCAGGCAACTGGTTTTATGCCGGTTCTATTTCTTGTTGTGGTTCTTAAATATTTTTTGCTTGTTTTCAAAATTTTGTATATAAAAAGATAAGTGGATTTAGTGTAAACATTTTTTATAGGACAAGAAAAATAAAAAGAACAATAACTACAATTATTATAATTACAAAAAGTGTGGTATTATTTTATGAAATAAGTTTTAAAACGTCATTATGTTCTACTATCTTTACCTTAGTTATATTAATCGGTGAATACAATGCACTATGGGGAATTTGCCCGATTTTTTGGAATAAATTAATAACTCGCGAACTATGTAACATATTTCAGTGAGGTTTTTTTTATAGTGTTCTACATACCTATACACACCTGTTGGAAAAGTAAAAGTATACAGAAATTTTTTTTTATTTTTTATAACAAATTTAGCTCTATATGCTCTTAATTTTCAATTTCAATGTTGTACAAAAAATCATAGTCGTTTTCTTCTTCATAATTATTAACATCTAGAGACTCGTCTCCAGGCTCATATTCGCATAATAACAATTGAATGACTTCTGGTGGAAGAGCAAGCAGCTTATGTTTTCGGACGAGTTTCTTCAAATTCATTGATGAAATGATGGGGTCTGAAGTATCCATGGCTCTCTGAAAAACATCTGTAAAGTTGGAGATTCGACTGTGGGATCAACTAGCTTGCTAACAAAAGTGAATTCGCCATCTTCTTTTTCTCGAAGACCCTTTTGCTTATGCAAAACTTCCAGCAGGGCTGCGTTTTTGATCAAGAGATTAGTTTCTAAAAAATTAAATTACGCGAAAAGTCGCACGAAGCGCACGATGAGACAATATTTTCTGAATTCGCAATTAATGACTCTACAACATGGATATAGTCACTCACTGAACAAAGTTAAACATTTTTTTAAAACTCTATTGAAAGTTTAACTTTCTTTCCAACACCCAAACGAAAACATCACCAGCTACATTTACAAATTGTTAAAATTGGACGCACATATTAAGCAACATATAAGCATTTTCATAAAGAACATACTTGGAGAATTGGTAATCATTTCAAATTTGACTGTCTTACGTCATTTTATTGCAGAGATAATGATTTAAAAGTGAACGTCAAAGTTAAGCAAAATGTAAACAAGCCATGTGCGCTTGCAACAGCTGACTTTAACAGTTGGTATTTAAATACTAGACTTTTAAGTTAACATTTGCGGTATGTTACCAAACAGCTTGATGTTTTCTTAATACATTAAAAAAAAAATAGAAAATCGGCATACTTTTAAAAAATACATTTATTCCAAAAAATCGGGCAAATTCCCCATAGTGCAATTTTCGATTAAAATAACATTTCCAATTTTAACTCTACATTGTTTTATTCTAATAATTTTGCTTCCATTTATTTTTATATCGCCATTTAATTCTTGACAATTTTGTTCGATATTAGTTTCAGTTAAATTCCATGTAAGTATAATATTTGGTTCTTTTGATAGAGTTGGTATAAAATTACAAATCGGATTTTTACGCTTAATTATATTTTTAATGCTTTTATTATTAACTTCTTTATTGTCTTGATTATAAATTTTATTCTCATCTTCAAAATATGATTGTTGATCTGAATAGCCTAACTGATACCCATTAAGGTGGATGAATGATGTTATGATGTTTTGATTAAAAATATATTTTGGCTTTTAATGCTTTCTAGTTTGTCGTAATAAAAAGTCCAAGACGTAAAAGTTGAACGCCCATTTCTATGTCTTCGATGTACTCAGTAAATTGCATTAGTTCATAAACAAGTGTGTCAATACTATTGCGATTATTTTCATAGTTAGTAAGTTTTTGCAGTCCTTCATTCATAAACTTTACGACATCGAATTTGCTGCAATTAGATCTATTTTTTTGTTAATTTTTACCCCATCTTTTTCATCAAGTGTGCCAAAAAGAAATTGAGTGTGGCCCGTGGTGAATAATAGAAACAACATCATTGTACATAAGGTTCCTCTGGAAGTTTACCGGTATTAGTTATCTTTTGTTTCTTAAATTGTGTTTTGTAGTATTGGGTTTCCCTATTTCGATTAGTAATTTTGTAATGGTCTTCGTCTATTTTTCCTACATTTTTATTAGCTTTAAATGGATTTTCTAATTTTCCCTTTTGAAGTGCACCTTTTCTGAATCTAGTGTCAATGTCAAATTCCTGTCGATCTTCATTTATTTTATCTATTTTCTTTTCTTTAATATTTTGAGTGTCTAATATTGGATGCCCAGCGTATAAGAATATTTGATTTGGTGTTTGCCCAGTGGTGTCATGTTTAATTATACCCGTTACTCGTAGAGTAAAAGGGTATATTGTATTCGTGCAATAGTATGTAACAGCTAGAAGGAAGCGTTTCCGACCCTATAAAGTATATATATTATTGATCAGGGTCACTAGCCGAGTCGATCTAGCCATGTCCGTCTGTCCGTCTGTCTGTCCGTCTGTCCGTCTGTCTGTCCGTCTGTCTGTCCGTATGAACGCTGAGATCTCGAAACAATAAAAGCTGAAGATTGACATTTGTGCGATTCTGGGTTCCTACAGCGCAAGTTTGTTTCAAAGGTGCCACGCCCTTTAACGCCCACAATCGCTTATATACGATTTTAAAAATTTAAATTTTTCGAAAAGTAAAATGCGTTTTATTGTGTTTATCAATACCTATCGAAATGTGAAGAAATTTTTCAAATCGACCATTCGTTAAAAATTTTGTCAAGTTTCTATCTCCATCTCCTCCACCCCTTTACCTGGTAACGGGTTCTTTGGTCTTGTTTTATGGTTGTATTTATGTGAAAAAGATTGTTTCTATTTTGCTTAATTTTACTTCTTCATCGTCGGATGAATTGATTATACGGATTTTTTCATTTATTGTTTTATGTAGTCTTTCGACGTCTGCTACACCGTTTTTTGCTGTATTGAGTTGTAACCCTTCTGCTTCAAGACAACGCTTTAGAGCAAAGCTGGAGAAAGTTCCGTCTCTGTCTGCTTTTAGTAATTTGGGTTCCCCTAACTGATTAAAAATGCGGATTAGTGCGTTCCTGCGTTCTATCCAGTCCTTAGTTTTAATTTGCTCAAGTGTAGCGAAGTGTTTTGTATACCCTTGCAGAGAGTATTATAATTTTGGTCAAAAGTGTGCAACGCAGTGAAGGAGACATCTCCGACCCAATAAAGTATATAAATTCTTGATCAGGATCACCTCCTGAGTTGATATAAGCATGTCCGTCTGTCTGTTTCTACGCAAACTAGTCTCTCAGTTTTAAAGATATCGAATTGAAACTTTGCACACAACCTTCTGTCTTTTGCACGCAGTATATTTGGGGGAACGACCGGGATCGGCCGACTATATCCTATAGCTGCCATATAACTGAACGATTGGAAATGCCATAACTTTGGTGTTTTTAAAGTTAGGAAGTTGGGATTTTTTATGAGTATTAAGAATGCATCATATGAATAATTTTGGAGAATATAATTTACAGAGTATTCTGCAAGGGTATATCAACTTCGGCTCCGCCCGAAGTTAGCTTTCCTTTCTTGTTTTTTAATAATTTTGTCATTTTCTGTATACCTGGATATAAAAGTTTTTCCTGTGATTGAAGTATTATTTCTTTGAATTAGATGTATGAACAAACACATTCTTCAATAGGTTACTTTACTTTATAAATAATTTCTTTGTATGCTCTTTGAATAATTTCAAAATCTACATCGTTCTCAATACAAATGGTAATGTTTCTATGAATAAAATTATCAAGTAAAATTTGTTTGGCCTTTTCAAGTGGTTATTTCATTATATTGAATTGTGGTAATGGAGTTACCGAATATTGTTGAATGCTAAACTTTATTTTTATCGGATTTGATAAGAGAGTTAATAAGAGAGGGGCGGAAATCGACCGGCAACCACTGGTCAGCTGCATAACATCCAGGAGGAGGATGCAAATTTTTCGCAATCAGCCTCGAGCAACCAAAAGGATATTTAGGGACTAGGAGGGGCCACTCAACCCTACATTATGTATTGATCAAAATCACTCCGGAAAAAACAATAAAAATGTTAATTGACACAGGATCCACTTTCTCATTTATTCGTCCCGAACTAGCTCAATCACAATACGTGAAAGACTTACAATACCCAATTGCGATTAAGACAATTACACAATCTCATAAATTTTATAAGGAAGCATACTTACCAACGTTCAAGGAACTGGGAGAAGTTCGGAAGATTAGGATGCTACTTTTCAGATTCCACCAGGGTGAGGTAAAGTTGCAGATTTAGTTCGCAAAATATAGACCAAGCAAAGTTCACACAATAGAAGCAGAATCAAAAAAAAGAGCTCCATTCACAGGAAGTTAGAAAACAGCTAGAGAAGCTATTAGATCAGAAGATTATTAGACATAGCCACTCACCATAGAGTGCGCCGTTTTGGCTGGTGCCAAGAGGATCCCTGGGATGGTGGTAGACTATAGGAAATTAAACGAGAAAGTAATTAAACACAGAGTAGATACCCCCAAATCGAGGTAAAGGAGGAAGATATCCCGAAAACTGCTTTTTCTGCTGAAGGAGGGCACTTCGAGTATGTACGAAAGCAGAATTCAACCTCAATGAACTCAATGTGTTAGAAGATGTCTTAGAGATAGCGACAAATGCAAAGACTATTCACTCCGCTGGGGAAGACCTGCAATTGGGATTCCCAATATCAGAAAGACCACTGAATGAGTATAATATTCAAGTGGTTATACAGGAAGGGAGAATAGCGGGAGTAGTAAAACTAATTCCATTCAGGAACAAATTACGAGTAAACAACTTTGATGACGAAACAATTGCCCGTAGGCTAAAAGAAATTCTAAAGCCTAAAAGAACGGTGGCGTTTTTGATTCCGGAAAACTTGGTGATAATAATCCAAGATGTATATTGCAAATACTTTGCCTATAGTAAGTTACAGTTTTGTTGCCATATATAATAGAATAAAGCGAACAGGAACAAGTCATTAAAGAGTATCACGAAAAGAGCAATCATAGAGGAATAGACGAAACGGTAGCTCACCTCAAAAGAAAAGTGTTTTTCCTACACATGAAACAGGCAATTACACAATAATAATTGTGCTAGTTGCCAAATTCAGAAATACGATGGGAAACCAAATAAGATAATGTACAGTCTGACAGAGACATCAGAAGACCCATGGAAATAGTACATATAGACTTGTATTTTGTGACCAAGAAAAATGTACTAGCCATAATAGACAAATTCTCGAGGGATTAACGATTTCAGCAAACGAAAGCGTAAATACAGTAAAGGCAATAAAAAGTTTCAAGGCCTTATTCGGAGTATCCAAAAAGAAAGTTTGCGATCAGGGAGTAGAATTCTCGTTCAACCTCTTCAAAGATTTTTTTAGGCAGTACGATTTAGAACTGCACACAACGTATTTTCAGCAGTCGTCGAGCAATTCCACGGTTGAAAGACTTCACTCCATGATTACGGAAATATACAGGCTTATAAACGAAACTAAGAAAACAAATAAATTGGATATCAGGCATGAGGAAGTACTGGACGAAGCGTTTATAACTTATAATAACGCTATTCATTCAGCTACCAAGTTAACACTGCAGGAACTACAAATTTACAAAAGATCAATGCATTTCAGGCGAAATTATACCCAAAAATCAACAAAAGGGTTGAGCAACAGAAAACCAAGAGAATAGAAACAGCAAATACACGTAGAAAAGAACCAAGTTGGAAGACAATGGCCTGACACTAGTGTCAACCAGACCGCAGAAGATTCACAAAGAGAAAATCAGAAGATCAACCAAACCAAACGAATAAATATTTACAAGTGGCAAAGGACCATGGCTGCGGAAAGGAGATCAACTTAGGCCCGGCGAAGATAATACAGACGCACAAGACATTCGTACACATAGTAAGGCTACAAGCTAAACTTTATTTTTATCGGATTTAATAAAAATTCTTTGTTTTTTGAAATAGTTTATTGGCTTTTCTGTTAAATGAATAAGTTTTCTATTGGGCTCTCCTGCATTATGTTGAGTAACTTTACTATGATGATTTTCTTCAAATTTAATTCTTGATAATGCATCGTCAACTGAACTTTCCTTTCCTTTAATATAATCGATTTTATATTGGTATTCCTTTAATTTGGCTCTCCATCTTTGTAACTTGGCGTTCGGTTCTTTTAAGGTATGAAGCCATGGTTGATGGTCACTAGCAACGAGAAAATGTCGTCCTAATAAATAATGTCGAAAAGTTTTAGTGGCCCAAAGTTTGAGATAAATTTGCGATAATAACCGGTTTGTTGGAATTGGATATGAAACCGTCCATGTTTGGTAATGGATATCTAATCTATTACTACTCTGTACTTAATTTTACCAGAAGCTTCTGATTTTATGGGAACTACACAGGTGGGACTATTGTATGGTGAATTACTTTCCCTAATTAATCCCTGATTAAGCATTTCCAGCACTTGGTATTCGACTTCAATTTCATGCGGGTATTGTTTTGAATAAATTGGGTAGTTATGTGTTGTATTTAGTACGGCTTTAATAGTAGTTGTAAATGTTAGATTGTCTCCTTCTTCTTATTGAAGATTTTTGAATTTATTTAGTAAAACTTTCAACCCTAAAGTTTACTCCTGATGCAGGTGATCTAATCAAAACAGTGATTGATTCCTGAGCTGATATTTTAATTGGTTCTGGTGGCTTTTGTATACAAAAATTTTGGTTTTTACTGATTTTGGGGTAATTAATTTGTATGTTTTATCAAAAAGGGTAACTGTGCTATTTTTGTAATTTATTATTGATTGTGCATTTTTCCACAATTTTATGCCAATTAGGATATCGTAGTTATTAGAAAAGCTGTGTACATAAAATGGTTCATTTGTTTTAAATTTTCTGCCAATTAGGATATCGTAGTTATTAGAAAAGCTGTGTACATAAAATGGTTCATTTGTTTTAAAAATACTATTGTTGGGTAACATAATTAATTTGTTCAATGTAATAGGACTAAATCTTGGTGTTGTCCGGGGCTGTTAATCGAACATTTTCGTTTAATTCTGAGCTATTTTGAATTTGTTCATTTATATTTTGGATGAACAACAAGTACATTGCTGCACTACATTAATCAACCCATGGTATTGATTGTGGTCATAATTCTGTTGTTCATAATAATTAGGTTGTAATTCTTCGTATTCGTGTGCGTCTTGAATTCTTAATTCGTCAATAGACATTTTAGTTTGCTCACTGTCCGATGGTCTTAGTCGTTTGGTAACCGAGAAGTTTGTATTTTAAGATGTGGAGGGTTGTTGCAATTGAGGTATTTCCTTTAAAATATTCTGTTTGAGGATTTTGAATTCTATTGGAATATTTTGGGAAGGGATATTTGTGAGTAATTGGTCGTGTATTCATGTATTGGTTGGGTGCGAAATGATTTGGTACGTGCCACATAGCTTGGTTGTTAGGTTGGTTAAAATTAGGTGGAATGGTTAAGAATATTGTGGATAACTTGGTCGATATTGCGTTTGGGTATTTGTATTGAATTTGTATGATTTAAAATTCTGATTGGAGTTTTCGTTTTTATCACGGTTTTCTGGATTTTCATATATTCCCTCATTTTGTGCTATTGTAATTAACTATCTTAAGTCTGAAATATCATGATGAACCAAAATAGTAAATAATTGTATAGGTAATTTTCTGATCAGTATTTTAATGGAATCTTTAATCGCCTGAACATAAATAAGAAAATCTGATTGGTTACCTTCCAGATGCAATTTCGAAATCAGCTGTTGACGTCGTCTTTCAGATTCTTCGCCCTCTGATGCCCTCTGATTTCCTTTCTAAGGTGTCTCCCTGAAGTTCTCCAGTAGTTTGTAGTTCGGTGTTTGGGGTTTAAGTTCTGCAACTTGTCTCGATCTAAGGGTATGCCAGTCTTCGATGTTCGGCAGTTTCTGTCCGTCTTTCCGTCTAAGTTTTCTTTCCTCTGTTGTCGTACATCATTAGTTTGGTAGAGTGAAACTACATAGTTCACTCTGCTGACGAAGGTGTAAAGATTTTCTTGATCACCCTTAAATGGTATGATATCTTTTAGCTGCCGAAGAGCTTCAGCAAGGTTGTTGTCGTTTAGCGCCACGATTTAGGGTCAAAATTGGTTGTGCCATTGTTATTGTAAAATTATAATTTTGTAAAAATTTCAGTAGAAATAAAAATTTTGTTTTATTTGTATTTCACTTATTTCAGTTGTAGTGTTTGTTTAATTTAATTTTCTTAAAATTGTATATTTTGTTTAACTGTTAGTTGCCTTTGGACCTATTGTTTTTATTATTTATTTATTTATTCTTCCACTTTTTGTTGGACAACCGAATTGGAATTATAATCCAAGTAGAAGGGTTTTAAAATGTGTTGCTTAATTTTTTATCGAGAACTGGATTATAAAACATAATTTATTTTCCACTCGAGGTTCTTTTTTTCGGATACTTCTTGTATCCTACCGACTGCGCCAGTGAAATTATTGAGTTTGGATCGAATAAATGATCCACCCTTTGGGTTGAGACCAACGCCATACCTTGAATTAAAACACAATTAAATGCGGTGCTGAGACTTTATTTATTAAAGATTGGCTTAAGGGGGTCTTCTAGTCTAGAAATTTGAGAAAATCGAAAAAAAATTCGATAGTTTGGATATTCAAAAATATCTCCCTAAAAGGATTTTTCAAAACTCAAATTATTTTCAAAGTAATAGCCGTTTAGTGACGTGGCAACTAGACCGCTTGAGCGAACGACTGAAACTTTAAACACGTTTTTCTCGAAACTACTTTTTTTGATGCGGTCGCCACTCTAACTCAAGTTCTAATCAGTCGATTTACTTGAAATTTGGCATGAATATTTTCTAAATATATCGCTATCGCATGAACCAACAAAAAATAAAAATTTTAAATTTATAATATTTTTAAAAATTCGACAAAGTGGAAAAATTAGTCAAAAAAATCGTGTTTTTTCTTTGAGTAGCCGCCATTTCATGAAAAAAAAATTTTTTTTTTTTGGTGGTTCATGCCATAGCGACATTTGTACTCATTAAGAATCTATCATTGTTTTATTTTTCAGATAACTACAAGCATAGATATCATGGCGACGCGGACACGGCCTCTTTTTTTCCCCTCTTCTTCAAGAAGAAATAACTCAATGAAAACTAATTTTTTTTTTGAAATTTATTTTATACACTCCTTTAAGTTTACTAAATAAATGATAAAAAAACGGATAGTAAAAATATCTATTGCTTTTTTTATTAATTGTTAAAAAAAGGTCGAAATTCGAGCCTCTAGACTAGAAGACCCCCTTAAGACTAAATTCTTGTGACAAAAATCTTTCTTGTGTTACCCTTTTTTTACATAAATTTGGGAGAGAGATTGCCCGCTTGGGATATTGCTTATATTCAATAATTTGAGAGTGAGAGTACCACTTAGGGCGCGGCACTTAGTAATTGCAATAATTGTTTAAGTTATTGAATAGCGGCATCGCCAGCTCCGGATGTAGATTATTTACATTGAATATTCTTATTTCTTGGTATGAATATGTGAATATGTCACTATATATATAAACATTTTCGGAACTTGAGCAACTTGAATCGCAGGATGTATATGTTCACAAAAATCTTTCTAGAGTTTGCCAGTCTCAACTATCTCAACTCTAAACTTATCCCCGTTGAAGCTTTCATGCACTTTGCAAATCTTCGAATCGTATTTTAGCGTGACATTCGTTGTGAATTGCAGGAGCTGTAAATCGAAACTGAAATATATATTTAGTAGCAGGTTAAAAAACATCGTTTAATGTGGGTTACACATTATCAGTAAACACCTAGAAAGCTCCCATATAAATTTCATCTTGATAGAGATCGCCCAGAAGGATTGGCGATACACAAAAGCAGATCGAACATCATAGAGATATCACTAACGAGTTACATTTTGATTTCTGCGTCAGGTCACAAATTATCAAAATTCAAAATCAATTATTAAATGATAACCTAGAATCGAAAAGGATTTCTTCAGGGAACCTTCCCACCCACCACTAACTAATGAGAGCTTATACAAGGCTCTTCGTATTGTTTTGCTGCTAGAAACAGAAACTTTCTTGAATATCCTCACAATAGATTGGTCAGAGCATAAGTCTCTAAATTGTAAATTAATATAGTTTGAACTTCTATTTGGTTCCAATGAACTTACACGTCAACGTCAACCTGCAAATGTGTCATAAACATTTTAGCTGTTATCGATTCCTTTACAAAGTTCTGTTGGCTATAGGCCACCAAAGCTTGAAAGGAGGGGTCACCAAATGAAAGTAAACTTCGACGGGCTCAAACCATGACCAAGCTCATGCGTGGTTATCATTATCATTAAAAGCAGTGAAGGTTATTGTATCATCATTAAACAAAATAGGAAAGCTATTGCTCTTCCTAAAGAAGATAAAGGAGGTGAGGTATAATCAGGCTGAGGTATGATGAGGCTGCAGCTTGAGGACGCTTAGCGTCACCAACAACGCTTAGAAGCGATGATTTTTTAGAACTACTACCTCCGAGTACGTCAAGATACTGTTTATATAGAGGTTATTTACCTGAGTAACTCGGCGGTAAAAATTGTCATAGTAGGCACAGATGATGTCTGGATAAACAGAATCATCAAAGTCCAGATTCTGAAAAGTAAAATAATAAAGAAGTGTCAGAGAGGCACCTATTGGCACAAAAGGCAGTCGCCAAGTCCTCAGCAAAGACTTATTGGTTTCAAGACAAATTTTTAAATCTTATAATATTAACTTTACCAACAGTCATATCGACTAGTACGGAGGTAGACGGCCCAGAACACTATTGCTGATTTGAGTCAACCCCGAGCGAGAGAATTTGAGTGCGAAGATAGCTTTTATTATAACTTCAGTCAAAAGTTTGCAACGCATTGAAGGAGACATTTCCGACCCTATAATGTATATATATTCTTGATCAGCATCAGAGTCGATCTAGCCATGTCCGTATGTCCGTCTGCCCGTCCGTCTGCCCGTCCGTCAGCCCGTCCGTCTGTCCGTCCGTCCGTCCGTCTGTCCGCCCGTCTGTCCGTCCGTCTGTCCGTCCGCTTGTCCGTCCGTCTGTCCGTCCGTCTGTCCGTCCGCCTGTCCGTCCGTCTGTCCGTCCGTCTGCCCGTCCGTCTGTCCGTCCGTCCGTTTCTACGCAAACTAGTCCCTGGTATATAATTCGGAACGAGCCGGATATCATATAGCTCCCATTGGAACAATTGAAAAAAATATTTCAAAAAAAATATAACTTTGTTGTTTTATATTTTTTTTGTTGTTCTTTGTGATTTGAAATTAAAATCGGACAACAATATCATATAGCTGCCATAGAAACGATAGCAAAATGCAGCGAAAAATCGACAAATCTTCATTGTTTTTAGCAATATAGGCATAGAAATCGAAATGTGGTCGATTTGTAACTACTGCAAGGGTATATAAACTTCGGCTTGCCAAGTATGCTTCCTTTCCTGTTGTTCCTCGATTTTGACTTTTACTGCGAGGATGCCAAGGTTTCTGTGGATGTTATCGTTGCGAACATACCATAATACCAACATCTAGCAGCCAGAGTAGCGCCTCAGCAAATACCCTCGGCGGTATCCCACCGAATTCCCACGGCATCCAAACGTCTAGTCCCCAACTACCCCGATGGCAATAAATTTGCCAACCAAACACAAATATCGGTTCACTTCGGATCCAAACCCCACATATGCATCCAATTTCAATTCCATTCCGCTAGGTCAGCATAATTACAGGCGAACATTTAAGCATTAAAAGATGAATAATTAAATAAAGAATTCAGTTTGAAATATATTGTCAAAGAAACTTGGTATTGCTAATTATTGGAAAAGCTCCCCGAACCAAATTGGAACACCTTTCCTTTAGTTAACTGGCGCAGTCGCTAGCCCTTCGCCCAAGAACGGATTCTACCTTAGGACTTGAGGAAGGATTCCTGAGTCGACGAAAGATGACAAGGATATATAGCATTATCTGTATCATTATTATGTAAGAGTGAGGGTGCAATGGAGTGGGAAATAAATTAAATAAAAAAAATAATAAATAAAAAAATAATAAAAAATTATTAATAAAAATATGCAACCAAAGAGTATTATAATCAGTGCGAATAAAGGCAATAATGAGAACCGCAGACAGAGAAATGTGAAAGGAGAATAGGGCAAGTGCAGAGTGTCCGACGCTCGTCAGCATGCCGGGTAACAATGATTAGAAAAAAAATAATAAAATAATAATAACAATAAAAAAGCAGTAAAGAAATAAGTAAATTATTAAATATGATAGTAGAAGACGGAAGTAAGAATAACAGGATAAAATAAATAAATAAAAAAATACAAAATACAAAATTTTAAAAGACCATAATAAAACCCATTGTTGCAAATTTGTTTATCAATCTGAGAGATAAAGTACTTATTTTTAAATTAATTCCAGAACTCCATTTCACCACACGGAATCTCGCGGACCCACACACTAAAAACAAGAAGAAATAAATAACAAAACTAAAAATACACTAAATTAAGCACACAATATATACCTAAAAGGAGCAGCGGATAAAGTCCTAGATTTAGATGAGTCGGAGTTAAATTGGGATCAGATAAAGAGAGTATTGATTTCAAAGACAAAATATCTGAGCAGGATTTGATTATGAAATTGACCCACATTAAAGAAAAGAAGTTAGAATTGGAGGCCTTCTACACCAAAGTAATGACCCTGAAGGACCAAGTGCAGCGAGCAAGGCATATTGTTGAGAAGCGAAAAGACCAAGTGGTATGAGGAGATGGCCTTAACCGCCTTTGTGTCAGCCTTAATAGGGGTAACTATCAGGAACATGGGGGTAACCAATATAGCTAAGGCCTATGAAATA
Organism: Drosophila carrolli; assembly: GCA_018152295.1. Lineage (NCBI taxonomy): Eukaryota > Metazoa > Arthropoda > Insecta > Diptera > Drosophilidae > Drosophila > Drosophila carrolli. The sequence continues at coordinate 225,019 of JAECXJ010000013.1, forward strand.
GCCTGCAGAGAAAAGATCATGGGTACCTCGGTGATAGCAGAAATTGAAGCAAAAGGTCAAGGACTGACTGAGTCGCAGGGCAAAGAGGTCAAGGAAATTCCGAAACAGGAACCAGGAAAGCAAAATAACCCAGTACCGAAGTCGCAGACTGGCACTTGGTCGCAGTATCGGTGGGCAGAAAATACCCAACCGCAATTCCCAATGCCGTTCCCGATGCACAACATGAATGGATGGCCAGGATTTGGATTTCCGGACAATTTTAATCAGGGAGAAACTTCCAGCTATGCAAGACTATCGTAACTATCAGAACCAGAATAATAATTGGAGCAATTAGTGGAATTATGTCAAAATAATCGAGAGAGGCAGTGGTATGGCAACAACAATTATAAGAACAACAAACCTAGAGAGGGTCAGCTAGCAATCCAGGCGACTGGAGATGCAGAAAGCAGTGGCCAGACAAGGATGTCTAGGAATTCAAACTATTCCGGACAATCGTATAATTCGAACTATTCAAGGCAGTTTAATAATTCGGCCAATTCAAAACGATCATATAATTCAACTAGTAACTCCGAGAGGGGCGGAAATCGACCGGCAACCACTGGTCAGCTGCATAACATCCAGGAGGAGGATGCAAATTTTTCGCAATCAGCCTCGAGCAACCAAAAGGATATTTAGGGACTAGGAGGGGCCACTCAACCCTACATTATGTATTGATCAAAATCACTCCGGAAAAAACAATAAAAATGTTAATTGACACAGGATCCACTTTCTCATTTATTCGTCCCGAACTAGCTCAATCACAATACGTGAAAGACTTACAATACCCAATTGCGATTAAGACAATTACACAATCTCATAAATTTTATATAAAAGCATACTTACCAACGTTCAAGGAACTGGAAGAAGTTCGGAAGATTAGGATGCTACTTTTCAGATTCCACCAGGGTGAGGTGAAGTTGCAGATTCAGTTCGCAAAATATAGACCAAGCAAAATTCACACAATAGAAGCAGAATCCAAAAAAGAGCTCCATTCACAGGAAGTTAGAAAACAGCTAGAGAAGCTATTAGATCAGAAGATTATTAGACATAGCCACTCACCATGGAGTGCGCCGGTTTGGCTGGTGGACTATAGGAAATTAAACGAGAAAGTAATTAAACACAGAGTAGATACCCCCAAATCGAGGTAAAGGAGGAAGATATCCCGAAAACTGCTTTTTCTGCTGAAGGAGGGCACTTCGAGTATGTACGAAAGCAGAATTCAACCTCAATAAACTCAATGTGTTAGAAGATGTCTTAGAGATAGCGATAAATGGAGAGACAATTCACTCCGCTGGGGAAGACCTGCAATTGGGATTCCCAATATCAGAAAGACCACTGAATGAGTATAATATTCAAGAGAATAGCGGGAGTAGTAAAACTAATTCCATTCAGGAACAAATTACGAGTAATTTGGACGGAAAACAACTTTGATGACGAAACAATTGCCCGTAGGCTAAAAGAAATTCTAAAGCCTAAAAGAACGGTGGCGTTTTTGATTCCGGAAAACTTGGTGATAGTAATCCAAGATGTATATTGCAAATACTTTGCCTATAGTAAGTTAGAGTTTTGTTGCCATATATAATAGAATAAAGCGAACAGGAACAAGTCATTAAAGAGTATCACGAAAAGAGCAATCATAGAGGAATAGACGAAACGGTAGCTCACCTCAAAAGAAAAGTGTTTTTCCTACACATGAAACAGGCAATTACACAATAATAATTGTGATAGTTGCCAAATTCAGAAATACGATGGGAAACCAAATAAGATAATGTACAGTCTGACAGAGACATCAGAAGACCCATGGAAATAGTACATATAGACTTGTATTTTGTGAACAAGAAAAATGTACTAGCCATAATAGACAAATTCTCGAGGTACGCATGGGGATTAACGATTTCAGCAAACAAAAGCGTAAATACAGTAAAGGCAATAAAAAGTTTCAAGGCCTTATTCGGAGTATCCAAAAAGAAAGTTTGCGATCAGGGAGTAGAATTCTCGTTCAACCTCTTCAAAGATTTTTTTAGGCAGTACGATTTAGAACTGCACACAACGTATTTTCAGCAGTCGTCGAGCAATTCCACGGTTGAAAGACTTCACTCCATGATTACGGAAATATACAGGCTTATAAACGAAACTAAGAAAACAAATAAATTGGATATCAGGCATGAGGAAGTACTGGACGAAGCGTTTATAACTTATAATAACGCTATTCATTCAGCTACCAAGTTAACACTGCAGGAACTACAAATTTACAAAAGATCAATGCATTTCAGGCAAAATTATACCCAAAAATCAACAAAAGGGTTGAGCAACAGAAAACCAAGAGAATAGAAACAGCAAATACACGTAGAAAAGAACCAAGTCCGGTACAGGCAGGAGATACGATATTTAGGAAGGAAAACAGGAGGGATAAGCTTACACCTCGGTTCTCAAAATACAAGGTGTTGGAAGACAATGGCCTGACACTAGTGTCAACCAGACCGCAGAAGATTCACAAAGAGAAAATCAGAAGATCAACCAAACCAAACGAATAAATATTTACAAGTGGCAAAGGACCATGGCTGCGGAAAGGAGATCAACTTAGGCCCGGCGAAGATAATACAGACGCACAAGACATTCGTACACATAGTAAGGCTACAGAGATAAGGAGAATGCAGGAAGAAGAAAAAAGATTGAAAGAAGCCATAAGCTCTCAGGAAAAAAGAGGTAGCAAGATCAGTATAATGTTCAAAAATCTAACGAAATACATCAGTGAAGAACAAACCAGAGTAACCATGTTCATAAACAATTATAAGAACAGAATAAACAAGACGTTCCTAGAAGAGGACAAAAGGATTTATAGGTTAGAGTACATAGACAGGATTTCCGTAACGATAGATATGTTGGGATTAAAGCTAAATGATATAGCAGAAAGCTTGTTGCTAGCAAAGATGGGCTAATCTCGAAATTTATATTTGACAAACAGGAAGCATTATAGCATTACCCATGAATAAAACAGAATTTGTAATAACAAGCAACAAGGAAGAAATATATTATTATAAGAATAAATGTCAGAAAATAAGAAATTTGTATACATGTAAGAATGATAAAATTGTAAACCAGGTTAACGAGAATTGTATTAAGAAACTGATCAGCGGAGAGGAAGCGAATTGTGAAACAAAAGATGTATGACTTCAATGGGGAGAACATAAAAATACAAACAGACTGTGGACACGAAAGAACCATGAATGGATCAGCACTGATCACATTCAGCGAGTGCAGAGCCATGGTAAATAACATCCAATACGAAACAGTGGAAAAACTAGGCACAGCGAGATTAAACTTGGAGATACCTAATATACCACAATGCTAACCGTACTATTGATGGTGGTGGCAGCGGTGGCTTTCTTTTCAAAAAGAACGACTACCTTTACACCAGCGGCACCACTCACGGCACTTACGCCAACTAATGCTCCACCTGCCACTATCACACCTTCCATCGCTCCGTTATGGCCGCTAGTTCAGTCTGAGGGGGGAGGAGTTACCGCCTCAGCAGTTACCCTCAGCGGTTCCCCACCGAATCCCCCACGGCAGCCCAACATCTAGCAGCCAAAGTACCGCCTCAGCAAATACCCTGGGCGGTGTTCTTCTTCGGGCTTGGCCATCATTATGTTGATAGTTTTTTTCCATTTCTTTGAGAAGTAGCCAAAATTAAATTAATTAATTTGACTTTTTTGTTTGAGTTTCCTAATGTAGTAAAGATGTAGTTGGAAAAATGAATTTGTAGCAGTTTTTGGCTGAAAAACACTTTGAAAACACTCCTTCGCCTCGGGCCCAGCATCCTGACGACTTTCTTATCGGAGCGCCAACATTTTTGTGAGCCCTTCATAGGATATTCATTGTACTGATTGGCGAAAGTTTCTCGATGTACCACAGCTGTGCTTTTTCTATTTGCTGTAGGAGAGGCAGGTCGAAAGAGTGGGTTGCTTCCTTAACGCGTTGCTTTGAAGTCGGCGATCTGCTAGTCTGCCAAGCGCGTCCCTCCCACACACCTCTTTTCTCGCACCAGCCGTTCGATTTGCTGATTGGATTTATAGAATTTGTTTGCTTGTACTTCCTTCCCTTTTAGTGTGGGGATTTTGGCTAATGCTGAGGGGCGAGCTCTACTTGCGAACTCACAAACTTTTTGTATTTGAGCCAGTTAGTTTTGTGCGACGTCAGCCTGAGGGGTGTTCGATTATGTCAGCGCTTTGAAAAAGTGTTTAAACACAGGCGAGTGGTTTGAAGATAGGTCAGATAGCGCCTTGGCACTTATTAGATTGCGAGATATGTTTTCACCTTTGGTGAAGGTGGATTGTCTATTTAAACTGTTATGCTACGAGCAACAGTATTACCATGTTTTGGTGTTGTTTGCGATGCAGTGTATGCATTCCGTGCATTTTGCTGTTCCTTGTCGCATGCGACTCTTCAGCGCTTGTTCGCCGTATGATTTCCTTCGCAGTTTCCACATTATTTCATATTAGGGTCTTCAAGGAGCTCTGAAATAAACCGAACCTGTTAGCTTGACACATAGTCGAAAATCTTATATTCTATGATTGTATATACTCGTATATCCCAAATTATTAACTTTATTTATTTTATTTACAGCTTTGAATGTTTTCTTTAATTTAACTTCATGACTTAGTAGTTTGATTTTAACAAAAGTCAAATTAATTTCTACGAGTGTTTCGATGGCGGTAATTACGTCATCATGTAGTTGTAAGATTTTAACGAAATCACATATATATAAACATTTTCGGAACTTGAGAAACTTGAATCGCAGGATGTAGATGTTCACAAAAATCTTTCTGGAGTTTGCCAGTCTGTGACTCTCAACTTATCTCCGTTGGAGCTTTCAAGCAGTTTGCAAATCTTGGAATCGTACTTTATTCAGACGCAAATAGCACCGCAATAAAAACATCGTTTAATGTGGGTTAGGCATCATCAGTTAACACCTGGAAAGCTCCCACAAGCTAATGAGAGCTTTTACAAGGCTCTTAGTATTGTTTTGCTCCTAAGAACAGAAACTTTCTTGAATATCTTTACAATAGATTGGTCAGAGCATAAGTCTCTTAATTCGATCCACAATTTTGTTAAGACCGCGACTACTACCATTTCTGAATCTTGCGCCACGAAGGAAAAAATTTACGAGTGCGTTCAAACAATATGGCCTAGATACGAAAAATGTGCTATTCTTCAAACACGAAAAGAATTTCAAAGTCTTATAATAGAAAACCGCAAGCTATATCCGTGAACCAAAAATAGACTCAGTTCTGAAGTTTGAAAATCCACAGACTTTAAAACACCTTCAAAGCTCTTTTTGTTCTCTCTGGCTACTTTCATAAATTTAGGAAAGCGAAACATCTCACGTATTTGATCAAACATGAATTCAAAAATCGAAATAGGAAGAGAAAATTATAGTACCAACAGATTTCAAGAAATCTCTTGAATATGAACGCTAGATTAAAATGATAATCTCAGTAAACTAGAAGTCCTTGCCGTTGTAAAAGCAGTTTCTGAGATTTAAATAAATCTTTGGGCAGATTTTTCTAAACTTTTCACTGACTGCGATGTTTTCAACAAAATAATTAACATTTGAGAGATGGCCTTTGCAGATTATAACTGCACAGTTAGAAGCATTAAAAACATTAATCGAATACTCGACAATTGAGTTATCTCACACGACAACAATCTAGTCTAAGAATATGCAACGTAGCGTCAAATAATAAGCTGTGGTCGTGACAGAGGACACTTTGTCGTTAAGATTATGGTCCTCCTTTGCAATAATAATTTCATCCGACCAACAACAAAAATTCTTAGTACCTGCAAACGTGTCATAAACATTTTAGCTGTTATCAATTTCCTTACAAAGTTCAGTTGGCTATAGGCCACCAATGAATTATAATGAGACTGCGTCAGCAAAGCACGGTTTTGGGCTACTCATGATTATCCATAAGTTCCTTTAACATATGACCTGTGAGAAACCGCCAAAGTATTACCCAGATTAGAAAGATTGAAAATATCTCAAATTTTTCCTTCCTCCCCCCCAAAAAAAAAAAAAAAAAAAAAAAAAAAAAAAAAAAAGGAGGTTATTAACTCCAGAAAAACTTTAATGAAAAAACAAATGCCCACCGAGAAAAATCATTAGCTAATGGAATGGACTTGAAAAAAGCAAACATTTGAAGTTTGGCCATAGCGATCTGTAAAAAAAATCAAAGGTCAAACCACATCCGCAACAAAAAATCAAGCAATTTTGTGTCTGCTGTCACAAAGATCAAATCAAATATGCGTTTATGTATGATTGTTGCGCCTTAGAATTGCTGGCTTAATGAAAATGCAATTTTTTTGATTTTAAATTGGTTGACTATACCGTTCCATTATCTTTTAATTTTTCAGGGTGTCAACCTAAAGTCTAATCTAACAAAATACCAACACCCAAACATTAGCGGGATGGTCCATGGGGTTTTGCCGACCCAAAATGTTTTAAATAGTGGAGTAAAGTTCCTTAGATAAAAAATTTGTAAATACATCTTAATTTCTATGAACCAAAGAAGTAGAAAAAAAAGAAGTGCGGGTCTGGGAGATTATCGCTTCTCAAGACAGAAATGGTGCGTATGGTGGATCCCACATATAAAAGTAATATCACGATACTGATTGATCAGACTGCTCGTAGTGCGACTCGGAGGTTCACATTTGTAATAAATCCCAGCCATTAGGATGGGTTCTGTGGGATAGCTGATTCATTTAGGCAATACCTTAGCTGTATAAATAAATATATAAATCATTTTAGCAATTGATTTCTCGAGGTCATACGTTGGTTATATTTTAATTTCTTTTATAACACAACGAGTTTTTCATTTAATTTTCATTTTCATCACTCTTGCACTCCCTGGGGAGTGAACCCAAATTTGATAGGACTAGATAGTTCCGGCTGCTCGTCACCTTAGACTCCTCAGCTATTTACGGGGATGGAAGTAGAGCGTCAGAAACTTCTCAATGTTACGATCAGAAAAGCGTTTTATTTCAATTATTGTAAAAGGTCAATACAAAACAAAATATATAAATAATTATTATCTTTATCTTTCAGATTTGATTATTGTACTCAAAGACATTTTTGGTTAAATTTTTTTTAAATATAAGTCGTCGCATTGATCTTTACGAGTGTTTCAGACTATGAGTCTGGGTCAGGTATAGTTTCGTGTATAGTAAGAAGCGTTTATCATCCGTTTGTCTTAAAATGATGTCTTGGCATGATTCAATTAGTTTTGTTGGAGGTGTTTCTGGCCAACTCCGTAAGCGGGAATCCAATGCCTGAAAGGCACCATCTCATCTTCTGAGCTTCTTGCCGAGTTAAAGCACAGGCAGCCACAATATGCTGCTTCCAAGTAAGTCTCCTGTCTATGGCAAGCTCAAGGTACTTAACCATGGCAGGGCGCTTGACGGGTACTCCGTCCAATGTAGGGCGGTGTTAAAAGTGACATGCTGATTAACAGTGGTATTTAAGCTAGAAGCTACTAAAAACTCATTAAGCTATTCTGCACCATGTCCGTGGTATTCGTCGCAAAAAATGCAGTGTCATCTGTATACGTCGCTCTTAAAGAATGTATGCTTCTGGCCGTTTCAGCAGAATTTGCTCGAAAACTTGGAGAAGGTCGGCAATAGACTTGTATTCGGCGCCACCGGTGGAGATGCCTTTCTTTGGGATCAAAACATTCAAATGCTTACACTGTTCCGGATAATACAAAAGAACTATCATGACACGCATGTCGTGGAACGGATTAACCTAACGCTTCCAGTATTTAAGTATTTGTTATCAGTATCAGTAATTGAGAGCCAAAGCTCCCGCTTTGATTTATTCCGATCGGAGAGATCAAAGAGATTGAAGGAAGCAAAACTGCGGTATGTAAAACTGATTGTTAAAATAAGGTTAATGCCATGTATTTCTTCTATAGAATAATACACCCGGCTTAAGTTCCACGCTTATGCTCTATTTCTACCCTACAAGATTGGCATGTTTTTGTTTCGGTGTTGGCTTAGCTTCGTTAAAGGCAACATCCAGGGAATCTCTTTTCGCACTCCTGTATGGTGCAATGCCGACTTCACAAAGGCGACCACCTCGACCACATCAGCCGGCACACCGACGAATGTACAGGGTGTATCTGGCGGGGAGTTGCAGCAGCCACGGACTCCAAAGCCAAGTGGCGGACCTAAGACTGATGGATCATGCCAGATCATGAATGCCACGGCATCCAAGTTTGCGGATCTAAATGCACGGATCGCTACATTGGCCCACGCTTATGCTCTATTTCTATTCTACGCTACAAGATTAGGTTGTTCTTGTTTCGGTTAAAGTTAACTCCACTTTAAACGCGTTTTTCTCAAAACCACTTTTTTGAAGTCGGTAGTCACGATTTCTCAAAAACTATTGCACCGATCAACTTCTGCTTTTGCACACTTCTTTTAGGCATAATTCTCTTGTCCTTAACGGATGGATTTTTTTAATTTTTTATTACAACTCATTTTATAATCCAAAATAAAGCCAAAATTTACGTAAAAAAAGACACTTTTTATGAAAAGCGCAGCAAAAAATTCAATTTTTAATTTAAAAAAAAAATGGCTCGTAGAGGACAAGCGAGACACATACACTATCAGAATAATTTAAAAAAAAAAAAAAATTGTGAAATTGTCGTAAGATCTTTTAAAAAAATTCCATAAAATAGGCTTTTTTTCGCGCTCCAAGACCCGGATAACCCCTTAAGCAAATTTATTAGCTTTTTTATCAACCCTACTCGACCAAGTTCCATCTGATCGAAGTAGGGAATGTTTTTGAAGTGGCTACCGCCACTAACCATACCACATATAGACTGGTCATTTCATACCCCGAAAATGGTCACAAAAGTTTCAAAGCGGGAGGCACCACAGCTGGTAGCGGCAGGCCGCGGACACTTCGTGTGCCTTCGGGTTTTTTTCGCTCCCATTCTTATTCTCATTTTGACGCGCGAGCGCTCATTACCCGAGTTCGGTCGTTCAGTCGCAGAGACGCGCATTTTGAAGAAGGTTGCCCTGCTCTTGAATTGGGTTTGTATGTATGCGTTCATGCATTCTCATACAGGAGTGCATGTGTGCGATCATTTCATTTCGATGCAGCAAGAATATTTTGTCTTTTGCTACTTTTCAGACTTGGTACCCTAACAATATGAGCGTATTCACTTTGGGTTAATGATAAAAATAAGAATAGTATATGTTATAGTATATTTTTTAATATTTCCGCATATTTTTTTTTACAAATTCAAATAAGTGGTAGCAGAAAATGTTTTGCATATATGTATGTATTCCAAATAATATAAATCAATCTAATGAGATAGGAACAGGGCACATCGCAGTCGGTGTCTGCGCTTAGTGGTTCAGAAAACTTCAAACCAAATCAGCTTTGGTTGTTGTTCTGCGAGCGGATGGTGCCTACATACCCTACCGACGATTGAATTTTAGGGGTGGGGACAGAAACAAGAACGGCTGATTGGCTTTTGTTTTGTTTACATTTTTTAGGACACTTGTTTTGAATGATATGTTTAATGAGTTTTGGTTGATTTTTTTGATTCGCAGTGTAATTTTGTTATTTAATATTTTTATATTATATATTTTTATGTTTTCTTATTCTTGAAAGTCGCCGCTCGAATTAGTTACCGATAAATATACATATGTACATATAATAATTTTATAATTTTAATCTTGAAAAATAACAAATTGTTTAACCACTATAAAGTAGAGACAAAAATATTCGAAGTGATTTTCTTAAATTTATATTACTATTTTAAATCAAGAAGTAAACTTTTAATGATTTTTAATATAAAAAAAATATAAAATTAATTATCATTGAACATAATTCAAAACAAGTGTCCTAAAAAACGTTCTTGTTTCTGGCCCTACCCCTAAAATTCAATCGTCGGTAGGGTATGCAGGCACCATCCGCTCGCAGAACAACAACCAAAGCTGATTTGGTTTGAAGTTTTCTGAACCACTAAGCGCAGAGACCGACTGCGATGTGCCCTGTTCCTATCTCATTAGATTGATTTATATTATTTGGAATACATACATATATGCAAAACCTTTTTCTGCTACCACTGATTTGAATTTGTAAACCAAAATGAAATAGATGCGAAAATATTTAAAAATATACTATAACATATAATATTCTTATTTTTATCATTAACCCAATAGTGAATAAGCTCATATTGTTAGGGTACCAAGTCTGAAAAGTAGCAAAAGACAAAATATTCTTGCTGCATCGAAATGAAATATATGCACACATGCACCCCTGTATGAGAATGCATCAACACGCATACATACAAAGCGCAAGGCAACCTTCTTCAAAATGCGCGTCTCTGCGACTGAACGACCGAACTCGAGTAATGAGCGCTCGCGCGTCAAAATGAGAATAAGAATGAGAGCGAAAAAAACCCGAAGGCACAAGTGTCCGGGGCATGATACAATCATGATACAATAACATAAGGTAGTCTCGTCGGCTGTCTAAACGTTCTGGTTTTGGTCAGTGCGTGTTCGTTTTTTGAAGGAAAAGGTTGTCTGCGGACGAATTTTTTACAGAATTTACCCTTGAGCATTATGACTTTTTGCAATGTGTGCCGTTGAAAAAATAAAACAATTCGAACTTATATTTGTACACTACATTGACGATACTTTTAAAATAACAAAGAATGTAAAAGAAACTTAAAAATTCGCAGCCGAAAATGTTATTGTAAGTTTGGACATAAAAAAGTTTTATTTTAAGATTAGAATATATTTTAGAATTAAGAATCTTAACAAAAGACTCATGATACAATAACATAAGGTAGTCTCGTCGGCAAAATCTGGTACCTTTACTATTATAACAATGAGTGCGAGTGAAATGGGAACTGTTTAGTAAGTGCGAGCAGAGCGACAATAGAATGTGTGGATTAACCCTTAGATGTTTCAGGGGATTTTTTTGCCTATCATAATAACAGGAGTTTAATTTTTTTTATAATTTAATTTTTAATAATTTTGAATTTGAAATTAGGCGTTGTTTTAGTCTTTGGATGCTAAGTCTTTTGTTAAGATTCTTAATTCCTCCCACAGCGCTCTTTTTTCCAAACATTTCGGTGCTTTTAAAAATTTTACGTCATCGACGTGTTTGCGGCACAAATTGCAAAAAGTCATGTTGCTCAAGGGTTAATTCGTCCGCAGACAACCTTTTCCTTCAAAAAACGAACACGCACTGATCAAAACCCGAACGTTTAGACAGCCGACGAGACTACCTTATGTTATTGTATCATGGTCCAGGGCCTGCCACTACCAGCTGTGGGGCCTCCCGCTTTGAAACTTTTGTGACCATTTTCGTTGTATGAAATGACCAGTCTATATGTTGTATGGTTAGTACTACCGCTTAAGCTCACGAGTACATAGTTCAAGAATCGGAAATAATAGCACTTATTTTACGGAAGAAAAAGTCCGAGTTAATTATTTTAATAATAATAATTTTTTAATTATGATAAAAAATGTTTGTAAGGTGATCCTTAAAACATCCAATGTAAGCCCGGCGAGTGAAAAGCCTTCGTTTCGCCAGCAGCAAGTATATTAAGCGGAATGTGATCAAAACTAAGATTATTTTAAAACAAGAAAGGAAAGCTAACTATGGGCGGAGCCCTTGCAGGACACTCTGTAAATTATATTCTCCAAAATTATTTCTAAGATGCATTCTTAATAGTCAAAAATATTTCAACATCCTAACTTTAAAAACACCAAAGTTATGTCATTTCCATTCGTTCAGTTATATGGCAGCTATTGAATATAGTTGGTAGTTTGTATTGATTGGCCAAAAATAAAACCCATAGAAAATTCCACTTAATTCACTTTAAAAATACTAAAGTTATGGCATTTCCGATCAATCAGTTATATGGCGGCTATAGGATATAGTCGGCCAATCCTTATGAAATTTGGTATGTCGGATTGATTGGCCAATTATAAAAACCATAAAAAATCCCAACTTCCTAACTTTAAAACAGTTATATGGCAGCTATAGGACGGACATCCTTATATTAACTCAAGACGCGATCCTGATCAAGAATATATATACTTTATAGGGTCGGAGATGTCTCCTTCACTGCGTTGCACACTTTTGACCAAAATTATAATACCCTCTGCAAGGGTATAAAAATGAACTACATTTAGATGACATACAAAGAGTATAAAGAAAGTACTAAAAAAAATTATAATAATAACAATTAACAGAAATACGAAATACTACACTAAGATTAAAAACTAAATAAACAAAACTGGGTAACGTCTCTCTCCCAAGTATGGCGATCATCCAAGTCGCAACTGCTCATCACGTCTTTAAATGTGATACGCCGGTTGTCCCACTTAAGTAAGATGTGGTATGGCGCGTTAATGGAGTGTTCAAGCTCGCCCACATTATTGACCTAAAACATCAGTGGTCACTGACAACAGAGTCGCATCGCTGATATACCACTACCTGGAAACTGCTACCGATGGCATTACAAGAATGATGTCGGCACACCGCGCGCAAAAAGAGGTGGAAACCCTTCGGGCAGAAACTCGCAGCCTACCATACCAAAATGTGGTGGAAGCCGTGGAATTCGCGATCCTAACTAACGGAACCTGCCTATTATACGTGCTGGCACTACCCAAAGTCGTGGACACCTAATACAAGTTGATTTTACACGATTACGGAGCGCAAACAAGTGGTGTTGGAATACAACAAGCTGGCGAAGGACCCCGAGGAAATACGACTGTGTTCCAGGAAAAAAACTTAAGAAAACTGGACGAGGCCAGCTGTATTCCCAGGCTCCCAAAAGGAGAACACGCTCTCTGCGACCACCTGAGAAGCGATCAGGAGATTGTGGAGTTGGTTGACGACGGCACCTTGTTCCTGACCAACTTCAACGGAACGGTCGTAGCAAACTCAGGGAAACGCCATCTGCTGGGATCGTTTATAGTCCAGTACGATAACGAGACCGTCCACATGAGGAACATGTCTTACAGCAGCTACTCGACAATGCATGTGATGGCCGTGCCGGCCGTACTAAGCAAAGTAACCGCCACTGGATATCAGCTTTCGCTAAAAGTTGCTGATCTGCGGGACGCAGATTTTCGGAGGGGGGAGAGTTAACAGTATAGCACTGACCGCCCGACTTCACCTTCCCCCCGAACACCCCGTCCAAATCAAAACGGCGACATACGCCGGCCAGGTACCAACATGAGCGACGACGAAGACGAGACATCGGTTTGGAGCTGGCAAAGAATTAAACCTTATCCAAAGGGAATCAAGAGACAAAACTAAGTTTCTCCGATTCTACTAAAGAAAAAACCTTGCCCTGGACACTGCACCCACCACTAGCTCTAATCGATTCGCTATCTTAGCCGAACGCTCGCCAATTGAAAAATGTAATGTTGCAGACGAAAACAAAGCACTGGACATGATAACTGAAGACAACATTGATGAACCAGCCAAGCCGCCACCTATCTTCTTAACGGATGTTAGTGATATAACTAGTATGCTAGCCTACCTCGAAACTTAAATTAAAAAAGAAAGTTATGGTTAAGTCTATTGATGTATACAGGTCCCTCGTTAAAACTCTTGCTAGTGGTTTTTTCAAGTTTCACACATACCAGCTTAAGCATGAGAGAGCATGTAGGGTCGTAATAAAGAATTTGCACTTCTCAATGGATATTGATGTAATTATACAAGACGTGGAGTCCAAAGGTCATTCTGTTAAGAGCATACATAACATTAAAAGCCGTGATACCAAAGAGCCATTAAATCTGTTCTTCCTTGACAATGAGCCCAACAATAATAAGAAAGATATATATGAAGTTAAGCACATTGGTAACGCTATTGTTAAATTAGAGGCATGCAGGAAATAGTAATTCGAATACTTCTCTAGAAAGAATAGAACATCTTTTAGAAAAACAATTTTAACTCACCAATAACTTACTTAACATGATAATGTTACTGGTCAATAAATTATGCAAATAAGTCTAAACTTAGGAATATGGAATGCCAATGGGCTTTCCATGCTTGTTTCAGAAACACACTTCACCAGTAAATCTTTTTTTAGATATTTTTTTTTGGATATGACACAATGAAAGCTGATCATCAGTCAGATAGAGCCCAAGGAGGCGCAGCAATTCTTGTTAAGAACGGTCTGAAATTTAAAATCATGAACGGTACTAGAGAAAATGCTATACAGGCTGCCACAATTGAGATTAAATGCATCCATGCATATGTCTCAATCACAGTTATATATCTCGATTTTAAGAACTTTTTTCAAGGACTGAGAACATAGTTTATTGTTGGAGGCGACATCAATGCTAAACACCCATGGTGGGTCTCCACTTATTAACCCAAAGGGATCCGAATTTTACAAATGCATACGAAACAATAATATAACAACTCTCTCAACTGGTAAGCCTACATACTGGTCTACAGATAGTCGAAAAACCCCAGACTTGATTGACTTCGTAGCATTCTCTGGTATCCCACAATCACACATGCGTTTAATGGAAAGTTTTGATCTTAACTCAGATCACGCTCCGATAATAGCGACCTATAGTACAATAGATCATATGCTAGACAAGCCCTATAAAGTCATATCTGCTTCCACAGACATTAGCGCGTTTAAAAGAAGCCATAAGCCTAGATATTTCGTTAAAAACAGGAGAGGAAATAGACTATGCTGTGGAGCTTTTTACAAATACAATTCACAAAGCGAGCTACATAAACACGAATCACAACCACAGAAACCAACAACCAAACCAATTGTACTTTTCTACCGAAATTTGAGAAAAAATTCAACAAAAAAGAGACCTGAGAAAACGTTGGCAAGAAACCCACTATCCTGCTGACAAAAGGTTATACAACAAAGCTGCATCTGAGCTTAAACGACTGCTGTCAAATTTACGAAATGAATCTTTAGCTGCATATCTGAAAAATTCTTGCAACAAAGAATATAACCTGTGGAGAGCAACTAAATATCTAAAGAGACCAGCAAAAGGAAACATAATCATCCGCAAAAGCAATGGAACTTGGTGTACATCTGATAATGAACAAGCAGAAGCATTTGCACAACACCTGCACTCTGTATTACAGCCAAAAGATACTAACAATCCTATAACAGAATCTGAAATAGAAAACTTTCTTGGGTCACCCTGTCACATGAGCTTGCTAAAAGCTTAAGCTATTAAAAGTATTCTCTTTGACGAAGTCGTGACAGAAATTAAATGCTTAAACAACAAAAAAATCACCAGGCCCGGATAGGTTAGACGGTATCACTCTTAAAACTCTACCACCAAAATGCATACGGTTTCTCACACTAGTATTTAACGGTATTCTCAGGCTAGACCACTTCCTAAGTCAATGGAAATGTGCAGAAATCATTAAGATTCTTAAGCCAAACAAGACAGAAACTGAACTATCATTTTACCGTCCCATTAGTCTGTTGACAAAATTTTCGAAAGTATTTGAAAAAATACTACTGAAGAGGATGTTGCCAATTTTGGACCATCATTCTTGAATATCAATTCGGATTCAGAAGAGGCCACGGTACCACTGAGCAATGTCATAGGGTTATCAATGAAATTCTATCCGCACTTGAGAACAAAAAATACTGTACTGCTACATTTCTTGATGTTCAGCAAGCGTTTGGTCGTGTTTGGCACAATGGATTACTCTATAAGATAAAGAAATGAGATCCTATTTATCTAAGAGATGCTTCTATGTGCAGCAGAGAAATGATACGTCAACACTACTTCTCAAAAACGCATGCGTTCCTCAAGGGAGTGTATTGGGACCAGTCCTTTACACTCTATATACGGAAGATATGCCAGTAACAACCAACTGTACCGTTGCAACGTATGCTGAGGATACAGCCAACCTGGCAACAAGCTCATCCAGAGATGAAGCATCTCATCTCTTGCAATGTGAGCTCAGTCTGATTGAAGCCTGGTTTCTCCGCTGGAAAATTAAAATCAACTCCCTGAAGTCCGTCCAAATAACTTTCGCACTAAGACCAGGAAAATGCCCAAATGTCACTCTTAACGGCTCAGCAATTCGGCAAGATACTTGTGTGAAGTATCATGCATGCACCTCGACCGCAGTTTAACATGGAAGCCCCACATAAAAGCGAAATGTCAACAACTCAGACTGAAATAACTGAAAATGTCTTGGTTGCTAAGTCGAAAATCAGCAGCCACTTTGGAAAACCTACGCTATGGACCTACGCTCTGGGGAACAGCTAGCAATTCAATTATTGAAATTCTCCAGCGCTACCAATCAAAAACATTGCGACAAATTGTTAACGCTCCATTTTATGTAACCAATGCAAATATTCATAAAGATCTAAATATTTCAACAATAAACAAGAAAGGAAAGCTAACTTCGGACGGAGCCGAAGTTGATATACCCTTGCAGAATATTATGTAAATTATATTCTTCAAAATTATTCATTTGATGCATTCTTAATACTTATAAAAAGTCCCAATTTCCTAATTTTAAAAACACCAAAGTTATGGCATTTCCAATCGTTCAGTTATATGGCAGCTATAAGATATAGTCGGCCGATCCTTATGAAATTCGGTAGGTCGGATTAATTGGCCAAAAATAAAGCTCATAGAAAATCCCAACTTCCTAACTTTAAAAACACCAAAGTTATGGCTTTTCCGATCGTTCAGTTATATGGCAGCTATATGATATAGTCGCCCGATCCGGCTCGTTCCGACTTATATACTACCTGCAATAGAAAGACAACTTTTGGGAAATTTTCAAGCAGATAGCTTTAAAACTGAGGGACTAGTTTGCGTAGAAACGGACGGACGGACAGACGGACATGGCTATATCAACTCAGGAGGTGATCCTGATTAAGAATATATATACTTTATAGGGTCGGAAATGTCCCCTTCACTGCGTTGCAAACTTTTGACTGAAATCATAATACCCTCTGCAAGGGTATAATTAGGCGAAATATCCTTGTATATAGCCAAATCAATTCCAGTTGGGTTCTTTTTGATAGCAGAAGGAAAGTGAGTAGGTCCTCCCGTAGCTAAAACTTGCAGACTAGAAGATCGAGAAGCTGCAACCAAAAAATTAATAGTGAGCATTTCAATCACCAGACAAATCGGCTTGAAACTTTGTCTTAAGTTTTGAGCAGACCAAGAAAACAGTGGAGGATAGTAGATCGAAACATTTACCAAGACGCCAAAATCTGTGCTTAAAATAATTACAGCAACTTGGAATTTCGCAGTAGGTGGGAACGAATGATTGGGCGTGAACGGATCAAAGCCAAAAATCTTAAAATGGTAACTACTGTGCAAATGTGTTTTATTAATTAGCATGCGTCAATAGATTTGTGTCAGTGTAGTGCTCTAGCTCGAAAATTTGCCAGTGAGTCTATAGGCGTTCCAAAATGGATGCGAATTCCAAGAACATCTAAACTTGAACTAGGAGTCTGGTTTGATAAATTAGATGGCTTAGCTTGAAATACATGTAATCCAAATTACTCGATCAAAATCCGGAAATAAAATTGAAAATGAAATCATACACGTTAGTTTTCTGGTAATTTGAAGCTTCCAAAAAATCACAGTTTTTTTCGAAGCAGATGAAAGAGTTTTTATTATTTACTAATAAAATGAATATAAAACAAGAAAGGAAAGCTAACTTCGGGCGGAGCCGAAGTTGATATACCCTTGCAGAATATTATGTACATTATATTCTCCAAAATTATTCATATGATGCATTCTTAATACTCATAAAAAATCCCAACTTCCTAACTTTAAAAACACCAAAGTTATGGCATTTCCAATCGTTCAGTTATATGGCAGCTATAGGATATAGTCGGCCGATCCTTATGAAATTTGATAGGTCGAATTGATTGGCCAAAAATAAAACTCATAGAAAATACCAACTTCCTAACTTAACAAACACCAAAGTAATGGCATTTCCGATCAATCAGATATATGGCGGCTATAGGATATAGTCGTCCGATCCTTATGATATTTGGTAGGTCGGATTGATTGGCCAAATATAAAACCCATAGAAAATCCCAGCTTCCTAACTTTACAAACACCAAAGTTATGGCATTTCCGATCAATCAGTTATATGGCAGCTATAGGATATAGTCGGCCGATCCTTATGAAATTTGGTAGGTGGGATTAATTGGCCAAATATAACACCCATATAACCCAACTTCCTAACTTTACAAACACCAAAGTTATGGCATTTCCGATCAATCAGTTATATGGCAGCTATACGATATAGTCGGCCGATCCCGGCCGTTCCGACTTATATACTGCGTGCAAAGGAAAGAAGGGTGTGTGCAAAGTTTCAATTCGATAGCTTTAAAACTGAGAGACTAGTTTGCGTAGAAACAGACAGACGGACAGACAGACGGACAGACGGACATGGCTATATCAACTCAGGAGGTGATCCTGATCAAGAATATATATACTTTATAGGGTCGGAGATGTCTCCTTCACTGCGTTGCACACTTTTGACCAAAATTATAATACCCTCTGCAAGGGTATAAAAATTAAACCATTTTAGAACAACTGTAAATTATATTTAACCAAAATTTATTTTATACAAAATAAACATAAACGAGGACGGAAGCTAACTTCGGCAAGCCGAAGTTTTAATACCCTTGCAGACTTTGCCGAAATTGCTAAAACTGAAAAAGTAGCGAAAGGAATAAGGTATACATAAATAAACTAGATTTGCGTCGTTTGATGTCAATTGCTTTTATACTGCAAAAATGTCATATAAAAATAGAAAAAAAGGGATACTTTCGCAGCCTTTAACTATTTTTCCTACGGAAGCTATAAGAAATAGACGTCCGATCGGCAAGCGCTTTTACCCTAATCAAGATATGCGTAAATAAATAAGACTTGGAAAAATTTAAGTCAGTAGCTTACACAATACGCGAAAAATTCAGAAAACCAACAAATTTGGACCGATTTCACCGAATTGTTCCTATGGGAGCTATAGGATATAGACGTCCGATCGCCAAGCGCTTTTACCCTGATCAAGGTATGCATAAAAAAATAAGATTTGGAAAGATTTATGTTAAATGCTTTTACACTGCGCGAAATATCTTCCATTCTTGAAAGTTATATCCGATTGTTCCTATGGGAGCTATAGGATATAGACGTCCGATCAGCACGCGCTTTTACCTTGATGAAGGAATGCATAAAAAAATACGATTTGAAAAAATTTATAGCAATAGCTTTTACACAGCGCGAAATATTCTGAAAAACATCAAATTTGGACCGATTTTACCCTATTGTATATAGACGTCCGATCGCCACGCGCTTTTACCCTGATCAAGGTATGCATAAAAAAATACGATTTGGAAAGATTTATGTCAATAGCTTTTACACTGCGCGAAATATCATCAATTCTTGCAAGATATATCCGATTGTTCCTATGGGTGCTATAGGATATAGACGTCCGATCGGGGCGATTTTCAAACTTGATCTGCGTACACATGTTTTAGGACGAGTGTGAAAGTTTCAGATCGCTAGCTTTTAAACTGAGCTCGCAAACGGTATTGAAACAGACGGACAGACGGACATGGCTATATCGACTCAGGAGGTGATCCTGATCAAGAATATATATACTTTATAGAGTCGGAAACGACTCCTTCACTGCGTTACAAACTTCTGACCAAAATTATAATACCCTCTGCAAGGGTATAACAACGAACCCAGTTGTGGTGATACTCCAAACTTTCAATCAAATATTAAAAAATAATATAAATGAATAAATATGTTTAATTATATAGAAGAACTAAATCCATTTAATTGACGATCAACATAAATGCGACATATATGTTGGATATATATCAACTATTAATTTCTTGTAATTATATGAAATCAAATACTAAATATATATATGAAATACATTTTGTGTAATTATATATAAAAAGAAAAATTAAGTTTTCTGTAATTATACATAAAAAAAAAAGATTAGCTATACGTAATTAATTTAATTTTTAAATAGCGGATGTAGTATGTACTTTTCTGATTCGCAGCAACTTTTACCCTGAGCAAGGTGTACATAAATAAATTAGATAAATTGCATAGTTTCATGCCAATAGCTTGTACATATACTGCAAAATTGTCATATACAAATAGGGAAAAAAGGGATATTTTCGCAGCCTTTAACAATTTTTCCTACGGAAGCTATACGATATAGACGTCCAATCGGCAAGCGCTTTTACCCTGATCAAGGTATGCGTAAATAAATAAGACTTGGAAAAATGTATGTCAATAGCTTATACACTGCGCGAAATATTCTAAAAAACATAAAATTTTGACCGATTTCACCGTATTGTTCCTATGGGAGCTATAGGATATAGACGTCCGATCAGCACGCGCTTTTACCTTGATGAAGGAATGCATAAAAAAATACGATTTGAAAAAATGTATAGCAATAGCTTTTACACATCGCGAAATATTCTGAAAAACATCAAATTTGGACCGATTTTACCCTATTGTTCCTATGGGAGCTATAGGATATAGACGTCCGATCGTCACGCGCTTTTACCCTGATCAAGGTACGCATATAAAAATAAGATTTGGAAAGATTTATGTCAATAGCTTTTACACTGCGCGAAATATCCTAAAAATCATTAAATTTTAACCGATTTTACCCTATTCTTCCTATGGGAGCTATAGGATATAGACGTCCGATCGCCACGCGCTTTTACCCTGATCAAGGTATGCATAAAAAAATACGATTTGGAAAGATTAATGTCAATAGCTTTTACACTGCGCGAAATATCATAAATTCTTGCTAGATATATCCAATTGTTCCTATGGGAGCTATAGGATATAGACGTCCGATCAGGGCGATTTTCAAACTTGATCTGCGTACACATGTTTTAGGACGATTGTGAAAGTTTCAGATTGCTAGCTTTTAAACTGAGCTCGCAAACGGTATTGAAACAGACGGACAGACGGACAGACGGACATGGCTATATCGACTCCCCTATTGATCCTGATCAAGAATATATAAACATTTTAGGGTCGGAAACATCTCCTTCACTGCGTTACAAACTTTTGACCAAAATTTGAATACCCCCTGCAAGGGTAGAAAAACTTGAGCACATGTAACGACGACATTGTTATACCCTTGCAGAGGGTACTATAATTTTGGTCAGAAGTTTGTAACGCAGTGAAGGAGACGTTTCCGACCCCATAAAGTATATATATTCTTGATCAGGATCAATAGGGGAGTCGATATAGCCATGTCCGTCTGACCGTCCGTCCGCCTGTTTCAATACCGTTTGCGAGCTCAGTTTAAAAACTAGCGATCTGAAACTTTCACAATCATCCTAAAACATGTGTACGCAGATCAAGTTTGAAAACCGCACCGATCGGATGTCTATATCCTATAGCTCCCATAGGGACAATCGGATATAACTTGCAAGAATGGAAGATATTTCGCGCAGTGTAAAAGATATTGACAAAAGTCTTACCAAATCTTATTTTTTTATGCATACCATGATCAGGTTAAAAGCGCGTGGCGATCGGACGTCTATATCCTATAGCTCCCATAGGAACAATATGGTGAAATCGGTTAACATGTAATGATTTTTTGGATATTTCGCGCAGTAAGCTATTGACATGAATCTTTCCACATGAATCTTTCAAAATAGGTTGAAATCGGTCCAAATTTGGCGTTTTAAAGAATATTTCGGGCAGTGTGTAAGCTAAAGACATAAATTTTTTCAAGTCTTATTTATTTAAGCATATCTTGATCAGGGTAAAGGCGCTTGCCGATCGGACGTCTATATCTTCTAGCTTCCGTAGGAAACATTGTTAAAGGCAGCGAAAATTTTTTTCTATTTTTATATGACATTTTTGCAGTATAAAAGCTATTGACATTAAACTATAAAAATCTAGTTTATTTATGTATACCTTATTCCTTTTGCTACTTTTTTAATTTTAGCACTTCGGCAAAGTCTGCAAGGGTATTAAAACTTCGGCTTGCCGAAGTTAGCTTCCGTACTCGTTTCTGTTATTTTTGTGGGTAAATGCACTGGCATAAGTCAGTTTTGAGTACCACTGCTTTAAAAAATTGGGATTAATCATGCATTACTAGAAAATCTCTAGTAGAAATACATATGCAGAGCAAGTTTATTCCACTCTTACATTCTCAAATCGTGAAATTATTTCGTGAAAAGGTAGAAAAATATTATTTGTTGGTATATATTTATTTAATCAATGCCTATCAATATCAATTGGTTTTAGTCAAAAGTTTTCAATGCAGTAAATCACAGAGAAAGGAAAGCAAGCAATTGGTCCTGTCATAATATAAAAGTAAATCGAGATCGATTTGCTACAATTAAACACAAAAATGTATGTAGCGTTCTAGAAAAAAACCAAAACCAAGAAAAAATGTTATTGGTGATTTTAAAATCATTAGTTGATTGAAGTTTATATTAAAAACAAAAATGCTTTTGGTTAATGTGTTGGTATTTTTTAATGGGATACAAAATAATTAAAAACAAGAAAGGAAAGCTAACTTCGGGCGGAGCCGAAGTTGAAATACCCTTGCAGAATATTCTGTAAATTATATTCTTCAAAATTATTCATATGATGCATTCTTAATACTCATAAAAAATCCCAACTTCCTAACTTTAAAAACAACAAAGTTATGGCATTTCCAATCGTTCAGTTATATGGCCGCTATAGGATATAGTCGGCCGATCCCTATGAAATTTGGTGGGTCGGATTGATTGGCCAAAAATAAAACCCATAGAAAATCCCAACTTCCTAACCTTACAAACACCCAAGTTATGGCATTTCCGATCAATCAGTTATATGGCGGCTATAGGATATAGTATTCCGATCCTTATGAAATTTGGTAGGTCGGATTAATTGGCCAAAAATAAAACTTATAGAAAATCCCAACTTCCTAACTTTAAAAACACCAACGTTATGGCTTTTCCGATCGTTCAGTTATATGGCAGCTATATGATATAGTCGCCCGATCCGGCTCGTTCCGACTTATATACTACCTGCAATAGAAAGACAACTTTTGGGAAAGTTTCAAGCAGATAGCTTTAAAACTGAGAGACTAGTTTGCGTAGAAACGGACGGACGGACGGACAGACGGACAGACGGACAGACGGACATGGCTATATCAACTCAGGAGGTGATCCTGATCAAGAATATATATACTTTATAGGGTCGGAAATGTCTCCTTCACTGCGTTGCAAACTTTTGACTGAAATTATAATACCCTCTGCAAGGGTATAAAAAGTAAGTAATGTCAATGTACATTTAAGGGGGATTCCCTTTTATTATTATTGATCGAAAATCTGAGGGATAAGGGATATTTTAAATTTAAATGTAGTTCTTGATGTATGTTTAATTTCAAAAGGTCAAAATAGGCCTCAAGGCATTTTTTATTCGCTCAAGAATATTGTTTAGGGTCTTCTCTGACGAAGGCTTAAGTCCGCCATTGCATTAAATTCGAAAATAAAATACTTTCAATCGCAAATTTAAAAAACCAGATATTCAAAATTGTGAGTTTTAAAGCACAATAAAGCCGACTTAGAATTTTTACAAAACTAGAGGTTATAGTGTAAGAACTAGTTTTATTCCCGTGTTTATTTCCTCTACAAACAGTTCATCAGATTTTTTTAAGACAGTAGCTTAATTTATTTTATTTCTTTTCAGATTTTATATTTTTCATAATTATTATCATAAATGTTAAATGGCTGCTATCCCGATCTCGAAAACACAGTATTCATCATAATGAAATAACCTCTTATTGCTGATTATTGGGGTTCATTTGTCCATTGACGATAGGTAAAAAATATGGATGAGCCATAGCTTCGCGAGCTGTTAGTCGGTCAACGTGATCGTAACGCAAAAGTTTATCAAGAAAGTCTAATGCTTCAGGGGAAACAAGATGTTGGTTGTCAGAATGAACAAACCTTTCCCATCGTTTTCGTGAGTGGCGTTTAAGAATGTCGTGAAATCGAGGGTCTAGGTCAATATTGTATTTATCTAAATATGCGTAAAGCTCTTCGGTGCCCAGCACCTTAGCAATGCGCACCAATTGATCATAGTTGTCGTGACCATGGAAGAACGGCTCTTTTCGGAATATCATCGACGCCAACATACAGCCCAATGACCACATATCAAGTGAATAATCATACATCTGGTAATCTACCAGTAATTCGGGACCTTTGAAGTATCTTGACGCCACACGAACATTATATTCTTGACCGGGATGATAAAATTCGGCCAGTCCCCAATCTATAAGGCGCAATTTTCGATTTTCATGATCGATCATAACATTATGGGGCTTCACATCGCGATGCATTATTCCCATACTGTGGCAATAATCAAGTGCCTTAAGAAGCTCAAACAAATAGTAGCGTATCTCATAATCAGTTAATGTTTGGTAAAGTTGCTTAAAATCCGTGTTATTGACATGTTCAAAAATTAACGCCGGTGTCCGGGAAACTGGATCCTTCACAACGGCTAACAAAGTTATTATATTAGTTCCTCCACGCAAGTTCTCCAAAATTTTGATTTCACGCTTAATCTTCTTCTTTTTTACAGGTTTTAGAATTTTAACAACGCACTTCTCTGTTGTCGTTATATATATAGCCTCGAATACCTCGGAGTACTTTCCACGTCCTAATTTACGGACCAGTTGGTAATCGTCTTGATTGCCCCAATCAACCACATAGTTTTCATAGTCTCAATATTCATCTGGCTTGTGCGCATTTACATCTGTATACACACGAGCCGCACTTGGAAGTGTCATTTCGTTGAATAATTCGACCTTTTTTCTTTTTCTGCCTTAAAACTCCGTTCAGAATGTATCAGGTTTTTGTGAGCTGACTCCGTTTTTAGTCGATTGGTCCTAGCAACAACTTTAATATTGTACAACAGTCTGAAAGTAAAGAAAACATAACTTATTAAATGAATATTATATTGGATCAGGGAAAAAATGACAAAACATTTAAGTTTAAAATAAGCCGTGTACTGACTGTTTGGAAATTTTAAAGTTCCACTCTCAAGTGAAACAATGCGCGCTAGTGCATTAAAGCACTACAAAAAAAGAAAAAACATGTGATCTAAAATAGATTAATCTTAGTTACCCAAACTCTGAAAAATTGGTTTTTGGAATATAAAAAAATTAGCAGAATTCTAAAAGTTATTTAATTAAAATTGCTTTAAATTGAGCAATTAAACTTTGTTATCGGAGTAATCTACCAAGCACAGTGGGTGCAGGAGTACAGTGAGTTTCAGATGGTTGTTTATAATTAAAATTTACCAAAGGGCCATTTAATTGATTGCCCTGGCCTGCCAGTAACTAGCAGCAAGGGAGCAACAGCCAAAAAAGTCACCCAGGGCGTGACGCCAGCAACAAGCATCGCCGCAGCAGGACGGAGAGCATCAAAACACAAGCGTTATGTCTAATTCAGTGATAAGTACACACTATAACATGTTCGCACATCGTGAGGAACTTTCCTATACTCTTAAGACAGCGGTCGGCTTTAAGTAAGTAGCAATACCTTTGAAATAAATTTGTGATATTTGGTTTAATTAAAAGAAACTGAAAAACCTATATATAGGCTTATATTAATTTTTGTTTGGCCCTTTTTATACCCTTGCAGAGGGTATTATAATTTTGGTCAAAAATGTGCAACGCAGTGAAGGAGACATCTCCGTCCCCATAAAGTTTATATATTCTTGATCACCTCCTGAGTTGATATAAGCATGTCCGTCTGTCCGTCTGTCTGTTTTGACGCGAACTAGTCTCTCAGTTTTAAAGATATCGAACACACCCTTCTTTCCTTTGCACGCAGTATATAAGTCGGAACGGCCGGGATCGGTCAATCATATCCTATAGCTGCCATATAACTGAACGATCGGAAATGCCATAACTTTGGTGTTTGTAAATTTAGGAAGTTGGGAATTTTCTAAGAATGCAACATACGAATAATTTTAAAGAATATAATTTACAGAATATTCTGCAAGAGTATATCAACTTAGGCTCCGCCCAAAGTTAGCTTTCTTTTCTTGTTTTTAAATTTTTTTTTCTGAATGCACAACATTTGAAGAATATTGCGTTAAAATTTTAGATTCATCCGAGTAAAACTTCCGAAGTTATGAGCAGTGTAACGTAGGTGAGTTAGCTCGTTTTGAATGCGATTTTTCGGTGTCCAAAAATTAAAAACGCTCTCCTGAAAAATTTCAAAAACTACTAAACGAATCGAATTTTACACATAATTTCTGTACCTAAATCCGCAGGTACCGACGTCGAGTTCTTTTTTTACTGATTATTTTTCATTTTATAATAACAAATAACAAACTTTAAAGTGTTACCACAAACCTAAAAATTAAAAAAAACGAGGACGGAAGCTAACTTCGGCAAGCCGAAGTTTTAATACCCTTGCAGACTTTGCCGAAATTGCTAAAACTGAAAAAGTAGCGAAAGGAATAAATAAACTAGATTTGCGTCGTTTGATGTCAATTGCTTTTATACTGCAAAAATGTCATATAAAAATAGAAAAAAAGGGATACTTTCGCAGCCTTTAACTATTTTTCCTACGGAAGCTATAAGAAATAGACGTCCGATCGGCAAGCGCTTTTACCCTAATCAAGATATGCGTAAATAAATAAGACTTGGAAAAATTTATGTCAGTAGCTTAAACACTACGCGAAAAATTCAGAAAACCAACAAATTTGGACCGATTTCACCGAATGGTTCCTATGGGAGCTATAGGATATAGACGTCCGATCGCCACGCGCTTTTACCCTGATCAAGGTATGCATAAAAAAATACGATTTGGAAAGATTCATGTCAATAGCTTTTACACTGCGCTAAATATCATCAATTCTTGCAAGATATATCCGATTGTTCCTATGGGAGCTATAGGATATAGACGTCCGATCGGGGCGATTTTCAAACTTGATCTGCGTACACATGTTTTAGGACGAGTGTGAAAGTTTCAGATCGCTAGCTTTTAAACTGAGCTCGCAAACGGTATTGAAACAGACGGACAGACGGACAGACGGACATGGCTATATCGACTCCCCTATTGATCCTGATCAAGAATATATATACTTTATAGGGTCGGAAACGTCTCCTTCACTGCGTTACAAACTTCTGACCAAAATTATAATACCCTCAGCAAGGGTATAAAAACTCAACGTAGTTACCTCTAGAAACAATACAACTAAAAAACAATTGTTTTTTGGTTTTATTCTGAGTTATGCTGTTGTTTTTCTTGGAGGCGGCTACGGAGCTTTGCTGCAAACGGCTCAATTATTTTTTATACCCGAAAGTATGTAACAGGTAGAAGGAAGCGTTTCCGACCCTATAATATTCTTGTTCAAGATCACTAGCCGAGTCGATCTAGCCATGTCCGTCTGTCCGTGACTATAAAAGCTAGAAGATTGGCATTTTGCATGTAGATTTTAGGAGTTCCTACGTAGCGCAAGTTTGTTTCAAAATGGTGCCACGCCCCCTCTGACGCCCACAAGCCACAAGCTGTGGCCACAGTTCTGAAGCTATTATGAAAATTTTAATTGATATGTATTTGTTTCGTCAATACCTATCGATTGGCCTAATAAAAGTTTGCCACGCCCACTCTAACGCCTAAAAACCCATTAAACGCTTAGGCCTGGCTAGCGCCAAAGACCAATATATGATTATATTGGTCTTTGCTAGCGCCTACATTTCCGCCTTTCATGGCCCGTAGCGCCATCTAACGGAAGACTTTGGAACAGCTGGTCGAGGTGCTAATTCGAGCGGCGAAAAACATACAAGAAGGCATATTTAGATTAAGTTGTTTAGCTGAGTAACGGGTATCTAATAGTCGAGGCACTCGACTAAAGCGTTCTATCTTGTTTTTTTTATGAAAATTTGTAAAAACGTAGTTAAATGTTGTACTTTAATATGTTTATAAAAAAATTGATCTGACATTAACGTATCGCGAAATAAATTCATGAAAATAAGCCTTTTTTGGCCGAATTAACCAAAACTTAAAAAAAAATTTAATACACTTTTAAATTTTTCTTGTATTTTAGTTCAAGTTGAGTTTCAATAATACCTTTGCAGAGGTTATTATGATTTCAGTCAAAAGGTTGCAACGCAGTGAAGGACACATTTCCGACCCTATAAAGTATAAGTATTCCCCTGCAGAAGGTATTATAATTTCAGTCAAAGGTTTGCAACGCAGTGAAGGAGATATTTCTGACCATATAAAGTATATATACTCTTGATCAACATCATCAGGAGAGTCGATCTAGCCATGTCCGTCTGTCCGTCCGTCTGTCCGTCCGTCTGTCCGTCCGTCTGTCCGTCCGTCTGTCCGTCCGTCCGTCCGTCTGTCCGTCCGTCTGTCCGTCTGTCCGTCCGTCTGTCCGTCCGTCTGTCCGTCCGTCTGTCCGTCCGTCTGTACGTCCGCTTATCCGTTTCTACGGAAACTAGTCCCTCAGTTTTAAAGCAATCTGCTTAAAACTCTCCCAATAGATGTCTTACTATTGCAGATAGTATATAAGTCGGAACTAGCCGGATCGGGCTATCTTTTAGCTCTCATAGGAACAGTCGGAAAAAAAATGTAAAAATGTATAACTTTTTATACCCGTTACTCGTAGAGTAAAAGGGTATATTGTATTCGTGCAAAAGTATGTAACAGCTAGAAGGAAGCGTTTCCGACCCTATAAAGTATATATATTCTTGATCAGGGTCACTAGCCGAGTCGATATAGCCATGTCCGTCTGTCCGTCTGTCCGTCTGTCTGTCCGTCTGTCTGTCCGTCTGTCTGTCCGTATGAACGCTGAGATCTCGGAAACTATAAAAGCTAGAAGATTGGCATTTGCGCGCAGATTCTAGGAGTTCCTACGCATCGCAAGTTTGTTTCAAAAAGGTGCCACGCCCCTTTTAACGCCCACAATAGCTTATATACGATTTTAAAAATTTTAATATTTCGGAAAAGTAAAAATGCAGTTTTATTGTGTTTATCAATACCTATTCAAATGTAGAAGAAATTTTTCAAATCGGACCATTCGTTAAAAAGTTATGCGTGATCAAAGTTTCTATCTCCATCTCTCTCGCACTCCCTTTACCTGAGTAACGGGTATCTGATAGTCGGGGCACTCGACTATAGCGTTCTCTCTTGTTTGTTTTTAATTCGGTCAACGTGATTATAACGCAAAAGTTTATCAAGAAAGTCTATTGCTTCAGGAGAAACCAGATGTTGGTTGTCAGAATGAACCAACCGTTCCCATCGTTTTCGTGAGTGGCGTTGAAGAATGTCGTGAAATCGAGGGTCTAGGTCAATATTGTATTACCTTAATATGCGTAAAGCTCTTCGGTGCCCAGGACCCTAGCAATGCGCACCAATTGATTATAGTTGTCGTGACCATGAACGACCAGAACGACTCTTTTCGGAATATCATCGCCCACATATCGAGTGAATAATAATACAACTTGTAATCTACCAGTAATTCGGGGCCTTTGAAGTATCTTGACACCACACGAACATTATATTCTTGACCGGGATGATAAGATTGGGCCAGTCCCCAATCAATAAGGCGCAATTTTCGATTTTCATGATCAATCATAACATAACTCCCATATTGTGGCAAACTAGTCCCTTAGTTTTAAAGCTATCTGCTTGAAACTTTCACAAAAGTTGCTTTTTATCGCAGGTATTAGTAGTGGGTAGTGTGTCGGAACAAGCTACCATAGGAACAGTCAGAAAACATATTTAAATAAATTATATCTTTGTACAGTCGCGATCAAACACTCTCCGAGTCAAGACGTGCCTAAATTCTACGTGGAAGCTACGCTTAAACTATCAATAACAGTTACTCGAGTTGCGAAAACAAAACAAAACAAAAACATAACAGTAGTTGCTGATCAGGAACCAAAAAGTGTTGTTGTCAACATGAGTGACGACGAAGACGACACATCGTTTTGGAGCTGGCAAAGAATTAAACCTATGCCAAAGGGAACCAAGAGACAAAACCAAGTTTCTCCGATTCTGCTAAAGAAAAAACTTGCCCTGGACACTCCACTCAGCACTAGCTCTAATCAATTCGCTATCTTAGCCGAACGCGCGCCAATTGAAAAAGGTAATAATGCAGACGAAAACGAAGCACTGGACATGATAACTGAAGACAACATTGACGAACCTGCCAAGCCGCCACCTAATTTCTTATCGGATGTTAGTGATATAAGAAGTATGCTAGCCTACCTCGAAACCAAAATTAAAAAAGAAAGTTTCCATTATAAATCTCAACGAGATGGTCAAGTGAGAGTTATGGTTAAGTCTATTGATGAATACAGGTCCCTCGTTAAAACTCTTGCTAGTGATTTTGTCAAGTTTCACACATACCAGCCTAAGCATGAGAGAGCATTCAGGGTCGTAATAAATAATTTGCACTTCTCAACGGATATAGATGTAATCAAACAAGATGTGGGGTCCAAAGGTCATTCTGTTAGGAGCATAAATAACATTAAAAGCCGTGATACCAAAGAGCCATTAAATCTGTTCTTCCTTGACATTGAGCCCAACAATAATAAGAAAGATATATATGAAGTTAAGCTCATTGGTAACGCTATTGTTAAATTAGAGGCATGCAGGAAATAGTAATTCGAATACTTCTCTAGAAAGAATAGAACATCTTTTAGAAAAACAATTTTAACTCACCAATAACTTACTTAACATGATAATGTTACTGGTCAATAAATTATGCAAATAAGTCTAAACTTAGGAATATGGAATGCCAATGGGCTTTCCATGCTTGTTTCAGAAACACACTTCACCAGTAAATCTTTTTTTAGATATTTTTTTTGGATATGACACAATGAAAGCTGGTCATCAGTCAGATAGAGCCCAAGGAGGCGCAGCAATTCTTGTTAAGAACGGTCTGAAATTTAAAATCATGAACGGTACTAGAGAAAATGCTATACAGGCTGCCACAATTGAGATTAAATGCATCCATGCATATGTCTCAATCACAGTTATATATCTCGATTTTAAGAACTTTTTTCAAGGACTGAGAACATAGTTTATTGTTGGAGGCGACATCAATGCTAAACACCCATGGTGGGTCTCCACTTATTAACCCAAAGGGATCCGAATTTTACAAATGCATACGAAACAATAATATAACAACTCTCTCAACTGGTAAGCCTACATACTGGTCTACAGATAGTCGAAAAACCCCAGACTTGATTGACTTCGTAGCATTCTCTGGTATCCCACAATCACACATGCGTTTAATGGAAAGTTTTGATCTTAACTCAGATCACGCTCCGATAATAGCGACCTATAGTACAATAGATCATATGCTAGACAAGCCCTATAAAGTCATATCTGCTTCCACAGACATTAGCGCGTTTAAAAGAAGCCATAAGCCTAGATATTTCGTTAAAAACAGGAGAGGAAATAGACTATGCTGTGGAGCTTTTTACAAATACAATTCACAAAGCGAGCTACATAAACACGAATCACAACCACAGAAACCAACAACCAAACCAATTGTACTTTTCTACCGAAATTTGAGAAAAAATTCAACAAAAAAGAGACCTGAGAAAACGTTGGCAAGAAACCCACTATCCTGCTGACAAAAGGTTATACAACAAAGCTGCATCTGAGCTTAAACGACTGCTGTCAAATTTACGAAATGAATCTTTAGCTGCATATCTGAAAAATTCTTGCAACAAAGAATATAACCTGTGGAGAGCAACTAAATATCTAAAGAGACCAGCAAAAGGAAACATAATCATCCGCAAAAGCAATGGAACTTGGTGTACATCTGATAATGAACAAGCAGAAGCATTTGCACAACACCTGCACTCTGTATTACAGCCAAAAGATACTAACAATCCTATAACAGAATCTGAAATAGAAAACTTTCTTGGGTCACCCTGTCACATGAGCTTGCTAAAAGCTTAAGCTATTAAAAGTATTCTCTTTGACGAAGTCGTGACAGAAATTAAATGCTTAAACAACAAAAAATCACCAGGCCCGGATAGGTTAGACGGTATCACTCTTAAAACTCTACCACCAAAATGCATACGGTTTCTCACACTAGTATTTAACGGTATTCTCAGGCTAGACCACTTCCTAAGTCAATGGAAATGTGCAGAAATCATTAAGATTCTTAAGCCAAACAAGACAGAAACTGAACTATCATTTTACCGTCCCATTAGTCTGTTGACAAAATTTTCGAAAGTATTTGAAAAAATACTACTGAAGAGGATGTTGCCAATTTTGGACCATCATTCTTGAATATCAATTCGGATTCAGAAGAGGCCACGGTACCACTGAGCAATGTCATAGGGTTATCAATGAAATTCTATCCGCACTTGAGAACAAAAAATACTGTACTGCTACATTTCTTGATGTTCAGCAAGCGTTTGGTCGTGTTTGGCACAATGGATTACTCTATAAGATAAAGAAATGAGATCCTATTTATCTAAGAGATGCTTCTATGTGCAGCAGAGAAATGATACGTCAACACTACTTCTCAAAAACGCATGCGTTCCTCAAGGGAGTGTATTGGGACCAGTCCTTTACACTCTATATACGGAAGATATGCCAGTAACAACCAACTGTACCGTTGCAACGTATGCTGAGGATACAGCCAACCTGGCAACAAGCTCATCCAGAGATGAAGCATCTCATCTCTTGCAATGTGAGCTCAGTCTGATTGAAGCCTGGTTTCTCCGCTGGAAAATTAAAATCAACTCCCTGAAGTCCGTCCAAATAACTTTCGCACTAAGACCAGGAAAATGCCCAAATGTCACTCTTAACGGCTCAGCAATTCGGCAAGATACTTGTGTGAAGTATCATGCATGCACCTCGACCGCAGTTTAACATGGAAGCCCCACATAAAAGCGAAATGTCAACAACTCAGACTGAAATAACTGAAAATGTCTTGGTTGCTAAGTCGAAAATCAGCAGCCACTTTGGAAAACGTACGCTATGGACCTACGCTCTGGGGAACAGCTAGCAATTCAATTATTGAAATTCTCCAGCGCTACCAATCAAAAACATTGCGACAAATTGTTAACGCTCCATTTTATGTAACCAATGCAAATATTCATAAAGATCTAAATATTTCAACAATAAACAAGAAAGGAAAGCTAACTTCGGACGGAGCCGAAGTTGATATACCCTTGCAGAATATTATGTAAATTATATTCTTCAAAATTATTCATTTGATGCATTCTTAATACTTATAAAAAGTCCCAATTTCCTAATTTTAAAAACACCAAAGTTATGGCATTTCCAATCGTTCAGTTATATGGCAGCTATAAGATATAGTCGGCCGATCCTTATGAAATTCGGTAGGTCGGATTAATTGGCCAAAAATAAAGATCATAGAAAATCCCAACTTCCTAACTTTAAAAACACCAAAGTTATGGCTTTTCCGATCGTTCAGTTATATGGCAGCTATATGATATAGTCGGCCGATCATTATGAAATTTGGTATGTCGGATTGATTGGCCAAAAATAAAACCCATAGAAAATCCCAACTTCTTAACTTTACAAACACCAAAGTTATGGCACTTCCGATCAATCAGTTATATTTTGCGGCTATAGGATATAGTCGTCCGATCCTTATGAAATTCGGTAGGTCGGATTAATTGGCCAAAAATAAAGCTCATAGAAAATCCCAACTTCCTAACTTTAAAAACACCAAAGTTATGGCTTTTCCGATCGTTCAGTTATATGGCAGCTATATGATATAGTCGCCCGATCCGGCTCGTTCCGACATATATACTACCTGCAATAGAAAGACAACTTTTGGGAAATTTTCAAGCAGATAGCTTTAAAACTGAGGGACTAGTTTGCGTAGAAACGGACGGACGGACAGACGGACATGGCTATATCAACTCAGGAGGTGATCCTGATCAAGAATATATATACTTTATAGGGTCGGAAATGTCTCCTTCACTGCGTTGCAAACTTTTGACTGAAATCATAATACCCTCTGCAAGGGTATAATTAGGCGAAATATCCTTGTATATAGCCAAATCAATTCCAGTTGGGTTCTTTTTGAAGCAGAAGGAAAGTGAGTAGGTCCTCCCGTAGCTAAAACTTGCAGACTAGAAGATCGAGAAGCTGCAACCAAAAAATTAATAGTGAGCATTTCAATCACCAGACAAATCGGCTTGAAACTTTGTCTTAAGTTTTGAGCAGACCAAGAAAACAGTGGAGGATAGTAGATCGAAACATTTACCAAGACGCCAAAATCTGTGCTTAAAATAATTACAGCAACTTGGAATTTTTTTTTTTTTTTTTTTTTTTAGTGGTGGTCTAAAGCATCGAAAGCCAACTCGGAGCTGAGATAGCTTGCCGAAGTCTGGGACTCTAACCCAGTAAATACTCCACCCCCTCCCCGCTTCCCCGGCGGAACTGCCGTTAGGTATTACTTCGCCCTTAGGGCTTTCTAGGATTCTATCCTATTGGAATTTCGCAGTCTTTCTGCGTTGCGCAGCTTTTTGAGTACTATTGTGGCCATATTGCATACTGCAGACCAATTTTCTTCTGAAACGAGCATAATGTCCACCTGGTTACAAGCGGCTGGCGTCCTCCCAACCCTAATGCTCAGATCTCTTTGTTCATTTTCAAATCTCGGACAGACAAAAAACACGTGTTCTACGTCTTCGTTATCCGACTCGCAGAGTGGACAGTGCGGATAACGTTCATGCTTAAATCTATTAAGATAGTATTTAAAGCATCCATGTCCAGTCAACAGTTGCGTTAAGTAGAAGTCCACATGTCCATGCTTCCGTCCCAGCCATCTCTGCAGTTCTGGGATAAGCTTATACGTCCATCGTCCTTTGCTACTTTGTGCCCATCTCTCCTGCCACTTCGCAATGGTAAGTTCTCTGCACCTTTTCCGTAGGGATTCAGCTGTTTCGATTTCCGTGCTACCTGCTCGGATCTCAACTGATTCCAATGCCAGCAGGTCAATCGGTATAACTCCCGATATTACCAACGCCGCGTCATGGGATACCGTGCGGAACGCACAGCATACCCGCAGGGCACACAGTCTCTGCACGGAGTCGGCATCTTGCATATAGCTTCCATTTTTTGTGGCTCGGGCCCATATGGGAGCAGCATACATCAGCGTCGATGTGACAACGCTTACCAGTAATCTCCGGCCTGGTTGCCTCGGTCCCCGAGTGTTTGCCATAATCCTCGAGATCGCGGCCGCAGTCCTGCCTGCCCTGCCACTAGCGTACGCTAGATGTTCTTTGAAGGTTAGCCGGTGGTCAATCATAACGCCCAAGTATTTTAGGCTTGGGCGAGATTTAATTGTGGCTTCTCCAATTTTGATAGTAGCCGCCTCTACTATCTGCCTGGTGCTTATCAGGACTGCTTCCGTCTTGTGCGCTGCCAAAGTGAGTCCCTTGGCGTCGAGCCATGCGCTTGCTCGTTCCCCAGCTTCGTTGCAGATTCTCTCTGCGTCTGGTAGCTTCTTTGCAGTGACTACTATGGCTACATCATCGGCAAAGCCAATGAGTCGTGCACCTTCTGGCATCGCGATCCTAAGGATCCCATCGTACATGGCATTCCACAACAAGGGGCCTAGGACTGATCCTTGTGGGACTCCCCCGCTGACCCTGTGGGTCGATTGCCCAGAATCAGTTTCATACAGGAGCAGGCGGCTTTCAAAGTAGCTCGCTATTACTCTCTGTATATACATTGGAACATTAAGGTTTCTCAATGCATTTAGTGTGTGGTCCCAGCTAGCGGAGTTGAATGCGTTTTTAACATCCAGCGTTGCCGCTATGCAGTACTGCTTTGTGCCGTACAACCTCCTTTTCCCCTCGATCGCTTTATCTGCGACTTCGCACAGTTTACCGACAGCGTCGATGGTGGATAGACCCTTTCGAAAACCATACTGCATCTCTAAGAGGCCGTTGATTTCGTCAAGGGCACCTTCTAGCCGGGAGTGGATTATTCTTTCAAGAATTTTACCCACCGTGTCTAGCATGCAGAGTGGCCTATATGAAGAAGGCTCCTCCGCTGGCTTGTCCCCCTTTGGTATGAGTACCAGCCGCTGTATTTTCCAGCGGCTAGGGAACACACCTTCTGTTAGGCATGCGTTATACATGTCAACATACTCTTTTGTGTTAGCCTTGATAGCAATTTTAAGGACTTCATTCGGGATGCCATCTGGTCCCGGTGCCTTGTCGTCCAGTATTGTCTTCAATACCCGATGGACTTCTTCCGCACTTGTGAGCTTTATGGTCGCAGTGTTCACGATCTGTGAGGTTCGCGCCATACTCTCTTGCTCTGGGAATAGTGTTTCCACTATCCTCTTTAGGCCGGCTGGGCATGGTGATCCTTTGCGCCGCAGTTGTAGCAACATTTTGAGCAGTCCTCCTGGGTCCTGCAATTTCCTGCTATATGGCCAAACTCCATACACTTAAAACGCCTTTTAGGTGTTATCTTTGGGCGGATTCTACACGAAGTCCATCCCAGCCTAATTTTTCCCTTCTCTATGAGCCGTCTCCCTATGTCGGGCATGACTCTAAGAGTGGCGGTTTGGGTGCCCCCGTATGCCGCCCTTAGACTGACCACCGCGGATTCAGGCAGCTCCACATCGAACTGTGATTTAACCGCACATAGAATGTCAATTTTCTCGGTGGTCTCGTCTATGTCCTTTACCTCGACTAGCATTGTCTCAGTCAGCGCTCTGACGTCAACATTGCTGCCCAGGACCGCCTTCATTGTGGTCTGAAGCTCCGCGGTTTTAGGGTCAGATACCTTGTTAAGAAGGATTAGGAGTTCCCCCTTAGCGGTGCGCCTGACAGCCTGTACGGCCTGTCCTAGCTCCTTCAGCTGCGGTTCAGTCTTAACCTTTTTAAGGATTTCCGCATAGGACCCTCCAGTGGAGGTTGAGATCACTATCGCATCATTGCGAGGCGGTCGCATCCTGGGCTTCCTTTCCTTCCGATTCACCTGTTGCCATTCCTCTGGCTTCTTCCCAGGTTTTTGGGGCTTGCTGGTGCTATCTTTCCCAGCATGTATCCCCTTTGTAGCATTGGCTTCGCTTGCCGGTGCCTTATGCATCGCCTTTTTTGCTGGTGCGGCTAGCGTTTTCCCAGTTTCTTGGCCCCTGGGTCGCTTGCTGTTTCCGCTCGCGAGCACTTCTGCACAGGTTTTCCTGGCTGTCTCCTTAGCCTTTTTGTGTTCTTCGATTATGCATTGCACAGCCGACAGAACTTCCCTCTGGAGGTAGTCGATTTCATCGACTATATCCCTCATGGGGTTTGTGATGGAGCGCTTTCCGTCCATTAATTTCTTCAACTCCCTGGCCTTCGATCCTAGACCAGTCAGGTGTTTAAGCACATCCCCCTGCTCTCCGTCAGCAGTTCTTGGGCAGCTTTTTTCTCCTGCTGGGGGGGTGCCAGGCTGCTTGCCACCACACTCCACCCTTTTTTCTGGCGATCTCGCCATCACGTTGCTTTTTTTAAATGGGTCAGCTCCCATGTTGGCCCAGTCAGGTAGACTGGACAACGGCGTATGGAAACCGTCGGCATTGGGCGGCGGCGCCAGGCCCTTGTTTGCCGGCGTGCCTCCACTATCGTTTGGCACCACTCCTAGGCTGGCGCCAGGGTGTTGTGCCCCCGATCCCCTGCCCGACATTTCCCCGCCTGGGGGATTCAGTGCGTGTGCACTGGTTTTTCGGGAAGGTTGGACCTTTTTCCCGCAGTATCCTGCTGATCTTCGATCGGACACAAATTAAGAAAGGAAATAACAAATAAAATTTAATATAAGGAATAAATCTTAGTACTAAAATGTATTTATTATAGTTTTTTAAATTTACCGCCCAGAATTCAAATGAACCGCCCAATATTTCCCTACGTGCTACGGCACGCACTTATGTGCTTGGCCTGCACCCTGTTCGAAGCTCGCTGCTATAGCGCCCGCAGCCCCTTTCGCACACTACGATCAGCTGGTCGCGCAAGCGCTTTCCACCACTGTACGTGTGTTTGCGAAAATAAAAAAGCGCGAGTGGAATTGACAACAACTAACAAACAACGAGTGGAAATAATGAGGCAGAGACACCTCCCCTCCCTCACCAATGACCGGCCCCTGCCTGGTCGCCAAACCTGTTGGGGAATACGATTCCCAGCTGTCGCCTGCGGCCTCCTGGCCACCAGAAGATGTCCAGGTGCGTGTTATGTAACTTCAAGCCGGATGGCCGGCTACGCTTGTTGAATTGTGCTGAAAACTAGATGGGTTAGTCGGAGCGATATTAAAACGCGACCGCACTCTCTGCTTTCTCACTTCTGTGGAATTTCGCAGTAGGTGGGAACGAATGATTGGGCGTGAACGGATCAAAGCCAAAAATCTTAAAATGGTAACTACTGTGCAAATGTGTTTTATTAATTAGCATGCGTCAATAGATTTGTGTCAGTGTAGTGCTCTAGCTCGAAAATTTGCCAGTGAGTCTATAGGCGTTCCAAAATGGATGCGAATTCCAAGAACATCTAAACTTGAACTAGGAGTCTGGTTTGATAAATTAGATGGCTTAGCTTGAAATACATGTAATCCAAAGAGGCTAATAAAAAAGGATGCCAGGGAGGCTAGGGCTGGTTTTTGAGTCGATGACTTGCAAATTACTCGATCAAAATCCGGAAATAAAATTGAAAATGAAATCATACACGTTAGTTAAATGTAATTAATTTCTGGTAATTTGAAGCTTCCAAAAAATCGCAGTTTTTTTCGAAGCAGATGAAAGAGTTTTTATTATTTACTAATAAAATGAATATAAAACAAGAAAGGAAAGCTAACTTCGGGCGGAGCCGAGGTTGATATACCCTTGCAGAATATTATGTACATTATATTCTCCAAAATTATTCATATGATGCATTCTTAATACTCATAAAAAATCCCAACTTCCTAACATTAAAAACACCAAAGTTATGGCATTTCCAATCGTTCAGTTATATGGCAGCTATAGGATATAGTCGGCCGATCCTTATGAAATTTGATAGGTCGAATTGATTGGCCAAAAATAAAACTCATAAAAAATACAAACTTCCTAACTTAACAAACACCAAAGTAATGGCATTTCCGATCAATCAGATATATGGCGGCTATAGGATATAGTCGTCCGATCCTTATGATATTTGGTAGGTCGGATTGATTGGCCAAATATAAAACCCATAGAAAATCCCAGCTTCCTAGCTTTACAAACACCAAAGTTATGGCATTTCCGATCAATCAGTTATATGGCAGCTATAGGATATAGTCGGCCGATCCCGGCCGTTCCGACTTATATACTGCGTGCAAAGGAAAGAAGGGTGTGTGCAAAGTTTCAATTCGATAGCTTTAAAACTGAGAGACTAGTTTGCGTAGAAACAGACAGACGGACAGACAGACGGACAGACAGACGGACAGACGGACATGGCTATATCAACTCAGGAGGTGATCCTGATCAAGAATATATATACTTTATAGGGTCGGAGATGTCTCCTTCACTGCGTTGCACACTTTTGACCAAAATTATAATACCCTCTGCAAGGGTATAAAAATTAAACCATTTTAGAACAACTGTAAATTATATTTAACCAAAATTTATTTTATACAAAATAAACATAAACGAGGACGGAAGCTAACTTCGGCAAGCCGAAGTTTTAATACCCTTGCAGACTTTGCCGAAATTGCTAAAACTGAAAAAGTAGCGA
Organism: Drosophila carrolli; assembly: GCA_018152295.1. Lineage (NCBI taxonomy): Eukaryota > Metazoa > Arthropoda > Insecta > Diptera > Drosophilidae > Drosophila > Drosophila carrolli. Next base: position 264,833 of record JAECXJ010000013.1, read on the forward strand.
AAGGAATAAGGTATACATAAATAAACTAGATTTGCGTCGTTTGATGTCAATTGCTTTTATACTGCAAAAATGTCATATAAAAATAGAAAAAAAGGGATACTTTCGCAGCCTTTAACTATTTTTCCTACGGAAGCTATAAGAAATAGACGTCCGATCGGCAAGCGCTTTTACCCTAATCAAGATATGCGTAAATAAATAAGACTTGGAAAAATTTATGTCAGTAGCTTACACACTACGCGAAAAATTCAGAAAACCAACAAATTTGGACCGATTTCACCGAATTGTTCCTATGGGAGCTATAGGATATAGACGTCCGATCGCCAAGCGCTTTTACCCTGATCAAGGTATGCATAAAAAATTAGATTTGGAAAGATTTATGTTAAATGCTTTTACACTGCGCGAAATATCTTCCATTCTTGAAAGTTATATCCGATTGTTCCTATGGGAGCTATAGGATATAGACGTCCGATCAGCACGCGCTTTTACCTTGATGAAGGAATGCATAAAAAAATACGATTTGAAAAAATTTATAGCAATAGCTTTTACACAGCGCGAAATATTCTGAAAAACATCAAATTTGGACCGATTTTACCCTATTGTTCCTATGGGAGCTATAGGATATAGACGTCCGATCGCCACGCGCTTTTACCCTGATCAAGGTATGCATAAAAAAATACGATTTGGAAAGATTTATGTCAATAGCTTTTACACTGCGCGAAATATCATCAATTCTTGCAAGATATATCCGATTGTTCCTATGGGAGCTATAGGATATAGACGTCCGATCGGGGCGATTTTCAAACTTGATCTGCGTACACATGTTTTAGGACGAGTGTGAAAGTTTCAGATCGCTAGCTTTTAAACTGAGCTCGCAAACGGTATTGAAACAGACGGACAGACGGACATGGCTATATCGACTCAGGAGGTGATCCTGATCAAGAATATATATACTTTATAGAGTCGGAAACGACTCCTTCACTGCGTTACAAACTTCTGACCAAAATTATAATACCCTCTGCAAGGGTATAACAACGAACCCAGTTGTGGTGATACTCCAAACTTTCAATCAAATATTAAAAAATAATATAAATGAATAAATATGTTTAATTATATAGAAGAACTAAATCCATTTAATTGACGATCAACATAAATGCGACATATATGTTGGATATATATCAACTATTAATTTCTTGTAATTATATGAAATCAAATACTAAATATATATATGAAATACATTTTGTGTAATTATATATAAAAAAATTAAGTTTTCTGTAATTATACATAAAAACGAGGACGGAAGCTAACTTCGGCAAGCCGAAGTTTTAATACCCTTGCAGACTTTGCCGAAATTGCTAAAAGTGAAAAAGTAGCGAAAGGAATAAGGTATACATAAGTAAACTAGATTTGCATCGTTTCAAGTCAATTGCTTTTATACTGCAAAAATGTCATATAGATATGACATCCTTTAAGATATAGACTACCGAGCGGCAAGCGCTTTTACCCTACTCAAGATATGCGTAAATAAACAAGAATTGGAAAATTTTATGTTAGTAGCTTACACACTGCGCGAAATATTCTGATAATCGTCTAATTTGGACCGATTTCACCCTATTGTTCCTATGGGAGCTATATGATATAGACGTCCGATCGGCACGCGCTTTCACCTTGATCAATGTATGCATAAAAAAATACGATTTGGAAAGATTCATGTCAATAGCTTGTATACTGCGCGAAATATCCTAAAAATCATTACATTTTAACCGATTTTACCCTTTTGTTCCTATGGGAGCTATAGGATATAGACGTCCGATCGTCACGCGCTTTTACCCTGATCAAGGTACGCATAAAAAAATAAGATTTGGAAAGATTTATGTCAATAGCTTTTACACTGCGCGAAATATCTTCCAATCTTGCAAGTTATATCCGATTGTTCCTATGGGAGCTATAGGATATAGACATCCGATCGGGGCGGTTTTCAAACTTGATCTGCGTACACTTGTTTTAGGACGACTGTGAAAGTTTCAGATCGCTAGCTTTTAAACTGAGCTCGCAAACGGTATTGAAACAGACGGACAGACGGACAGACGGACGGACGGACAGACGGACATGGCTATATCGACTCCCCTATTGATCCTGATCAAGAATATATATACTTTATAGGGTCGGAAACGTCTCCTTCACTGCGTTACAAACTTCTGACCAAATTTATAATACCCTCTGCAAGGGTATAAAAAGATTAGCTATACGTAATTAATTTAATTTTTAAATAGCGGATGTAGTATGTACTTTTCTGATTCGCAGCAACTTTTACCCTGAGCAAGGTGTACATAAATAAATTAGATAAATTACATAGTTTCATGCCAATAGCTTGTATACTGCAAAATTGTCATATACAAATAGGGAAAAAAGGTATATTTTCGCAGCCTTTAACAATTTTTCCTACGGAAGCTATACGATATAGACGTCCAATCGGCAAGCGCTTTTACCCTGATCAAGGTATGCGTAAATAAATAAGACTTGGAAAAATGTATGTCAATAGCTTATACACTGCGCGAAATATTCTAAAAAACATAAAATTTTGACCGATTTCACCGTATTGTTCCTATGGGAGCTATAGGATATAGACGTCCGATCAGCACGCGCTTTTACCTTGATGAAGGAATGCATAAAAAAATACGATTTGAAAAAATGTATAGCAATAGCTTTTACACATCGCGAAATATTCTGAAAAACATCAAATTTGGACCGATTTTACCCTATTGTGGCAAGGTTTCTTGATCAGGATCAATAGGGGAGTCGATATAGCCATGTCCGTCTGACCGTCCGTCCGCCTGTTTCAATACCGTTTGCGAGCTCAGTTTAAAAACTAGCGATCTGAAACTTTCACAATCATCCTAAAACATGTGTACGCAGATCAAGTTTGAAAACCGCACCGATCGGATGTCTATATCCTATAGCTCCCATAGGGACAATCGGATATAACTTGCAAGAATGGAAGATATTTCGCGCAGTGTAAAAGCTATTGACAGAAGTCTTACCAAATCTTATTTTTTTATGCATATCATGATCAGGTTAAAAGCGCGTGGCGATCGGACGTCTATATCCTATAGCTCCCATAGGAACAATATGGTGAAATCGGTTAACATGTAATGATTTTTTGGATATTTCGCGCAGTAAGCTATTGACATGAATCTTTCCACATCGTATTTTTTTATGCATACCTTGATTAGGGTAAAAGCGCGTGCCGATCGGACTTCTATATCCTATAGCTCCCATAGGAAAAATAGGTTGAAATCGGTCCAAATTTGGCGTTTTAAAGAATATTTCGGGCAGTGTGTAAGCTAAAGACATAAATTTTTTCAAGTCTTATTTATTTAAGCATATCTTGATCAGGGTAAAGGCGCTTGCCGATCGGACGTCTATATCTTCTAGCTTCCGTAGGAAACATTGTTAAAGGCAGCGAAAATTTTTTTCTATTTTTATATGACATTTTTGCAGTATAAAAGCTATTGACATTAAACTATAAAAATCTAGTTTATTTATGTATACCTTATTCCTTTTGCTACTTTTTTAATTTTAGCACTTCGGCAAAGTCTGCAAGGGTATTAAAACTTCGGCTTGCCGAAGTTAGCTTCCGTACTCGTTTCTGTTATTTTTGTGGGTAAATGCACTGGCATAAGTCAGTTTTGAGTACCACTGCTTTAAAAAATTGGGATTAATCATGCATTACTAGAAAATCTCTAGTAGAAATACATATGCAGAGCAAGTTTATTCCATTCTTACATTCTCAAATCGTGAAATTATTTAGTGAAAAGGTAGAAAAATATTATTTGTTGGTATATATTTATTTAATCAATGCCTATCAATATCAATTGGTTTTAGTCAAAAGTTTTCAATGCAGTAAATCACAGAGAAAGGAAAGCAAGCAATTGGTCCTGTCATAAGATAAAAGTAAATCGAGATCGATTTGCTACAATTAAACACAAAAATGTATGTAGCGTTCTAGAAAAAAACCAAAACCAAGAAAAAATGTTATTGGTGATTTTAAAATCATTAGTTGATTGAAGTTTATATTAAAAACAAAAATGCTTTTGGTTAATGTGTTGGTATTTTTTAATGGGATACAAAATAATTAAAAAAAAGTAAGTAATGTCAATGTACATTTAAGGGGGATTCCCTTTTATTATTATTGATCGAAAATCTGAGGGATAAGGGATATTTTAAATTTAAATGTAGTTCTTGATGTATGTTTAATTTCAAAAGGTCAAAATAGGCCTCAAGGCATTTTTTATTCGCTCAAGAATATTGTTTAGGGTCTTCTCTGACAAAGGCTTAAGGCCGACATTGCATTAAATTCGAAAATAAAATACTTTCAATCGCAAATTTAAAAAACCAGATATTCAAAATTTTGAGTTTTAAAGCACAATAAAGCCCACTTAGAATTTTTACAAAACTAGAGGTTATAGTGTAAGAACTAGTTTTATTCCCGTGTTTATTTCCTCTACAAACAGTTCATCAGATTTTTTTAAGACAGTAGCTTAATTTATTTTATTTCTTTTCAGATTTTATATTTTTCATAATTATTATCATAAATGTTAAATGGCTGCTATCCCGATCTCGAAAACACAGTATTCATCATAATGAAATAACCTCTTATTGCTGATTATTGGGGTTCATTTGTCCATTGACGATAGGTAAAAAATATGGATGAGCCATAGCTTCGCGAGCTGTTAGTCGGTCAACGTGATCGTAACGCAAAAGTTTATCAAGAAAGTCTAATGCTTCAGGGGAAACAAGATGTTGGTTGTCAGAATGAACAAACCTTTCCCATCGTTTTCGTGAGTGGCGTTGAAGAATGTCGTGAAATCGAGGGTCTAGGTCAATATTGTATTTATCTAAATATGCGTAAAGCTCTTCGGTGCCCAGCACCTTAGCAATGCGCACCAATTGATCATAGTTGTCGTGACCATGGAAGAACGGCTCTTTTCGGAATATCATCGACGCCAACATACAGCCCAATGACCACATATCAAGTGAATAATCATACATCTGGTAATCTACCAGTAATTCGGGACCTTTGAAGTATCTTGACGCCACACGAACATTATATTCTTGACCGGGATGATAAAATTCGGCCAGTCCCCAATCTATAAGGCGCAATTTTCGATTTTCATGATCGATCATAACATTATGGGGCTTCACATCGCGATGCATTATTCCCATACTGTGGCAATAATCAAGTGCCTTAAGAAGCTCAAACAAATAGTAGCGTATCTCATAATCAGTTAATGTTTGGTAAAGTTGCTTAAAATCCGTGTTATTGACATGTTCAAAAATTAACGCCGGTGTCCGGGAAACTGGATCCTTCACAACGGCTAACAAAGTTATTATATTAGTTCCTCCACGCAAGTTCTCCAAAATTTTGATTTCACGCTTAATCTTCTTCTTTTTTACAGGTTTTAGAATTTTAACAACGCACTTCTCGGTTGTCGTTATATTAATAGCCTCGAATACCTCGGAGTACTTTCCACGTCCTAATTTACGGACCAGTTGGTAATCGTCTTGATTGCCCCAATCAACCACATAGTTTTCATAGTCCCAATATTCATCTGGCTTGTGCGCATTCACATCTGTATACACACGAGCCGCACTTGGAAGTGTCATTTCGTTGAATAATTCGACCTTTTTTTCTTGTTCTGCCTTAAAACTCCGTTCAGAATGTATCAGGTTTTTGTGAGCTGACTCCGTTTTTAGTCGATTGGTCCTAGCAACAACTTTAATATTGTACAACAGTCTGAAAGTAAAGAAAACATAACTTATTAAATGAATATTATATTGGATCAGGGAAAAAATGACAAAACATTTAAGTTTAAAATAAGCCGTGTACTGACTGTTTGGAAATTTTAAAGTTCCACTCTCAAGTGAAACAATGCGCGCTAGTGCATTAAAGCACTACAAAAAAGAAAAAACATGTGATCTAAAATACATTAATCTTAGTTACCCAAACTCTGAAAAATTGGTTTTTGGAATATAAAAAAATTAGCAGAATTCTAAAAGTTATTTAATTAAAATTGCTTTAAATTGAGCAATTAAACTTTGCTATCGGAGTAATCTACCAAGCACAGTGGGTGCAGGAGTACAGTGGGTTTCAGATGGTTGTTTATAATTAAAATTTACCAAAGGGCCATTTAATTGATTGCCCTGGCCTGCCAGTAACTAGCAGCAAGGGAGCAACAGCCAAAAAAGTCACCCAGGGCGTGACGCCAGCAACAAGCATCGCCGCAGCAGGACGGAGAGCATCAAAACACAAGCGTTATGTCTAATTCAGTGATAAGTACACACTATAACATGTTCGCACATCGTGAGGAACTTTCCTATACTCTTAAGACAGCGGTCGGCTTTAAGTAAGTAGCAATACCTTTGAAATAAATTTGTGATATTTGGTTTAAATTAAAAGAAACTGAAAAACCTATATATAGGCTTATATTCATTTTTGTTTGGCCCTTTTTATACCCTTGCAGAGGGTATTATAATTTTGGTCAAAAGTGTGCAACGCAGTGAAGGAGACATCTCCGTCCCCATAAAGTTTATATATTCTTGATCACCTCCTGAGTTGATATAAGCATGTCCGTCTGTCCGTCTGTCTGTTTTGACGCGAACTAGTCTCTCAGTTTTAAAGATATCGAACACACCCTTCTTTCCTTTGCACGCAGTATATAAGTCGGAACGGCCGGGATCGGTCAATCATATCCTATAGCTGCCATATAACTGAACGATCGGAAATGCCATAACTTTGGTGTTTGTAAATTTAGGAAGTTGGGAATTTTCTAAGAATGCAACATACGAATAATTTTAAAGAATATAATTTACAGAATATTCTGCAAGAGTATATCAACTTAGGCTCCGCCCAAAGTTAGCTTTCTTTTCTTGTTTTTAAATTTTTTTTTCTGAATGCACAACATTTGAAGAATATTGCGTTAAAATTTTAGATTCATCCGAGTAAAACTTCCGAAGTTATGAGCAGTGTAACGTAGGTGAGTTAGCTCGTTTTGAATGCGATTTTTCGGTGTCCAAAAATTAAAAACGCTCTCCTGAAAAATTTCAAAAACTACTAAACGAATCGAATTTTACACATAATTTCTGTACCTAAATCCGCAGGTACCGACGTCGAGTTCTTTTTTTACTGATTATTTTTCATTTTATAATAACAAATAAAAAACTTTAAAGTGTTACCACAAACCTAAAAATTAAAAAAAACGAGGACGGAAGCTAACTTCGGCAAGCCGAAGTTTTAATACCCTTGCAGACTTTGCCGAAATTGCTAAAACTGAAAAAGTAGCGAAAGGAATAAGGTATATGTCAATTGCTTTTATACTGCAAAAATGTCATATAAAAATAGAAAAAAGGGATACTTTCGCAGCCTTTAACTATTTTTCCTACGGAAGCTATCGGCAAGCGCTTTTACCCTAATCAAGATATGCGTAAATAAATAAGACTTGGAAAAATTTATGTCAGTAGCTTACACACTACGCGAAAAATTCAGAAAACCAACAAATTTGGACCGATTTCACCGAATTGTTCCTATGGGAGCTATAGGATATAGACGTCCGATCGCCACGCGCTTTTACCCTGATCAAGGTATGCATAAAAAAATACGATTTGGAAAGATTCATGTCAATAGCTTTTACACTGCGCGAAATATCATCAATTCTTGCAAGATATATCCGATTGTTCCTATGGGAGCTATAGGATATAGACGTCCGATCGGGGCGATTTTCAAACTTGATCTGCGTACACATGTTTTAGGACGAGTGTGAAAGTTTCAGATCGCTAGCTTTTAAACTGAGCTCGCAAACGGTATTGAAACAGACGGACAGACGGACAGACGGACATGGCTATATCGACTCCCCTATTGATCCTGATCAAGAATATATATACTTTATAGGGTCGGAAACGCTTCCTTCTACCTGTTACATACTTTTGCACTAATACAATATACCCTTTTACTCTACGAGTAACGGGTATAAAAAATAATTGAGCCGTTTGCAGCAAAGCTCCAAACAACAAAAAACAATTGTTTTTTAGTTGTATTGTTTCTAGAGGTAACTACGTTGAGTTTTTATACCCTTGCAGAGGGTATTATAATTTTGGTCAGAAGTTTGTAACGCAGTGAAGGAGACGTTTCCGACCCTATAAAGTATATATATTCTTGATCAATTACCAATATTCTTGTTCAAGATCACTAGCCGAGTCGATCTAGCCATGTCCGTCTGTCCGTGACTATAAAAGCTAGAAGATTGGCATTTTGCATGTAGATTTTAGGAGTTCCTACGCAGCGCAAGTTTGTTTCAAAATGGTGCCACGCCCCTTCTGACGCCCACAAGCCACAAGCTGTGGCCACAGTTTTGAAGCTATTATGAAAATTTTAATTGATATGTATTTGTTTCGTCAATACCTATCGATTTGCTTAATAAAAGTTTGCCACGCCCACTCTAACGCCCAAAAACCCATTAAACGCTTAGGCCTGGCTAGCGCCAAAGACCAATATATGATTATATTGGTCTTTGCTAGCGCCTACATTTCCGCCTTTCATGGCCCGTAGCGCCATCTAACGGATGACTTTGGAACAGCTGGTCAAGGTGCTAATTCGAGCGGCGAAAACATACAAGAAGGCATATTTAGATTAAGTTGTTTAGCTGAGTAACGGGTATCTAATAGTCGAGGCACTCGACTAAAGCGTTCTCTCTTGTTTTTTTTATGAAAATTTGTAAAAACGTAGTTAAATGTTGTACTTTAATATGTTTATAAAAAAATTGATCTGACATTAACGTATCGCGTAATAAATTCATGAAAATAAGCCTTTTTTGGTCGAATTAACCAAAACTTAAAAAAAAAATTTAATACACTTTTAAATTTTTCTTGTATTTTAGTTCAAGTTCATATTGCAGCAGTCTTTAAATTTGTTTGAGTTTCAATATTACCTTTGCAGAGGTTATTATGATTTCAGTCAAAAGGTTGCAACGCAGTGAAGGACACATTTCCGACCCTATAAAGTATATGTATTCCCCTGCAGAAGGTATTATAATTTCAGTCAAAGGTTTGCAACGCAGTGAAGGAGATATTTCTGACCATATAAAGTATATATACTCTTGATCAACATCATCAGGAGAGTCGATCTAGCCATGTCCGTCTGTCCGTCCGTCTGTCCGTCCGTCTGTACGTCCGCTTATCCGTTTCTACGGAAACTAGTCCCTCAGTTTTAAAGCAATCTGCTTAAAACTCTCCCAATAGTTGTCTTACTATTGCAGATAGTATATAAGTCGGAACTAGCCGGATCGGGCTATCTTTTAGCTCCCATAGGAACAGTCGGAAAAAAAATGTAAAAATGTATAACTTTTTTGTTTTTAATTCGGTCAACGTGATTATAACGCAAAAGTTTATCAAGAAAGTCTATTGCTTCAGGGGAAACCAGATGTTGGTTGTCAGAATGAACCAACCGTTCCCATCGTTTTCGTGAGTGGCGTTGAAGAATGTCGTGAAATCGAGGGTCTAGGTCAATATTGTATTACCTTAATATGCGTAAAGCTCTTCGGTGCCCAGGACCCTAGCAATGCGCACCAATTGATTATAGTTGTTGTGATCATGAACGACCAGAACGACTCTTTTCGGAATATCATCGCCCACATATCGAGTGAATAATAATACAACTTGTAATCTACCAGTAATTCGGGGCCTTTGAAGTATCTTGACGCCACACGAACATTATATTCTTGACCGGGATGATAAGATTGGGCCAGTCCCCAATCAATAAGGCACAATTTTCGATTTTCATGATCAATCATAACATAACTCCCATATTGTGGCAAACTAGTCCCTTAGTTTTAAAGCTATCTGCTTGAAACTTTCACAAAAGTTGCTTTTTATCGCAGGTAGTAGTAGTGGGTAGTGGGTCGGAACAAGCTACCATAGGAACAGTCAGAAAACATATTTAAATAAATTATATCTTTGTACAGTCGCGATCAAACACTCTCCGAGTCAAGACGTGCCTAAATTCTACGTGGAAGCTACGCTTAAACTATCAATAACAGTTACTCGAGTTGCGAAAACAAAACAAAACAAAAACATAACAGTAGTTGCTGATCAGGAACCAAAAAGTGTTGTTGTCAACATGAGTGACGACGAAGACGACACATAGTTTTGGAGCTGGCAAAGAATTAAACCTATGCCAAAGGGAACCAAGAGACAAAACCAAGTTTCTCCGATTCTGCTAAAGAAAAAACTTGCCCTGGACACTCCACTCAGCACTAGCTCTAATCAATTCGCTATCTTAGCCGAACGCGCGCCAATTGAAAAAGGTAATAATGCAGACGAAAACGAAGCACTGGACATGATAACTGAAGACAACATTGACGAACCTGCCAAGCCGCCACCTAATTTCTTATCGGATGTTAGTGATATAAGAAGTATGCTAGCCTACCTCGAAACCAAAATTAAAAAGAAAGTTTCCATTATAAATCTCAACGAGATGGTCAAGTGAGAGTTATGGTTAAGTCTATTGATGAATACAGGTCCCTCGTTAAAACTCTTGCTAGTGATTTTGTCAAGTTTCACACATACCAGCCTAAGCATGAGAGAGCATTCAGGGTCGTAATAAATAATTTGCACTTCTCAACGGATATAGATGTAATCAAACAAGATGTGGGGTCCAAAGGTCATTCTGTTAGGAGCATAAATAACATTAAAAGCCGTGGAACCAAAGAGCCATTAAATCTGTTCTTCCTTGACATTGAGCCCAACAATACTAACAAAGACATATACGGAGTTAAGCACATTGGTAATGCAATTGTTAAATTAGAGCCCCCTCATAAAGCAAAAGACATTGTTCAGTGTCACCGTTGTCAGGAATTCGGGCACACAAAATCCTATTGTTCCAAAACCCATATGTGTGTAAAATGCTCTCGCAAGCATCCCAGCAACATATGCCCAAAAGATAACGAACAACCAGCAAAATGTGCGAATTGCAACGCAGAACACGCAGGCAGCTACAAAGGGTGTAGAGTCTACAAGGAACTCATATCAAAAAAATTAGCTACTGGTCGCAAACAGATGCACAATAAAGACCAAAATAAAAATGATTCTGTTAGATTTCAATCATCTATTCTGCCTGATAAGCCGACCCAACAACCAAAAGATTACCAATCATACGCTCAAGTTACTGCAGGAAATAGTAATTCAAATACTTCTTTAGAAAGAATAGAACATCTTTTAGAAAAAAAATTTGAACTCACCAATAACTTACTTAACATGATAATGTTACTATTCAATAAATTATGCAAATAAGTCTAAACTTAGGAATATGGAATGCCAATGGGCTTTCCAACCATGTTAGTGAGATATCTTTATTTTTGAAAACAAATGCAATCGACATCATGATTGTTTCAGAAACACACTTCACCAGTAAATCTTTTTTTAAAGTAGTTGGATATGACACAATAAGAGCTGATCATCCGTCTGATAGAGCCCATGGAGGCGCAGCAATTCTCGCTAAGAACGGTCTTTAAAATCATGGACAGTACTAGAGAAAATGCTATACAGGCTGCCACAATTGAGATTAAATGCATCCATGCAGATGTCTCAATCATAGCAATATATCTCCCACCAAGTTTTACAATAAAGGAGCTTGATTTTAAGAACTTTTCTCAAGGACTGGGAACAAAGTTTATTGTTGGAGGCGTCTTCAATGCCAAACACCCATGGTGGGGCTCCAGACTTATTAACCCAAAGGGATCCGATTTATACAAATGCATACGAAACAATAATATAACAACTCTCTCAACTGGTAAGCCTACATACTGGCCTACAGATAGTCGAAAAACCCCAGACTTGATTGACTTCGTAGCATTTTCTGGTATCCCACAATCACACATGCGTTAAATGGAAAGTTTCGATCTTAACTCAGATCACTCTCCGATAATAGCGACCTATAGCACAATAGCTCATATGCTAGACAAGCCGTATAAAATCATATCTGCTTCCACAGACATTAACGCGTTTAAAAGCCACCTAGAAGACGCCATAAGCTTAGATATTTCGTTAAAAACAGGAGAGGAAATAGACAATGCTGTGGAGCTTTTCACAAATACAATTCACAAAGCGAGCTACATAAACACGAATCACACCCACAGAAACCAACAACCAAACCAACTGTACCTCTCTACCGAACTTCGAGAAAAAATTCGTCAAAAAAGAGACCTGAGAAAACGTTGGCAAGAAACCTACTATCCTGCTGACAAAAGGTTATACAACAAAGCTGCATCTGAGCTTAAAAAACTGCTGTCAAATTTACGAAATGAATCTCTAGCTGCATATCTGAGAAATTTAGACCCTAATTCTTGCAACAAAGAATATAACCTGTGGAGAGCAACTAAATATCTAAAGAGACCAGCAAAAAGAAACATAATCATCCGCAAAAGCAATGGAACCTGGTGTAGATCTGATAATGAACAAGCAGAAACATTTGCACAACACCGGCACTCTGTATTCCAGCCAAATGATATTAACAATCCTATAACAGAATCTGAAGTAGAAAACTTTCTTGGGTCACCCTGTCAAATGAGCTTGCCTATTAAAAGTATTCACTTTGACGAAGTCGGGACAGAAATTAAAGTCTTAAACAACAAAAAACCACCAGGCCCGGATAGGATAGACGGCATCACTCTTAAAACTCTACCACCAAAATGCATACGGTTTCTCACACTAGTATTTAACGGTATTCTCAGGCTAGACCACGTCCCAAGTCCATGGAAATGTGCAGAAATCATTATGATTCTTAAGCCAAACAAGACAGAAACTGTACTATCATCTTACCGTCCCATTAGGCTGTTGACAATATTTTCGAAAGTATTTGAAAAAATACTACTGAAGAGGATATTGCCAATTTGGGACGAACTTGCCATCATTCCTGAATATCAATTTGGATTCAGAAGAGGCCACGGAACCACTGAGCAATGTCATAGGGTTATCAATGAAATTCTATCCGCACTTGAGAACAAAAAATACTGTACTGCTACATTTCTTGATGTTCAGCAAGCGTTTGATCGTGTTTGGCACAATGGATTACTCTATAATATAAAGAAATGGCTACCTGCTCCCTACTATTTACTACTGAGATCCTATTTGTCTAAGAGATGCTTCTACGTACAGCAGAGAAATGATACGTCAACACTACTTCTCATAAACGCAGGCGTTCTTCAAGGAAGTGTATTGGGACCAGTCCTTTACACTTTATATACGGCAGATATGCCAGTAACAAACAACTGTACCGTTGCAACATATGCTGACGATACAGCCATTCTGGCAACAAGCTCATCCAGAGATGAAGCATCTCATCTCTTGCAATGTGAGCTCAGTCTGATTGAAGCCTGGTTTCTCCGCTGGAAAATTAAAATCAACTCCCTGAAGTCCGTCCAAATAACTTTCGCACTAAGACCAGGAAAATGCCCAAATGTCACTCTTAACGGCTCAGCAATTCGGCAAGATACTTGTGTGAAGTATCTTGGCATGCACCTCGACCGCAGATTAACATGAAAGCCCCACATAAAAGCGAAATGTCAACAACTCAGACTGAAATCACTGAAAATGTCTTGGTTGCTAAGTCGGAAATCAGCAGCCACTTTGGAAAACAAAGTTCTTCTCTACAAAGTAATTTTGAAGCCTGTTTGGACCTACGATATCCAGCTCTGGGGAACAGCTAGCAATTCAAATATTGAAATACTCCAGCGGTACCAATCAAAAACATTGCGACAAATTGTTAACGCTCCATTCTATGTATCCAATGCAAATATTCATAAAGATCTAAACATTTCAACAGTAAAAGAAGAGATAAACAAATTTAGTAAGAAATATACAGAGAGACTTCACATTCATGAAAATAATTTAGCCCTAGGTCTATTAGACAATAGCATAACAGTAAGAAGACTGAAAAGATTTCACATTCTTGATCTCCCTGATACGTCTGTCCGTCCGTATGAACGCTGAGATTTCGGAAACTATAAAAGCTAGAAGATTGGCATTTTGCATGTAGATTTTAGGAGTTCCTACGCAGCGCAAGTTTGTTTCAAAATGGTACCACGACCCCTCTGACGCCCACAAGCCACAAGCTGTGGCCACAGTTTTGATGATATTATGAAAATTTTAATTGATATGTATTTGTTTCGTCAATAAATATCGATTGGCCTAATAAAAGTTTGCCACGCCCACTCTAACGCCCAAAACCCCATTAAACGCTTAAGCCTGGCTAGCGCCTATATTTCCGCCTTCCATGGCGCCATCTAACGGATGACTTTGGAACAGCTGGCCAAGATGCCCAACAGAGTCAACGTTAATTCTCGATAAGGACTTCTATTAAAGGAAATTGCGATGGTTTTCATTTGTCAATACCGAACTATATCCCAAGAACTATGCGAATCAAATCAAGTTAGCCAAATTGGAGGTCTGAGTCAAACAATGGCGTATGCGTGTATGCTGGTGCAGGACAAAAGCTGCCTGCGCTAAAGCAGCGCTGGTGCTGATGCTCGTGCTGTAAAGCTGCCAGCACTAAGAGATCGCCGAATTCAAATTGATAATTTGAACTCACATTCACATTATGTTAAAAAAAAAACAAAAAAACGGCTGTTTGGCTTTTGTTTTGTTTACATTTTTTTGGGACACTTGTTTTGAATGATATGTTTAATGAGTTTTGGTTGATTTTTTTTTTTATTGTATTATGTTTTTTGTATATATTTTTATGTTTTATGTTTAAACAATAAATTGTTTTACCACTATAAAGTACAGACAAAAAATATTCGAAGTGATTTTCTTAAATTTATATTATTATTTTAAATCAAGAAGTAAACTTTTAATGATTTTTAATATAAAAAAAAATTATAAAATTAATTATCATTAAACATTCAAAACGTTCTTGTTTCTGTCCGTACCCCTAAAATTCAATCGTCGGTAGGGTATGCAGGCACCATCCGCTCGCAGAACAACAAACAAAGCTGATTTGGTTTTAAGTTTTCTGAACCACTAAGCGCAGACACCGACTGCGATGTGCCCTGTTCCTATCTCATTAGATTGATTTATATTAATTGGAATACATACATATATGCAAAACATTTTTTTGCTACCACTGATTTGAATTTGTAAACCAAAATGAAATATATGCTGAAATATTAAAAAATATACTATAACATACAATATTCTTATTTTTATCATTAACCCAATAGTGAATACGTCTATATTGTTAGGGTACCAAGTCTGAAAAGTAGCAAAAGACAAAATATTCTTGCTGCATCGAAATGAAATGATCGCACACATGCACCCCTGTATGAGAATGCATGAACACGCATACATACAAAGCCCAATTCAAGCGCAGGGCAACCTTCTTCAAAATTCGCGTCTCTGCGACTGAACGACCGAACTCGAGTAATGAGAATTAGAACGAGAGCGAAAAAACCCGAAGGCACACGAAGTGTCCGGGGCCTGCCGCTACCAGCTTTGGGGCCTCCCGATTTGAAAATTTTGTGACCATATTCGTTGTATGAAATGACCAGTCTATATGTTGTATGGTTAGTGATTGCAGTTATGTAATATATTATTATTATTCCTCTGCCTGCAATACTGTCAGTTCTCTTCTTACCCAATTCTCTTCTTACCCAATTCTATTCTAGCGAATTAAACTTAAAGTATTCCTCGTTCTATGAATCAAAAGTAAGTATTTAACATTACACATTGTAATGATCATTATTTAAAATTAACGAAATTATGCTTTTTGTAAATTGAAATATTACAGCGAACGGCTTCCGTTACGTTTTAAATTTCTAATTCAGTAAATATAAACCACTCTCTGGTCATTTTATTCCTGGCCTTGGTTTGTCGTATTTTTGCTTTGGACAATTGGGCAATTAAATTGATTTTATTCATTTTAAAAACTGAAAGATGTTGCTCCAAATGATCTGTTGCTTTAAATCTAGAAGGACACTCCTAATTTCATCTTCTGATAACTACCCTTTTTAAAAAGTTATGGGAAACCCCTTGCAATATTCCCTTTATCTAAATTCGTTATAACTTGTGTTTCTATTTTTTAGAAAGACTTTTTCCGAGAATCCCAATATCAATTAGAACTAGTACCAGATCTAACTATCATTCAGATTTCCAATTTCGCGGAAAAAATTTTCTAATATTAAGCGACTAAGCGCCGACCTATGGCAGGACTAACAAATTTCCATTAATTTCCTTGATTACTTTAAAAATTTTCAGTTTTGTCATCATTTTGTTTTTTTTTTTTTATGTCCTGTTTACAATAGGCACCTGAAGATTTTTCAAAAATAACAAGAAAGGAAAGCTAACTTCGGACGGAGCCGAAATTGATATACCCTTGCAGAATATTCTGTAAATTATATTCTTCAAAATTATTCATTTGATGCATTCTTAATACTCATAAAAAGTCCCAACCTCCTAATTTTAAAAACACCAAAGTTATGGCATTTCCAATCGTTAAGTTATATGACAGCTATAAGATATAGTCGGCCGATCTTTATGAAATTTGGTATGTCGGTTTGATTGGCCAAAATTAAAACCCATAGAAAATCACAACTTCTTAACTTTACAAACACCAAAGTTATGGCACTTCCGATCAATCAGTTATATGGCGGCTATAGGATATAGTCGTCCGATCCTTATGAAATTCGGTAGGTCGGATTAATTTGCCAAAAATAAAGCTCATAGAAAATCCCAACTTCCTAACTTTAAAAACACCAAAGTTAAGGCTTTTCCGATCGTTCAGTTATATGGCAGCTATATGACATAGTGGCCCGTTCCGACTTATATACTACCTGCAATAGAAAGACAACTTTTGGGAAAGTTTCAAGCAGATAGCTTTAAAACTGAGGGACTAGTTTGCGTAGAAACGGACGGACGGACGGACGGACGGACGGACAGACGGACATGGCTAGATCGACTCTCCTGGTGATGCTGATCAAGAATATATATACTTTATAGGGTCGGAAATGTCTCCTTCACTGCGTTGCAAACTTTTGACTGAAATTATAATATCCTCTGCAAGGGTATAAAAACAAATTTTTTTGTCTTTTTACAAGAAGCAGAGCGAAAATTAGGATTCGGTATGTTTTAATCCTAGTAAAACTTCCGAAGTTATGGGCAGTTGAACGTAGGTAAGTTAGCTCGTTTTGTATTCGATTTTTGGGTGTCCAAAATTTAAGACGCTCTCCTGAACAGTGGCCATTTTAAAGTCGGTGTACACGTACAAATTCTATCGGACGGATCGTTTTGAGATTTTGCACAGTATTTTAGTTTAGTTTTATCATTCATTCAAACAGTTCAAATTTTTCTTAATCAGGTGGAATTCTTTTTAAGCAACTGTATTTGTGTTGTCACTTGAAAAATAAAGACAGGTTACCAATCGGAACACATCTCGAAACTACTTAAAATAGAAATAGAATGATTTTAAGAGATGTGTTGAAGAGCCAACTATAGCAAAACATAGTTGTATGTATAAAACATCGATTTTTATGCGTATATGTTGAAAAACAGTTATTGAAGCTATTGATGAAACTCGAAGTAGAACGTTGGTTATATTTTCATTTCTTCTATAACACAGCTTTTTTCACTTAGCTTTCATCACACTTGCACCCACTGGATAGTGAACCCGACTATGCTAGGACTAGCTAGTTTCGTCCGCACGTCACCTCAGGCTCATTAGCCATCTATCGGATGGAAGCAGAGCGTCAGAATTTTTTTTATGTTAAGATCAGGAAAGTTTTCCAATTGGGTGTTGCCAAACTTCAAGGTTTTTAGTTGCCTAAATGGAGTTCTGTTAAAGCGTCTATAGTGTGTGAAAGTTCAGTGCATATTGTCGGTTGAAAACGATCCGCTTTCCGATATGCAGACTAGTTGTAAATACAACAACAGTAAATATAGTTAAAATGCCATCCCATTTTTTGAGTTTTGAGATGGTTATTAATAATTTTTTGAAATAATTGAAGTTATTGATTAAACTCGAGGCCAGACGTTAGTTTTATTTTCATTTCTTCTTCAACACTACGTTTTTCACTTAGATTTCACTCACCAGATAGTGGAAGTGTGATGTAAGTTAAGTGAAAGAAATGAAAATATATATTGTTCCTATGGGAGCTATATGATACATTCGCCCGATCCCGCTCGCTCCGACTTATATACTACCTGCAATACAAAGACAACTTTTGGGAAAGTTGCAAGCAGATAGCTTAAAAACTGAGGGACTAGTTTGCGTAGGAACGGACGGACGGAGAGACGGACATGGCTAGATCGACTCTTCTGGTGGTGCTGATCAAGAATATATATACTTTATAGGATCGTTAATGTCTCCTTCACAGCTTTGCAACCTTGTGACTGAAATTATAATACCCTCTGCAAGGGTATAAAAATTAAAAATAGTTATTTTTATAATTTAATTGTACAATACATAATTATTTTTCTCTTTAAAATAAATAATAATTGGAAAAAAACTGAGGCATCGCCATGAGAAAATATATATGCCGGCCAGTGTGAACAAGAATCCCAACACAGAAATGGTTGTAGGAATCATCAAAGTGTTGAATAGCCGAGTAAATATTTTCTTCAGCATTCAAAGTACATATATACGTATATTTATAAACCACCCTTCACGACAATGCATACCACTGGTGGTTACATAATCCAACAACAGCACAATCCTGAGATCTCGATACCAGATTACCATCATTGGCGCAACCCTGAAATTTCTATAACATGTCATAGAAACTCAGCCAAATCCCGTAGTTTAAACTTGCCACAATAGTCGGCGCCCATATAAGCCAGTTCCTCAGATCAGTCTCTTGTGCTCCGGCCAACATTCAAGGAGTATTTCGAAAAAAGTGTTCTGGTAAATAGTTTTTGTTGGTGGTGGATCCTTAACAGTTCGGCTACCTGAACATGATCACCGGCGTCCGTTGTGGTTTTGTAGTCACCCGATCATGATTATTGCGAGTAGCGCCAGGTCGAATTAAAGATGCACAAGTCACCCAAATCCCAATAAACAAAGTCGATAAAGAACCAGACCCGTACCGATCAGGGTGTACAGAAACGCAGAACGGCCCTAGGAGTGAAAGAGCTACCCATCCGATGCGTCGCGATCCGATCCAGCCCGAGAACATAGCATTAAAATTATCTATTGCCTACCCTAAGTTAAGATATCATAAATATAAAGATCGCTTTTACTACGTCGTGATTTTATATTGAACAACGTTGATGCACTATAAACAGTACAAACAAGTGGCGCAAAAAAACCCAGCACGAGATTGTTACGCACGGGGCATTGTAAGCCCTGGGCGAAAAGTAGAGTTCGCGAGAAAAATGTTACTAAATTTAGAAATAAAAGGAAAGCAACAAAACTAAATACGTTAAAATTATAGGGATATGCAAATTTTATAATATAGAATTCTATAATTATAATAGGTGTTGGAATTAATTTTAAAGGTTTTCTAAGATATGGAGTTATAAGTGTATGTTGCATGCGGGCCCACCAAAACAATTACTCGCGCCATTGAATATCATAGCTTGGATTATCAGTATACATCATCGCGCAAATGTAAACCACGTACATTGAAAAGACCACTCAATATGTCGACTTTCGTACCGAATAAACGCAATTTGCGAGAAGCTTTATTGTTCTGCTTCCATTTGAAGAAAACTGCTGCTGCGAGTCGTTTGCTGCTCGAGGAAGCATACGAGGAGTATACTCCATCGGTTTCAACATATGAGTACTAGTTTCGCCGCTTCAAAAGTGGTGAAAAAGAATTGAAAGCGTTACTCGACGAAGATCCGAGTCAAGCGCTCGCTATCATTGGGGGTTAACAGTCAACAGTCGGCATACGTCTCAAAGTCAAGGGTATGATTCAGAAGCAAGAAAATTGGGTGCCATACGAGCTAAAGCCGAACAGATGCTCGCACGTCCAAAAAAGAAAAGGTTTTTTGCATCGCAACGTCACTGGCGATGAAAAGTGGATCCATTACGATAACCCCAAAGTAGAAAATCGTATGGATACCCCGGCAACACATCGTCATCAACGCCAAGACCGGATATCCATGGGTCTATTTAAATGAGAATCCAAGATAATAAAATGTTCGGAAACCCGAGCGTATCTAATGTGAATAAAAAAGATATTGATTTACCGAATCAAAGGCTTTGCTAAAATCGGTTTATATAGGATGAAATGCAACTTTCATTATTAAATCTATTTACTACAAGAAATGTAAATTGAAGTAGGTTCGATTAACAGGAGGAGGAACACAAATGTTGCAAATAAAATTGCAATGCTCTAGAAATACTTCTATAATTATGAGCATCTGAATTTTCTAACTTTTTATGGAGGAGAATAATAAAAGAATCATTTCCCATAGATTTAAAAACTAATGTTGAGGTAGACAAACGAAACAGTTTAAGAATTGTAAACCTATTTTCAACACTTAAGCACACACCCAGGATCGTCTTGCCCGGGAGAATATGTTGGCATTGCAGTTTCTAAATCGCTAATTAGAAAACACTCTGTATAACAAGATTACATATTAAACATTCCGGGGAAGCGGATATATATTCTCTATAGCAACTAATTTTATTTCCCACTTGTGATTAAAGATTTTCATTCAGTTGAGCAGTGCGGTCTTCCTTGACAGCTGATCATCAACTGATGAAAAGAGCAAACAATGCGCCAAAGCAAAAAAAAAAAAAATCCGAAGACTCATACCTTTTCTGTCTGTTAGAATTAGCATTTTTATGGCCATTTATCGATCCTACTCAAAGCAATACTGAGTTGCTTTCTTTTTGATTGGATTGTTTGTGGGGAAACAACTAGATCATCATAAATTCGTAATATATAAGAAAGCTTTTTCGTCGAATACTTAATATCGAGACTATTTAGAAACAGTCTTGATCATGCTTTCGTGGAGTGCAGACGTGTTATTGCATTATTGCGAAATTCTTTGTGCAGAGTCTATGGACAAGTCCATTTTCGTGGCAAAACCGACTGTTTTTGTGAGCTCAGTGGCTGGAGTCGCGGTGTCAGTGATCTTACATCCCGTTGGTTGTGCCTTTTCGAGAAAACAAGTGAAATAGGAACTGATAGACAGACATACAGAGTCCCGAGTTACTGGGTCGCATAAGCTTCTCCGTGCCTAATAGAATTACCAGGAAATATGTTCCTCTTACTTTAAATATTTGTAGATCTAACTTTGATATGCATGAACCGTTTAGAGTACTGTGTAACGACTATAATAGACTATATTACTACCGACACTTTGCCAAGCCTAAAAGCATTCATTTTATCTTACTTAACACAAAATTAGTATTAGTATTAGTCTCGTACGTATTTCTAATCTTAGTCTGTCCGCTTCCACATTGTCCATTTTAACTTCTCGCGATTTCGTTTTTACGCCTATTAGGCTCCGCGCGTAACAAGCGCTGATTGGTGTCGTAAGGGCGCTGATCATAGTGCATCAACGTCCGAATAAAAATTTGCAGCTTGTTGTAATTGCAAATCACCCCTCCAATCTCTGAGATCAACAGATCAATTGTATTTTTATTTAAAAAAATAAAAACAAATTCAAATATTTGCTCGACTGGGGCTCGAACCGGGTTCCACCTGGCGGTGGGGCGAGCGCCTTCCTCACTGGGCCACAACCGCCTCTTTGGAGCCTACACAAAGAGGCGTAGTGTACTGGAAGTCGGTAAAGCAGTGTCAGGCAGTCACTAACTACCATAATGTCTGATCCAGACTTCAACATCGCAGGAACAGTGGCTGCGGACCAAAGGAAAATGAGGGAAGCATTAAATTCCTCATCAAGCGAATTTAGCTCTCTCTATGCTTCCACCTCTTCCAACGCTCGACAACCTCAAGACCTTTTATCCGATGAAACTGTAACAGACGACGACTGGTGGACCCCACGTCCCAGCACTAACAAACGCCGCTTAGACTCCAAGTCTCCCGATGCCAATAGAAAAATTCAAAGGAGTTCTAAAAGCCCAAAACCAACTGGATATGTTAATCGGTTCTCGGAACTTTCGGACATGGACACTAAAGATGAACTCACCGTCGCTTCTCAAGCCGTCAGCCACAACAACTCCGATGGAGCCAATATTGCCATCTCAAGCAACATCAACGACAACCATGAGAATAGTACCAACATCATTAACAGCAACAACATTGACATAAGTAGCAACAACAATGGCAACAACAACACGACCACCACTAGTAACAGCGGCAATCGTACTACGAACCAGATCACAGGCAACAAGAAAACCTCACGAAATCAGAAACCACCCCCAATTGTAATCAAAAATTGTGAAAGCCTAAACGGACTTATCAGATTCACTGATAAGATCGTCCACCCAACGAAATACTCCATAAAATGCCACCCAGGTAATTCAGTAAAGGAAAGTCTGACTTCTCTTGGACACAATGTGCGCTTTATTAACAGGCCTAGAAGCCGTTTCGACAAATCAAAGCTTGTCAACCTTGTTTCATACGCAAATGCCGCCAAGGGATCTGTATAACAACAAACCCAGCAGGCTAGCCGATTGCAGTGGACAAACGATAAGCAGCATCAACAGTACCCTCCACCACCAACCAACACCACTAGGAAGTAGAAACCGGAACCTACATCATCAAAGCCAATATAACGGACTCCATCAACATCAGCAGCATCCAACGCAGGAAACTTCAAGCCGACTGCAACATCCAGCTACCAAACAACAGCAGGATGTCAGTCCTCGTAGCTCAATCCAACAAGGTGTTTCAGATGATGATGTCAATGATGACTCTCATTACAGGCCTTATATCACAAAAGGCGCCAGGAACTGCACAAGCAATCTCTGGCCTTCTTCCAGTTCATCCAACCCAACCATTAGTCAAATTGCGCTCAAAATCGGTGTTTGGAACGACGACGGGCTGGCCAACTAGGCGCTGGAGCTGGAGCTCTTTGTGCGGAAACATCATATTGACATTATGTTGGTCAGCGAAACACATTTCTCCTCTCGGTCATATTACAAGCTGCAGGGGTACCCAATCAAATCATCCGGCAGATCGCCATCGTGGAGGCTCTGCCATCATTATAAAGTCCTGTCTCCAATACCACCAGTTCGCAAAAATTGAACATTAAAATGCTCAATGGGTCACAGTTAAAGACAAAATGGACCTCGATGAAATTGTCCTTCTGCGTACCGCCGTCGACTTTAGAATACTATTTAAGGAACTAGGACCGAATTTTCTAATTGCTGGAGACTGGAATGCATGGAGACTGGAATGGGGCTCTCGAAACTGCACAGCCAGCGGCAGTGCATTGGCTGACTGTATTTATAGTCCTAATATCCAGGTCCTTGCAACCGGAGGGCCCACGCATTACCCCTACAGTCAACGTACACCATCAGCAACCGACTGTGCCATATATGGAGGAATTCGCTCTGAGCTTGTCACCATCTCAGAAAGCTTGGAACTAAGTTCCGACCACATCCCCTTGGTAATTGAACTAAAAACAGCTGCTTACAAGCTCTCCCGTAAAACGCACATCCTTCCTCAAAACCCCAGCGTTTCGCGGTTCCAAGCAGCTGTTAACAAGCTTGTTAGCCTCAACATGGTCCTAAACACCCCTGAAGATATTGAAGACGCGACTGAGCTTTTTGTCCAAAATATTCACATCGCTGCTGAATCCTCAACCTGTATGCAAGGTTCACCTGACGATCTGGTGAGGTTGAAAAGAGCCTTGCATCGCAGATTCATGCGGTCGAGAGATCCAACCGACAAAAGGGCATATCGTCGCGCTGAGGGCGATCTCAAAAAGTTGTTGCACAAAACAAAAAAATTACTACTTTGCTGATCTGCTACGTAACGCTGATCCTACAAAACCATATGGATTTATCATCTGGAAAGCAGCTAGAGTTATAAAAAGGCAGCCCCCTCGCCTTTGAGAACAGACAGTACAACTCTGCTATCTTCTTGGACGTAAAGGAAGCTTTCGATAGAGTATGGCACGATGTTTTGCTATTTAAGCTGAAACACTCTGAAACACTAGTGTTTTGGGTCCTGTGCTGTACACCCTTTACACCTCTGACTTGCCAAATCCCAGAGACCCGGGTACCCTCCTGGCAACGTATGCTGACGACACAGCCTTCATCGCAAACTCTCCGTGTCGAATCGAGGCGTCCAGAGCTTCTTGGACCTGTACAGCGAGTGGATGAACAGGTGGAATATAAGCATAAACGGAAACAAATCGCAACATTGCAACTTCTCCTTAAGGCATCAAACCCTCCCTAGGGTTAAATTCCAAGACACGCTAATCCCTCAATCCCCCCAGGCCCAGTATCTTGGATTGATCCTCGACAAGCGGCTCACATGGAGGCAACAAACCGACAAAATTGCAGCAACATGTCGAAGTAGCAGCGAGTCATCTAAACCTCAGAAATATAATTCTGATCTACAAGGCAATAGTAGTCCCTTCCATGACATATTGCATGCAAATATGGCGTCCGACCAAACATCATGCGAGTACAAAGGCTGCAAAACCGAGCACTGTGAGAAATGATGACATAACAAGAGACCATCACATCCCCACCCTGAGGGAACAAATCAATCGTCACTCTAGTCGCTACAATGCACGGATTCGAGCGCACTCGAACACCTAGCTGCTTAATTAGCAACTCCGATGATCAGAAGAAGGCTAAAAGAAGGCATCACGCAGACCTATGGATAGGAGGGCGGCAAAGAACGAGATTCCTTCCCCAGTAAATAAAATTAAATCGTGATCGTCACCAAAAACTCCTGTTAATTTTAAAGTCAAAAACATATTGATTTCTATCACTGCTATTATGTTTTTCATGTTATGATTGTATAAATGAAATATATGTTATATAAAAAAAAGAATCTATTTAGAAACCAGAAAAAAGCAAACTTCGTCAAGCTAAAGTTTATATACCCTTGCAGTTATTACAAATCGACTATATTTTGCTATATATGCCTTTATTACTCAAAACAATAAAATATGTCGATTTTGCGCCGCATTTTGCCATCGTTTCTATGGCAGCTATATGATATTGTTGCCCGATTTTAATCTAATTAAACCCGTCATTCCATTTTAAATATTTCCAAATCCCGAAGAACAAAAAAAATTAAAAACAAGAAAGGAAAGCTAACTTCGAGCGGAGCCGAAGTTGAAATACCCTTGCAGAATATTCTGTAAATTATATTCTCCAAAATTATTCATATGATGCATTCTTAGCACTCATAAAAAATCCCAACTTCCTAGCTTTAAAAACACCAAAGTTATGGCATTTCCAATCGTTCAGTTATATGACAGCAATAGGATATAGTCGGCCGATCCTTATGAAATTTGGTAGGTCGGATTGATTGATTGGCCAAAAATAAAACCCAGAGACAATCCCTACTTCCTAACTTTACAAACACCAAAGTTAAGGCATTTCCGATCAATCAGTTGTATGGCAGCTATAGGATATAGTCTGCCAATCCCGGCCGTTCCGACTTATATACTGCGTGCAAAGGAAAAAAGGGTGTGTTTCAATTCGATATCTTTAAAACTGAGAGACTAGTTCGCGTAGAAACTGATAGACGGACAGACGGACATGCTTATATCAACTCGGAACTCGATCCTGATCAAGAATATATATACTTTATAGGGACGGAGATGTCTCCTTTACTGCATTGCACACTTTTGACCAAAATTATAATACCCTCTGCAAGGTTATAACAGTTAAAATTTTTTGATTTTTTTTTCCTATTGTTCCTATGGGTACCCGATCCGGCTGGTTACTATCTGCAATAGAAAGAGAACTTTTGGAAAAATTTCAAGCAGATAACATTAAAACTGAGAGACTAGTTTGCGTAGAAACGGACGGACAGACGGACATGGCTAGATCGACTCTCGTGATGCTGATCAAGAATATATTTACTTTATTGGGTCGAAAATGTCTCCTTCACTGCTTTGCAAACTTTTGACTGAAATTATAATACCCTCTGCAAGGTACTGTCACTGTGTAGAAAAAGAAAAAACTAATTATTTTGTTATCAAAAATAGATAACGTCAAGTTGGTAGTAAAACAGATTTAGGAAATATTCAACTTTTATGCGATTTTACGGCTCCACTTGATATTGAAAATAATACTCCAGGTTTAATACAGTCTTGGCTCATCTAGCACCGTACCCATGTGATGATTTTGCCTGATCGGTCTACAGAGAATTACGATATACAAAATTTAAAATCAGTATTACGAAACACCGATTGAAAATGTAAAATTTTAAACATTTGACGAACAATATTTTTTTGTGATATTTAAGTTAAGATGACCCCCCCATTCACGATGTTAAAAAATCGATTTTTTTATTTAATTCGAACCTATAACTATTCAAGAATGTTCCTTTAAAATTTCAAGTGAACATTTCAAAAACTTTTAAAGATAAGCCGATTTATGGTGGAATCGTCAGGCGACGGCGAGAGCTTTTCAAAACTTTAAACGCGTTTTTCTATGCATATATAGCTATAGCATGAACTAAGATAAATCAAATTGGTGAATATCTTCTTTACTTTTTACCTTGATTTGTGGCTGAAAAGAAGGCGATTTTCAAAAAATAATGTTCAAAGGTCCGCCATTTTGTTAATTTTTGTCCGAATTTAAAAATCCTGGTTCATGCTATAGCCATACATATACTCTTCCTAATCCCGTTGGCATTTTTGGTTTCAGATGTTCCAGTGCGCTTAAATCCACTATGCCGACGGAAAGAAGGGCTGTTGTTCAATGACAAAAAACAACAAAAAAATAAAAAAAGGATCGGCCGACTATATCCTATAGCTGCCATGTAACTGATTGATCGGAAATGCCATAACTTTGGTGTTTGTAAAGTTAGAAAGTTGGGATTTTCTATGGGTTTCATTTTTGGCCAATCAATCCGACCTACCAAACTTCATAAGGATCGGCCGACTATATCCTATAGCTGCCATATAACTAAACGATTGGAAATGCCATAACTTTGGTGTTTTTAAAGTTAGGAAGTTGGGATTTTTTATGAGTATTAAGAATGCATCATATGAATAATTTTGGAGAATATAATTTACAGAGTATTCTGCAAGGGTATATCAACTTCGGCTCCGCCCGAAGTTAGCTTTCCTTTCTTGTTTTTTTTTGAAGTTATCATGGATGGCCAAGATGTACCTACAGATTTAAAAGGAAAACCTGCTACAAACTGCTGGAAAACTGGGCATACGCGATCGATTTCGATTTTACCAGGACAACGATCCGAAGCATTCAGCAGAAATTGTGAAGGTTTGGCTTGTCTGGAACTGCCCTCATGTCGTCATAACGCTAGCATAGTCTCCAGATTTAAATGTGATCGAAAATTTTTGGGAAATATTGGACATCGCTATAAGGAAGAGGAAGATTTCGAACAAAAACGACATGAAAAGTGTTCTTATGGAAGAATGGCCAAAAATTCCAGTGGAAACCACTAAAAAGTTGGTGTCTTCCATGAGAAATCGTCTCAAAGCTGTCCTGAACCAGAAAGGAGGACATACAAAATATTAGCTTTTAAATTACAAATAATAAGTTAAGAAGAATGAACTGCACGAAATAAGCTGCGGCATGAAAAAAGCCTGCACATTTTGTTTTTATTTAATAAGTGTTTTGTTTTTATGATTAAGGAAATCGTTTTAATTTAATAAACAAGTTAATATTCCCTTTTAAAAGACTGCATTTAAATTTTTCTATTATCTTTCTTAGTTTAGCAGGAATAACGACTTAAACTTTTTTTAGGTAACTGCACGAAATAAGCTGCGATCCACTGTAGTTGTTAAGCTACATTTTGAAGGGAAATCTCCGAATTAGTTGGAAAAAGCAAATCTATGGTCCACGACATTATAAAGCGGTTCCGTGATAAATTTAGATTTGCCAATAAAAGCAGGGAAGGCCAAAAAAAGATCTTAAATGACCGAGTAGAAAGGTCGTTTTAAAAGAAATTAAACAAGATCCCTTCAAAACTGCTAAATAACTAAAGATTTCTTTACAAAACACAACTGGTAAAGACGTGTGTCTCTATACTGTGCGTAATACTTTACATAAATTCGATTTCCACGGAAGATTTGTGAGGAAGAAGCCCTTTATTAGCCCCAAGAACAAATAAAATCGCATTAAATATGCAAAAAAAATGTTTGATGAAAACAGGGGATTTTTGGAAGACGGTAATATAGTAGTTATTGAGCTCAAAAAATATTTATTTAAATAGAACCTTTAATTAATTAATAAAAATCAACAAAAATATTATACTATATCATATAGGCAACTTGAGCGGGGATTTTGGATTTGGTGGACACAACAATGAACCAAACTCTTAATTTAAACATATTGAAATCCATTTTGCTGCAAAGTGCAGAAAATCTGGGGATTCGTGATAAATTCCGATTTTATCAGGAAAATTATACCAAGCACACATCGCGAACTCTGCCGACATGGCTCATTTAAAATTGCCCGCATATCGTGTAACCATCAGCCTGGTCTCCAGATAATAATGTTATTGATAATTGGTTGGCTATATTGGACAGAAAAATTCGAAAGCGTCAAATTTTCAATAAGACGGACCTAAAAAATGCATTACTCGAAGAATGGGCCAAAATTAGTCCCGAAGTGACTTAAAAATTGGTCGACTCAATCCCAAAAAGACTTAAAATGATTGTTTACAAGGAGGCTGGTCATATAAAATATTATTTTATCATTTTTAGTTCATAATCTTAAAAAAATATATAATTCTAAGGGCTGGTTGAAATAAGCTGTGGCATTCATTTTACCTTTATTTGAGTCTTAAAATCAAAATAAATATTAAACAAATATTTAAAAATGTTAGAATTCATGAAATAAAACTTAAAATACAGAGCTATAAATCTGCGTTTAAAATGTTCCAATATCTCTCTTAATTTGGCAAATACAGCGATTTAATAATTTACTTGAGCACTGGTTGAAATAAGCTGTGAGCCACTGTATATCGTAAAGCTCCCAAATCGAAAATCACTTTATCAAAATTTTCCTTTCAGATATGATAATTAATTACTATATCAGAATTACGCTTTTAGTTTTGTAAAAATCGGACTACAATATCATATAGCTGCCATAGAAACGATTTCAAAATGCAGTGCAAAATTGACATAGCTTCGTTTTTGTTGAAGCTATTGGATTACTCGAGAGTATATAAACTTCGGTTTGCCGAAGTTATGTTCTTATTTTAATTTGTTATTATTGTAATAAAGGAAAACAAAAACGCTGTCTCGGAAAGGACGAAAGAGAAGTTTGACCAAATCAGAAATCGATCTCAGCGTGTGTGTGTGTGTGTAGACGACAATGCGCGCACTTTTCTTAACCAGTGTTTCTACATTCTGCAAAGCTAAGCTGATCAACTATGATACATATATATTCCACTGATTTCTGTTTTTACATGGTGACATCGAATATTCAAAGACATTTCAGATTACAAAAACGATAAAAAACTAAATGAATGTGAATTTGTGAATTGAATCATAAAAAATCACCAAAATAATTCTGCTTCCGTTGTGGAAAACGCTCACCCCAACTGGCTTTGACCATTCAATCCCCCTCACCCCCCCCACCGGCCCCGCAAACTCAAAAAAAAAAAAAGGTAGAAACATTTTATATGAAGTTTCAGAATAAGATGTTCTAAAGCTTTTTGACAAACCGTATGTTTGCACATACATATTTAAACAATTACAAAGTATTGAACATACCCAAAATGGAAAGGTCGTTCATCAAAAACAGGCGGCCTCTTAAAAGCTTTGGTAATGTGTCCGATGGAAAGTCGAAAGCGTACGCCGGGTATGGTCCTTAGAGTTTTGCACTAATTTATATAATACGCAAGAATACTGATGTACATATTGGTTTTACATTTACAAACATATAAATACATAGATTTAAATGTACTTGTATTCTGCGAACTCATTTAGAAAAAAAAGCTAGCATATGTATATACATTATATAGGTGTATATGCATTTGTATTTTTAAATGTATGTATTCATAAAACTGTGGGAACGATTTTTCTATTATTTCTCAATATTCTGACCATTATTGAATGCACGCACCAATGTTAACATGACCACAACTATACTCGCAGACGAATTTAGGTAAACTTCATTAAAAAATACACCGGCTTTTGGTCTATAAAAAAACAATATATGTGTATAATTCCATAGGTAAATTTCTTCGCTACACAGATAACATACAGATAAACTGGTACTACACAAATAATGCTTGTATTAGTAAACATAACAAAGCTGTGTCCAGTATTCATACATTTTTTAATTCCATATTTTTTATGCATATTTAATACCATGCGTAATGATACTCACGTCTTAGTAAAAGGCAGCGTGCGTGGTTAGGGTGACAAATTTGTATTTAATAAGGTTTACTTAACCGCTGTCTATTATAGAATTAGTACTGCGTAACAACACAGGAATAAGTCAAGACAGGTTAAGAAATCATCGACATTTGAGAAACGATGGGTATGAAACCAAAAAAACATATTTCACGGCTAAGTTTACAAATATATTATAGCTTTTTAATGATAGGTGAATTGGTAATCCAATAACAGCCTATTCCCAGATTAGCAGTCCGGGATGGGTTGAAGGTTTTGACGTGCCTTTAAGGACCCTGTTAGTAAGTCTTGAATTTCCATCCTCAACCAAGCGTTTCAATTCGTAATTTAACCGGCGATTTTCCCGAGCAAGCCAATTTCATCCGTTTCTTTTCAAAGCAAACATCGAGAAGCTATTGATAGAAATTTCGTACTGGTGAAAACTAAACTTGACGTGACCAAATTGACTAATGGAACAGTAATCAGATAATCCCATTGATACAAAACGTCATTTAAAATTGTAATCGGCCTGAAAACTGGAAGAACGCCGTAACATTTATGTTGTCCAACCGTTTGCGTGCACAAACTAATTTACAGAATCGAGCACCACATAAGATACAAAATTTCTTGCCAAATATCATCTCAATCCAATCAAAATAGTTAATTTTTTTTTGCCTTTGCTAATGTTCTATATATTTAGTTTTTTTTTGTCGATAGTTAGCCCTTCGATATACACCAGCAGCACCCATTAGACCCTCAGTTTTATGCTTAAGTTTTGTTTTTTATTTATACAATACAATTTTCTGGTTAATATTTTTAGTTTATTTTCAAGCAGTAAAATATAATTTTTAATGGGATCATATTGCATTTTTATAATTCAGATTTCTAAAAATATTCAAGCCTAGTACTAGTCATGAGAGAGAGGGAGAGGAAAACAGCTGGCGTTCACTTCTCGTCAACGTTTAAGCCTAGTATCCAGATCGACGAAAACCGTACGCACTTTTCGTCGGGCCTTTTTTTCACGTCGGTCCCCTGATCGACGAAAAAAATACCAGAAAATTCCATAGCGTTGCCAGTCTGCGGAACCCTAGCGAAAAGATTAAAAAATTTAATCTATTGGCGTGCGCTTCTCACTGAACATTATGAGAAATGGAGGGAAAAACTCAAAAAACTCACAAAAGTCGATTGCAGGTGCTTACATGTGAGGACAAAATAACATTAATACTATCTGGAGTGCCTCTTGTCGAGCAAAATGTTTTTTAGGTCCAGAATGTACGAAAAAACTCAATAAAAGTGCAGGTATGAACTTTAAATTAGCAAATAGTAAAATAAAAAAAAAACTGTTAAATTTAAATTGTATTGTTTCTTAATTTCTTTGTTGATAATATCTTTTAATGGCTCTTTCCCGCAAATACGATATTTGAATTTTAACTGCTTGTCAACAAACCCAGCTGATTGACAGTACGACCGTAGCACGCTTAAATCTGATGAACTCTCAAACTTTTGGTCACACTGGAAAGATTAAAGTTTTTACGCTATCGTAATCGTTTGTCGATCTGGATACTAGGCTTTAGTGCCAACCCTTAAAATTTTGTTTTGGGCTGTGTGATTTTCGATGAGTGTGAAAGTCACATCATGTTATCACCCGAACAGCTTACCCCTTATACACTCTTCTAAAAGAATCCATCCGTTTGAAACGGTTGGGATTTTTGACAAATCTAAAACTCCGATTCCCACAGAGCACATCCACCATCCGATAACAGCTAATCTAAACAGCTGTGGCTAATCATTTAAGCCTGTTGCATTTTGCACAAAAATTAACAACAGCTCTATAAATGATACTGGAAACAGATTGCAAGTGACCTACGCAAATAACCGCAAATCGAACTAATATGTCTGCAGATTTTTGCCAGCCTGCAGAAAAAACAGCTATTGCCAATATTGTCTAAGTGGTAACTAATCAAGAGATGCGACTCCTTGCCAGGATCTCTCATGTGTTTTACCAAATGATCTCGAAACGGTTGTCGAAAATGGTCCCCTTGTTGACGAGTCTTCCAACTTCCTGAGTTAATTGGTCTCAGCTTCAGATGTCCTTATTATGTTGACTTTCCTTAAGCCTAGTATCCAGATCGACGATAACCGTACGCCAGTCATAAGAGAGAGCGAGAGGCAAACAGCTGGCGTTCACTTTTCGTCGAGCCTTTTTTTCACGTCGGTCTACAAATCGACAAAAAAATACCATAAAATTCCATAGCGTTGCCAGTCTGCGGAAATGAACTTTGGGTGAATCCTAGCGAAAAAATTAAGCAAATTAAGTCTAGTATCCAGATCGACAAACGATTACGCTAGCGTAAAAACTTTAATCTTTCCAGTGTGCCCAAAAGTTTGAGAGTTCATCAGATTTAAGCGTGCTACGGTCGTACTGCCAATCAGCTGGGTTTGTTGACAAGCAGTTAAAATTCAAATATCGTATTTGCGGGAAAGAGCCTTTAAAAGATATTATCAAATACCTTGGCAAGACAAGTCTGCCGCTGTACAAAGAAATTAAAAAACAATACAATTTAAATTTAACAGTTGTTTTTTTTTAATTTACTGATAATTATTTGCTAATTTAAAGTTCATACCTGCACTTTTATTGCGTTTTTTCGTACATTCTGGACCTAAAAAACATTTTCCGCTGACAAGAAGCACACCAGATAGTATTAATGTTATTTTGTCCTCACATGTAAACACCTGAAATCGACTTTTGTAAGTTTTTTGAGTTTTTCCCTCCATTTCTTATAATGTTCAGTGAGAAGCGCACGCCAAAAGATTAAAGATTAAAAACTCACAAAAGTCGATTGCAGGTGTTTACATGTGAGGACAAAATAACATTAATACTATCTATACTTTAATATCTTTTAAAGGCTCTTTCCCGCAAATACGATATTTAAATTTTAACTGCTTGTCAACAAGCCCAGCTGATTGACAGTACAACCGTAGCTCGCTTAAATCTGATGAGCTCTCCAAATTTTGGTCACACTGGAAAGATTAAAGTTTTTACGCTAGCGTAATCGTTTGTCGACCTGGATACTAGGCTTTACGGACTTGCTTCGATTCTCCAAATGACGCCTGGTATACCACTTTAAAAGAACATCCTTATCACGTACGATTTAAGCCTGTTAGGATTTCCAGTTGATCTCTTTAGATGTATCTGAAGTTATCTGAGTGGCAGGACACAAAGAGTCCTCTTAAAATATGTTCATTGCTCGCCGAAGTTTACTTCCTTTCTTGTTGTTCATAATTTAATTATTAATTGTTTTGAATTTGAAATTATGAGTCGTTTTTTTTTTTGAATGTTCAGTCTTTAGTTAAGATTCCTAATTCTAAAATATATTACATATAATCTTAAAATAAAACTTTTATATGTCAAAGAGTCATGTTGCACATGTCAGGGACCATGATACAATCATAATACAATAACATAAGGTAGTCTTGTCGGCTGTCTAAACGTTCGGGTTTTGGTCAGTGCGTGTTCGTTTTTTGAAGAGAAAGGTTGTCTGCGGACGAATTTTTTAAATAATTAACCCGTGCAACATGACTATTTGACAGCGAGCACTGTTTGCGCTGATCATGGTGCTCAACGTCCGAAAAAAAAAACAAAAACGACGCCTAATTTCAAATTCAAAACTATTAAAAATTAAGTTATGAAAATAAGTAAACCTCTTTTATTATGAAAGACAATAAGAAAGCAGGAGCCATCTAAGGGCTAATCCACACATTCTATTGTCGCTCTGCCATTTCATTCGCACTCATTGTTATGATTGTAGAGGTACCAGAATTTGCCGACGAGACTACCTTATGTTATTGTATCTTGGTCCCTAATCACAATGCCTGACGATGATTTGAATTAGCAATGTTAGCAGTGGCGATCACAGCAACGCTGTTAAAGTTAACAGCGCCGAAGTTATCACTGCCAACGATAACATTGGTATTGGCAAGCCCAGTGTTGCAAAAGAGACCGATTACAATAAAAATCAACGCCAGCAAATGTAAACAGTCTATTCAAATCTCCAGTAGCATCGCTCGAGTTGGCAAAAGAAGTGACTATGGAATGTGGCGGCAGCCGGTGTGCTCGTAACTGGGTCAGACAGCTTCAAAACATTGCGCAGCTCTGCAATCTGGACACCGGGTACATGCGTATGCTACTTATTGCAAAAATAAAGGGAAATGCTCAACGCTGCACGCATTCTGGAGCCGACCGGTTGCCTTTGCGAGCAGTTGATCATGGCACTTGGAGCAAAAATGTCCAACGGGAAACTAAGAAACGTATTCCAAAATCGTCACTGGCCTCCAGAAGAAAATGTTGCTACATATTTTAATATTGATGTGGAGGAGTCTCTCGAAAAAAACATCATCGAGGGAATTCCAGCAGCCGGATTGCGTGATCAGACTCGCATACAATGTTGCTCCGAGCTTATGTAGAGGCCTTTCTTAGGGGTCCGTTTGCCGGAGTGGAAGCGAGGAGGCGTTTCTTCGAAGGGCTTATCAGGAGTTTTGCGATGCGCCAAGTGCAATTCCAAAGGGCACTTCGCCAAGGAGTGCCTTAAGCCGAAAAGGGAGCCCGGTTTCCGCTATGCCTGCGGGGCGTTTGGACATTTCGTTGGACAGGGCCCGGAGCGCAAGAGCGCAAATACAAACAACTATGTAAAATATTTTAAGATATTTATACCCGTTACTCGTAGAGTAAAAGGGTATATTGTATTCGTGCAAAAGTATGTAACAGCTAGAAGGAAGCGTTTCCGACCCTATAAAGTATATATATTCTTGATCAGGGTCACTAGCCGAGTCGATATAGCCATGTCCGTCTGTCCGTCTGTCTGTCCGTCTGTCTGTCCGTCTGTCTGTCCGTCTGTCTGTCCGTCTGTCTGTCCGTATGAACTGAGATCTCGGAAACTATAAAAGCTAGAAGATTGGCATTTTGCATGCAGATTCTAGGAGTTCCTACGCAGCGCAAGGTGCCACGCCCCCTTTAACGGCCACAATCGCTTATATACGATTTTAAAAATTTAAATATTTCGGAAAAGTAATAATGCAGTTTTATTGTGTTTATCAATACCTATCGAAATGTAGAAGAAATTTTTCAAATCGGACCATTCGTTAAAAAGTTATGCGTGATCAAAGTTTCTATCTCCATCTCCCTCGCACTCCCTTTACCTGAGTAACGGGTATCTGATAGTCGGGGCACCTGACTATAGCGTTCTCTCTTGTTTTTCACTACAATTATTTATTTATTACATTATAGTTAACAAATATCTGCCAACATAAACATAGTACCCGACTCACATCAACTGGGAGGGGGCAAGGACAGGTGAGTTAGGATGTTTGTTACAATTAAATTAACAGAGCATTTAGAATATATCAAAAAATAAAGTTCGTTATATTGCGAACATAAAACGCGAAATGGGTCATGTACTTCAAAATTCGTCTTACAAATATCGAGGGCAATAGGTCGAAAGTGACGAGTAGACCTTACAGGGATGGAGAACCGTATTTGTCCCATTGGTAGCTTGAATTTACAAGTCCAGTTATTAATTTATGAAGGAACATGACACCGTGGCAGGTTCAAGCGATCCTTGAGGGAGGGCAGGTTCAGTAGACGCAGTCTATCCACGTAAGATGGTAGGTGACGATGTCTTTCCCAGTTTAAACCACGTAAAGCAAAAAAAAGGAACTGTTTCTGTACCGATTCGATAAGGTTTTGATGATTGGTATATTGAGAAGACCAAACACACGAGCAGTATTCAAGAATTGGAGGAAATATATAAGTGTTTCGTGGTATAGGGATCCTCAAATTTCTTAGACCAACGTTTAACAAAGGCAAAAGCCCCTTTAGCTTTACTAACAATAGTGCCAATGTGATCAGAGAAGTTTAAGTTGTGGTTGAATAACACTCCAAGGTCTGTTACGGAATTTATGCGTTCAAGATCATTCGACCCAATAGAATATGACTTTAGAAGAAGCCTCTTCCGATAAAAGGACATAGATTTACATTTCGAGTTGTTTAAAAACACCAAATTCTGGATGCACCAAGAATGAAGGTTGTTCAGATAGGCTTGCAAGAGATCATGGGAATCGGGGTTCGAGAACTACTTGAGGCAAGTCGTTCAAAAGCCTTACTGAAGTCCGTAAAAATAACATCAGTTTGATTGTTATTTTTAAAAGCGCTTCTGATGACTGAGGTAAATTCCAGAGATTTGTAGTCGTTGACCTTCGTTTCATAAAACCATGCTGAGTTGGGGACATTTCTGAGCTGCATTGGTGCTGTAGCTGAGCGGTAATAAGCTGTTCAAAAAACTTGGGGATCGCGCTTAGTTTTGCAATACCGCGGTAATTTTTAATGTCCGATTTGCTTCCCTTTTTATGAAGTGGAATGATATCTGAAAAAGTTTAGATAAAGGTTTGCACAAAGCTTTGGCACATTTTTTTATAACACAGCTCGGTACAAGATCAGGGCCCGAAGAAAAAGACATCTTGATTGTTTTCAGATTTTGTAAAACATCATCTTCACTAATTAAGGGCGTGAAAATACAATTGGAGTGAGGAAGAGGGTATGGGTAGGATAAAGTGTTATCGTAACTAAAAGACGAGTACGTGGACTGGAAAAATTTTGCAAATAAGTTCGCAATATCGACGTCACTAGAGGCAGATGTCGTATCAAGGTGAAGGCAAGATGGAAATTGTTGCTATTTTCATTTCGAATTAACAAATGCGTAGAACTGCTTGGGGGTGTCTTGGAATCCTATTCTGCAACGGTTTAGGTAACTATTGTAACATTCGGAATTGTTGACTAAGAAATTTGAACGAGCTATTAGATAAATCAAATGGTCAACTTAAATTTCTTAAAAAGTATAGACATGGAATTTTTTGAGGAAAGAGAGTCTACGAGAGAACCAAGGGGGCTTATGAGGCGCGTTTGCAGAGGGAAATGAGGGAACGAACGTATCGAAGGCAGAATAGAGTATACCATAAAACTGTTCTACAATATGTAAGGGATCATCGTTTGAATCCATAAAAGACCAGTCGAGTTCCGATAAATGCCTATTCAATTCTGCGAATTAAGCTCTTCGAAAACAGCGAAAAAACAGTAATGGAGCTGAAGCTTCTAAAGTAACCTCAAGTGTAGGATGGTAAGCGTCTTCAGGATTGGAGAGAGGGCTAATTCGAGTTACGAATGCATTGGCGAACTCCGAGACAAAAATAAGGTCTAAAAATTTTCTGGAGCAGTTCAAGATTGAGTTCAGTTCAATGAAAGATCAATAAGACCGTAAACAAACTCATGGTCCGTGGTGGGAACGAGAGCAATTGAATCAGTTGATGTCATCCAGAAAATGTCAGGGAGGTAAAGTCGCCCGTTACAATAAAATGATCGTTATAGCCGAGGGTTGAATGAATAGTCTGTATTTGAGCCAAATGCTGAAGATTGAGGCTAATATCAGAACGGGTGGGGAATATACGAGCATGATATAAAAACTAACTCTAATATGATGTCCGGACCAATTATCGGAATACGTTGAGAGACAAGATCGGACTTGACGGCAATAAGAACATATTGACACAGCGGTCACATCTATATATAACTTAACTACCAGCAAATATTTCGCAGTCAGACACAGAGGAATTAAGCCACGTTTCGGGAAAAGCAATCACATTAGCACCGAAGGAGACACTGTTGACGTGCAGTTTACTAAGTTTGCTAAGTCACTGTCTGTTCAAAGCTTTTCGTTATAATAACGAACACCGAAAACTAGTCAAAATGACACAAGATCATTTCAAACGGTGTAAACTAACAGGTAAAATATGATCAGATGGAGGAACGATAAAATACACGTCCGACAACGACTAAGTTTATTTATATTATAAAGACCCATTAGTTGCAGCATGCGTCATAAACACTGGGCGCCCAATTTCTTTTGCTAAATTAAATAGTTTATCCTTTACAGTTAATTTGAAATCCGATTCAGAAAACTTTTTCGGGCTGAACAAGAGCCAACTGAAAATATTTGGAAAAACTTTGTATTACATTACAAAAGAATCAATAAAGTGTTGTTTATCTCTTTAGTGAATTAGTTAGTGAAACCGTTAGCAAAGCAGGGACAGCGAGTCTCAAAATTAGCCAAAAAGATATTCAAAATGCAACAGCGAAGCCTACAGTTAATTAAATGGTTAGTCCCAAGGACGGTAAGACGGTCAGTCCAGCGGTTAGTGTGATAGTTATAATTATGAAAAAAACGGTAGTTAAGCATAAATTACTTAGAAACTGAAAAAGTGATTTACATATGCGGCGCAAATGATGACCAAGACCTAAACCGTCGATTAAAATAGATTATATGCAATTATATGTGTTTAGAAAGGCCAAAGGAACCTTCCATTACATGTGAAAGAAAATTAAATTTAGAAAAATTGTTTAGTTGTGCTTCAAGAGGACACGCTTCTTCAGAAAAACTAAAATATGCAACATTTTCTGGATTAATATTTAAGAAAAGGTATCATAAAGATTAATATTAAATAAAAGGTATCATAAAGCCTAGGTTTTGAATACGCTTCACATATAGATGAAAAAACCGGAGACATGAGACTTAGACTTTAGAAAACTTAACAATGTGTTATTTAAAGATAATTATCGCAACTATCGATGACCTATGAGACAAACTAGTTAATAAGAAAGTTCTTACGAAATTTTTGATTTAAAAAATGGCTATTTTCATGTATTTGTTAGTAAGGAATCGGTCAAATACACCTCTTTTGTAACACCGTTAGGTCAATTCAAATTTCGCAGGGTGGGCCTAAAAACTGCATCAGCGGTGATTTGTAAAACAGATGTTTGAGGATCTTATTGGAGACAACAAAGTAATTATATACATGGACGACATTTTGATCGCCAGCACGGATACCGAGGAACACTTACAGGTTTTAAAAGAAGTGTTTGTCAGATTAGTTCAAAACAATTTAGAATTACATATGGATAAATGCAATTTCCTTCAGACTAATATTAAATATTTAGGTTGAATCCATACAACATTATCCAACCCCAGACCAAACAAAATCTGTTCAAAGTTTTCTTGGCTTATGTTCCTTATATAATCTTTTAAGAAAAGACTAAAAATTCAAGTTTGAAGATTTTTTAATTCTTAAAGATTAGATAGTGCAGGCACCGGTTTTGGCAATTTAACAATTACAAAGACGATGTGGAACTGCACTGTGATGTCACCCCTCTTGGTTTTGGTGCTGTTTTGTGTCAAAAGAAAGAAGACGGAAAATTACACCCCATCGTTTACTACTCCAAGCGCACATTCATTGCAGAGTCAAAATATCACAGCTTCGAGCTTGAGACAATAGCCATTATTCACGCATTGCGAAGATTTCGGATATATATGGAAAACGATTTAAGATTATTACATATTGTTTATTCAACCTTTAGCGCTTAATAAGATTGAGATTAATAGCTAGGTGGGCGTTAGAGCACAAAAGTTATGACTATGAACGGATACATAGAAAAGGCAATAAAATGCAACATGTTGACGCTCTTAGTGGATGCACGAATATTTTGATAGAAGAATCCAATAAGATTGTAGAAAACTTAGTAATCTGCCAAGCCAAGGATCCAAAAATTCATGTAATTAAAAAAACATTTTGAGAAAAATTAGCATAAGTTATTTAAATTGAGAACCGGAATAGTTTCTAGGAAATGTAACGATGGCAGATTATTATTTTATGTTCCTACGGATATGAAATAGCGTCTTCTGTATAAGTATCACAACTGTTAGATGTCATTTCGAAAACTTATTGTATTCCTAACGCTTAATTCATATGTTCAAGCCATGTTGAAAACTGTTTTTAATGCATTGCATTTTCCCCTTAGACAGGCAAGAAAGGGTTTTGAGATAATACATATCGATCATTATGGCCCACTCAATTCAAGTAGAAAAAACATGTTTTAGTAGTCATCGGCGGTTTCACAAAGTTCGTACGTTTAGCACCACTAACACAAGGGAAGTCATTGCACCATTATGGACTACTTTAGAGCATAGACAAGCCCAAATGCATAACTTCACGTCAGAAGAGTTCGATGATTTTTTATTATAATTTAACGATAAGCATATAAAGATAGCAACTTCATCACCACAGACAAACGGGCAAGTGGAAAGAGTCCACATAAGCCTTGGACAAATGGTAGCTAAACTGAGAGCCCGAGAAAGGTATATATTGGAACACAGTGATTGATAAAATAGGAAACGTAATAAGTAGCACCCAACAGCGCAGTATAAAACAAATTACAAGCAAGATGCTTTTTGGCATAGAACAAAGAGAAATAGTAGATGATTAGAAAGAAAAGTTAGAAGAGTTGCACAATATGACAGATACTTGAAGAAAATTACAAACGATAAAAAAAAACAAGGAAAATCACAAAATCACAAAGTACAATAAGGCAAGACACATAGAAAGCCGTCAGAACACACAAAAGGAGACTAGGTAATAATAAAGAATTTCGATAGCACAGCAGGATTTTCTCGAAAGTTAATTGCAAAAAAAACGGCTTGACGTAATTTCAAAAGCATTAAGAAATAGACGGGTTTCAGGTATCCCGTAACCTGTACCAAGGTGTCAGGAGCATTTAAAATAT
The DNA here is from genome assembly GCA_018152295.1 of Drosophila carrolli. NCBI lineage: Eukaryota > Metazoa > Arthropoda > Insecta > Diptera > Drosophilidae > Drosophila > Drosophila carrolli. The sequence goes on from JAECXJ010000013.1 coordinate 305,961, forward strand.
CAACCACTGGTCACAATTCCATTAAAGTGATAACAGTGATCAGGGGAACAGTGATCAGGAAGACCGAGCTGTGGCAGTATAGATACATATGAGAACCACTATTTCATGTACATTAAGATATTTACGCATTAAGCCTACTGTATAACGGTAAGATATATACTGTCATTCTTTTCTATCATATACACTTTAAGAGATAGAATTTATACCTAAATGTAAAAAAGGACAGAAGCGGTTGATTGAAGGGAATAACGAGACATTCATCTGAGCCAAGATATAATTATAAACAAGAGAGAACGCTATAGGGGGCGTGGCACCATTTTGAAACAAACTTGCGCTGCGTAGGAACTTCTAAAATATACATGCAAAATGCCAATCTTCTAGCTTTTATAGTTTCCGAGATCTCAGCGTTCATACGGACAGACAGACGGACAGACGGACATGGCTAGATCGACTCGGCTAGTGATCCTGATCAAGAATATATATACTTTATAGGGTCGGAAACGCTTCCTTCTAGCTGTTACATACTTTTGCACGAATACAATATACCCTTTTACTCTACGAGTAACGGGTATAAATATATAATCTTAAAATCTAACGCTAAGTTTGCTAAACGCAAGGGCTAAACAAGAAGTGATGGCACTGGGACCTTTTCTTGTAATTTATCCTAAAGATGAACTTGATAAACTAATCGCAACATAAGATGAGTACCAAAGCGAACCTAATGCAGGAACTTTTAGACACAACTAAAAATAAGGCATTACTTCCCAAATATATTTCCAAATTTTTTTTCCGTTAGTAGTGTCAAATCGGCATCGGCAAACATGCCGCTAAAGTAAGCTTCTGTGACTGTGGCTAACCCTTCTCTTAAAGAATATTTTTATAGGCAAACTAGCAGGGTGCCCGCAGCTTCGCTTGCGATGTCTTATGTTTGCATTATACCTGTCTCCATACAGGAAGCTCTTAAATATGTATTAAGACAATATTTTTAAATAAAGCAATTTATGCAATGTTTATATCGAATAATAAGATTAAAAACTACAAAAACGCATCTGTATATGTGCAAAATGCAAGTATGCTAATTGCTATATCACAACAAAGCCTTAAATCTAAGCGGTCAAATTTTTTAAAAATTTATAATGTCTTAAACTATTTTTGGGCGAAAACACGGATTCGATTGGTTTAACGGTTTAGCGCCCAGAATTTTTGAAAGGAAAATTGACCTTTTTTCCAATTGGAAGCGATTGGTGCCACTTAGGATGCCCCAATAAATCAGTTTAAAGTTATTAGAATGTAATAAAAATGCATATTAATATTGTTAACCAGTGGTTTTGGCTGTGCGTTGATTCCCAGTTTTCTTACTGATAGCCTTATATATAGAGATGATGACTGCCCCCTGCCCTTTTCACAAAGCCCAGCGGCTTGAACGCTTTGACGGGGCTTATTCGTGTGTATTGCTGTTATAATTAAATTTTAATTTATTGTTAAGTTTAATTTAGCTTTATGTTTTTAATTTTAAGTTTTAACAAGAAAGGAAAGCTAACTTCGGGCGGAGCCGATGTTGAAATACCCTTGCAGAATATTCTGCAAATTATATTCTCCAAAATTATTCATATAATGCATTCTTAATACTCATAAAAAATCCCAACTTCCTAACCTTAAAAACACCAAAGTTATTGCATTTCCAATCGTTCAGTTATATGGCAGCTATAGAATATAGTTGGCCGATCCTTATGAAATTTGATATGTCGGATTGATTGGTCAAAAATAAAACCCATAGAAAATCCCAACTTCCTAACTTTACAAACACCAAAGTTATGGCATTTCCGATCAATCAGTTATATGGCAGCTATAAGATATAGTCGGCCGATCCTTATGAAATTTTGTAGGTCGGATTAATTGGCCAAATATAAAACCCATAGAAAGTCCCAACTTCCTAACTTAACAAACAGCAGAGTTATGGCATTTCCGATCCCGGCCGTTCCGACTTATATACTGCGTGTAAAGGAAAGAAGGGTGTGTGCAAAGTTTCAATTCGTTATCTTTAAAACTGAGAGACTAGTTCGCGTAGAAACAGACAGACGGACAGACGGACATGGCTATATCAACTCAGGAGGTGATCCTGGTCAAAAATATATATACTTTATAGGGTCGGAGATGTCTCCTTCACTGCGTTGCACACTTTTGACCAAAATTATAATACCCTCTGCAAGGGTATAAAAAGAAACCAAAATCAGCCGCCGGTCAATTATTGTAGTACACAGAGTCAGAGAGAGAGAGACAGTGCGAGAGAATGCATTCGGTGATCAATGATTGTGTATAATTTGTTGGAATTATTATTCCTACTTTAGGCTAATGTAACTTCTTTAGAATTGACCTAGAGCTTCAGTAAACCACCATATGAATCCTTAAAGTATCAGGATTCCCTCGATAAATTTTCATATTGCTAATTGACTTAGATCAGTGTTTTTTTGCCGTTAGGAAAAAATGTGAAAGATTCTTAGATTTTCAAAAATCGATAAAAAATAGTAAACATTAAAATATCCAATATTAAATTAAATAGAATCTTTATTATATAGAGGACTAAATTTTGGCCAAAAATCGCATCGATTGATAAACGCCTTTAGCGTCCAGAATTTTTTATAGAAATTGGGGGTTTTTTGCCACTGAAAGAAAATGGGGCCATGTTTGTGGCCAAAATAAATCTTAGCAAATCAGTTTAGTGTTATAAGAATTGAATGGTAAAAAATTTTAATAGGGTCATTTAATTAGTTTAGGCTGTGCATTGATTCTTAGTTTTCAATGAACAGTTTTATATGTATAGATGAATGAATGACAGTTTCCCGTTCTCTAGTGACGCTTTCATTGAGAAATACAGAGTATTTGCCAGAAGCGGCGCAGAATCCATGAATTCCAATAACATTGTGGCTCTTCATTGCTAAGGGAAATATATCAATTTTTTTGGAACAGCCTTGAGGTGATAATTCCCTATGTAAAACCGGTCAACTGAAACCGTAAAAATAAAAAAAAATCATTAGTTTAGAGTAATTCCGTGTATCTGAACGACTGTTTTTATAATTTTTTTTGTGATTACGGAAACGTTTTATGCAAAAGGTTTTACAAAAAAATCCATTTCTGCGAAATAAAAATTTGTGCATGAAAAATCGATCGATCACACAAAATTCATCACGAACATTTAAAAACAAATTTGAAGAAAATCGGTTCAGTAGGTTTTCGCCAATCCATATCACCGCAAAGTAATTTTTTGGGTTTGGGGCGGGGACGAGGCGCGCGACTAGGAACGCTGTAACTTTCTTTCTTCTGCTCAAATCTCTATGAATATTTGGGAAAATGTTCTCATGGAGTTGTTCTTCAAGATAAAGTAATAACAACATTTTTGATTTTTTGAAAATGAAAAAGGTATATAACCCGTTAAGTTCCACGTATTACAGATACAATATTTATCAGCAAGCCAGGAAGACAAAAACGAGGATTACTCAACATCGCTGTAACAGCTTACAAATACTTATTTGGTACACTTGATAATAACGGCAGGTAATAATAAAAACAGTCAATCAAGGAATAACAGTAATAAATAAAATACACTAGTAGAAAAGTTAATTAAAATGGCCAATTTTCAATATAAACATTTTTCGCAGAATTCATACAAGACATTGAGTTAAGAATGCAGCTCCCAAGATTAGATATTTACTCCAAATTATTAAATGATGATTTTAAATTATGATTTTAATAAAAATATAACAACAAAAAAAATAATAAATATTAAAACTTCAACTTGGTGTAAATTGAAATCAAAAACATACCAACAGAAAATATTCAAGAAAGAAAATATTCATTAAAGAAAACAAGAAAGGAAAGCTAACTTGGGCGGAGCCGAAGTTGATATACCCTTGCAGAATATTCTGTAAATTATATTCTCCAAAATTATTCATATGATGCATTCTTAATACTCATAAAAAGTCCCAACTTCCTAATTTTAAAAACACCAAAGTTATGGGATTTTAAATCGTTCAATCATATGGCAGCTATAAGATATAGTCGGCAAACCTTATGAAATTTGGTATGTCGGAACTGCCCAACTGCCTAACTTAAAAAACACCAAAGTTATGGCTTTTCCGATCGTTCAGTTATAAGGCAGCTATATGATATAGTCGCCCGATCCGGCTCGTTCCGACTTATATACTTCCTACAATAGAAATACAACTTTTGGAAAAGTTTCAAGCAGATAGCTTTAAAACTAGTTTGCGTAGAAACGGACGGACGGACAGACGGACATGGCTAGATCGACTCTCCTGGCGATGCTGATCAAGAATATATATTCTTTATAGGGTCGGCAATGACTCCTTCACTGCGTTGCAAACTTTTGACTGAAATTATAATACCCTCTGCAAGGGTGTAAAACGTAATTCAATTCCTATTATGTTAAGCAAACGCGCACTTAGGCCAAAACACCCACATTGGGTCCATGTACCAAATATTATAAACACCAAACGAAAACAATTAAGCCCTAACCTTTTTACACTCGTTTTCTTGATACAGTGGTCCCAATAAATAAAATGAATCATACAATTCTGGCCACCCCGACAATTTTATTTTCGACCCTCGTAGGAGAATGGGAAAGCAGATTACAAAAAAATCAAGAATGCCGAAGCTTAATGAATTCTGCTTTAAATGCTTATCTCTTATCGCATCTCGCGTCTTCAAGTAACGGTAAAAAAAGCACCAGAGTTCGGTTTTTGTTATGACTGAAAGTGTAACAAAGCTTTACGACATATTTCAATTATTGCGCCTGGAGAGATCAATTCGGTATTAATTAAATTTGTTTATATTTCGGTTTACAATTTAATAACTTTATAATAAAATGCCACGTGTTATTCATGGAGGAAGAGGGAAGGATAAAAGTTTACAACGATGATGGCTCTAATGTTAGCGAAATAATGCGGGGAAGCAATCGAACAAATTTTTGAACAATCCGGATAAATATGGTGTGAAGCGAAGTTCTAGTAGAAAATCCAAGTTGTCTGACAGCGATAAACGTCGCATAATACTGAAAGCTAGCAATTCCTTTGCACCGTTTTCAAGGAGCGGTTTTTGTTACGTCTAAAAGTGAAACATATGACATATTTCAATTATAGCGCCTGCAGAGAACAATTTGGTTTAAATTAATTTTGTTTATATTTCGGTTTACAATTTAATTAATTTATAATAAAATGCCGCGTGGAAGATTGTTATCCATGGAGGAAGAGGGAAGGATAAAAGCCTACAACGATGATTTCTTTAATGTTAGCCAAATAACGCGGAAAAGCAGTCAAACATGCTGTGATATCACCAAATTCTTGAACAATCCGGAGAAATATGGTGTGAAGTTCTGGTAGAAAACCCTAGATGCCTGACCGCAATAAACGTCGCATAATACAGAAAGCTAGCAATTCCTTGCATCGTGCTGTACACTTGCCGCAAATTGTAGTAAGCCTATGTCACGGATTACTGTTTGGCGGCCGCTGAAATCATTGTAGTGTATGTCAGAGTAGTCTGCAAAAGGGTCCGTTTTAAAACCGCGTCACCAAACAGCACGACTTCAATTAGGGAAAAAAAGCTTGATTTTGTTATAATATGCTTTCCCATTTTCCTACAAGGGTCGAAACTAAAATTGTCGGGGTGTCGTATCATTTTGGGTAAGAGTGTACTTTAACGGCAGCTAAAGGGTAAAACTGCTGTCCAAGTTAGTGAAAAATATAAGAAAGGCTTTTAAAATACCCAGACTTCTAAAAACCATTTATACTAGCCTCGAACGCTAGCAACGTAGCTAAATGATAGGGAGACAACTTATTCCACAGTAGAGAAAGAAATGCTAGCAATCATTTGGGCAACCAAATACTTCCGCCCTTATATGTTCAGACACAAATTTCAGATCGTTACAGATCACCGACCCCTAACTGAGTTTCAAAGAACCAATCTAAATTGGTGCGTTGAAAACTCCAACTACTAGAGTATGACTAACATCCCTAATGAGTTTCAAAGAACCAAAGTCAAAATTGGTACTCCAACTACTATAGAATGACTATAAGTGGTGTATAAGAAAGGGTCACAAAATAAGGTTGCGGACTTATTAAGTCGTATCACATTCGATACAAACTGTATGATAATATCAACTGAAACGGATATAACTTCGGAAAAATCAATTAACGAATTCAAATTACAGTACATTTTTGAACTAGGAAATATGAGAAGCGTAAAGAATTGTATCTTCTTTAAAAATAAATTAAGACGAACTATTACAGATGAACGATTTGACTTAGAAAGGGTTACTCGAATATTAAAAGAAATTGTAAAACCGAATAAAATGAAAATTTAACTTTATTTTGTTTATACAGTTTTGATTCATATTTTTCCTTTAGATAATTTTTTCTGATGAAAAAAAATGTAGTTTTGACGGCCCAGATGGGTTTCGGCACTATTGGAGAGAATTGCGTAAGGATACAATTATGTTTTCCAAACGCAATTCTGGAGGCGGATTCGAGATGGTTTGCGGAGCCTTTAATGCGTCTGCAACACAAGAACATCGGAAATAAGAAAATCACATTTAAAGCAGAATTAATTTTTGTTTTTATACTTTATTCTTATTTATTGGATCTTCTCTATTACTTAAGAGACTTACCAGGGGGCTCCAGTTATTGTTCGAAGGGTCTTTGATTGTACTCTTTGAATAATTTCTATATTGCTGCTGCTTGCGTTTCCCCAGAGCTCGGAACCGTAGGTCCAGATCGGCTTTAAGCGCGAGTTATACAGTAGTACTTTATATTCGAGTGGAAGGGGAGAGCGGTAGTTCATGAGCCAGTGAAGGCTGCTGGCCTTTAGTTTTAAATGGGTCTTCTTTGCTTCTACAGGGTTGCCCATATTCGACGGACCCATGTTTTTTTTTAAAAAATCAAAGAAAAAAATAAAAATTTGGCGGTTGGCAATCTTAATCATTTAATTTGTTCCAAGTAGATTTGTTTACATCAATTTTTGAATATGATATCTTTCAAATGGCCGCCTCTGGCGTTGATGGCGTATTGTGCCCTTTTTGCAGCATTTTCCATCGTTTTCGCCAACATTTCGGCCGGAATAGCGGCTATTTCTTCACGAATGTTGTCCTTGAGCTCTTCTAGGGTCCTTGGCTTGTTAACGTAAACCTTTGACTTCAAATATCCCCACAAGAAGAAGTCAGGCGGCGTCAAATCGGTCGAACGCGGTGGCCAGTCCAAATCACCACTTTTCGACATCAAACGGCCCGGAAACAATTTCTTCAGAAAATCGATTGTTAAGCGACTTGTGTGCGGTGGAGCGCCGTCTTGTTGAAACCAGAACTGCCTCATACGCTTTCGACGAATAATTGGCATCACAAAATTGGTCATCATGTCGCGATAACGCTCCTGGTTGATGGTAACAGCATGGCCATTTTCATTTTGGAAGAAAAACGGCCCAATGACCGTTTTCGAACTAACGCCGCACCAAACTGTGACTTTTTCGTCGTGAAGAGGCACTTCTTGAATCTTCTCAGGATTTTCAGTGGCGTAAATACGGCAATTTTGCTTATTTACGGTCCCATTCAATATGAAATGGGCTTCATCGGACATGATAATTTTGTTCCAAAATTGATCGTCATCTTTGGCCATTTCGATGACTCTTTGGGCCCATTCCAATCGACGAGGCTTGTCCGTAAGCAACAATCTTTGCGTCAATTGAATTTTGTACGGGAACAAATGCAAATCAACGCGAATAATCCGTTGTAAAGTGGACCGAGCCATGGCCAACTGCTGAGAACGGCGTTTTTGGGATGTTCTTGGGGACCTCTCAACACTGGCTCGTACGGCAGCGATATTCTCGTCCGATCGCCTTGGTCGACTTTTATTTGGCCTCTTCGGATTAGAAAGAGCCTCACCAGTCGTAAATTTTTCGTATAAACGCTTAATGGTGTTCTTAGAAGGCGCACTTTTCACATTTTTTAATTTTTTAAAAGCACGTTGAGTTTTCACAATTGACTTGTTCTGTTGAATGTAAATTTCAACTATTTCAGAGCGCTCGCGTGGCGTGTATTGTTCCATGGTAAAAATCTGCTTGGACTGACGCTTCAAACGCGGTATGTCATTAAGCGATCTGGCATCTCTGTCAAAAGTTATGGCGTCGTCAGATGGGTCCGTCGAATATGGGCAACCCTGTATATGCTTTCTCCAGGTAAGCCTCCTGTCTAGGTGTATGCTGAGATAGGTGACTTCGTCTGCTTGTGGAACCGGCTTGTTGTTTAGCGTCAGTGGTGGGAATTTCGAAAAGTTTAGTGTAAATGTAATGTGCTTACACTTTTGCTCATTGACTTTGATACGCCAGTCTGCGAGCCATTTTTCTACAGCTACCAGGTGTTCTTTTAAATGGGTTGTAGCTGTTTTTGGGCATTTCGAGCGGCTGACAATGGCAGTGTCGTCAGCAAAGGTTGAGATGAGGGTCTGGCGGCTTGTTGGAATGTCTGCCGTGTAAAGGATGTACAAGATTGGTCCAAGCACACTTCCTTGGGGTACTCCAGCTTCGATATTACGGATGGTTGATGTAAAGGTTTTACATCTCACGGTGAAAACTCTGTTTCTGAGGTATGACTCAAGCAACTTGTGAGTGTTTTCCTGTAGGAGGGTTTTGATTTTGTGTACCAGACCGTCGATCCAGACGCGATCAAATGCCTGTGACACGTCCAGAAATAAGGCACTGCAATATTGCTTGTGTTCGAAAGCCCTGCGAATTTCAGATGTTTAGCGGTTTACCTGTTCGATAGTTCCATGCTTTTCCCTAAATCCGAATTGGTGCAGAGGGATCGTTCTGTTGTTTTGAAGATGTGTTACTATATGAACAAGAAGCAGTTTTTCAAATAGCTTTGATAGACATGGGAGCAGACTGATGGGCCGGTACGAGGAAGGCTAGGATTTGTCTTTTCCTGGCTTCGGGATCATTGTAATGACAGACTTTTTCCATTGGTCAGGAAAGTAGACCCATTTCAATATTGAGTTAAATATAAATGCGATGCATCTGACTGCGCATGCAGGTAATTCAATTATCATTTTTGGAGAAATAAAATCGTGACCAGGAGCCTTTTTTGGGTTTATGTGTTCTTTAATAGCCTTAAGTATTGTGCTGGTTTCAAGGGTAACTGGGGAGGTCGGCGACGCTAGCGAGACATTCGGTAGAGTGAATTGTTTGGATGGCGGGTGGGGCTTGAAGACGTTTTCCAAGTGATGGGCAAAGGTGTTAGCTCTTTCTTAGTCACTGCGCGCCCAGGCACCTGATTGTGATCGAATTGGCTAATCGGGATCTATTGGTGGTTGCATGTTTGGGTGAGCTCTCCATAGTGGGAATTTATTACCCGTCGGGGATAGTTTCGCAATGTAGGCCCGTTGGGCCTGGTTCTTTTCGGTAGAGAGGGCCTTCGACAATTTTCGAGATGCTTCATTAAGTCTTTTCTTAGTAGCTGGGGACCGATGAGTCTGCCAGTCTCTGCGAAGTCTACGTTTTTCAAGTAGGAGAGACTCGATCTGGATACTTGAGCGTCCAGTTCTTAGCGGGTTTGTGGATGAGGGTTCTGGCGTAGAATGTTTGGCGGCAGAGGACATTACGTCAGTGAGGTGTTTAAGCGACTTATCCAGAAGCTGCGGCTGTTAAGATAGACAGAGGAGAATTGGCGAATGGTCCGATGTAAGCTCTTCTAAGGTTTTTATGTTTATCAGCCTGTGCGAGACTCTTCTAATAACAGCAAAATCGATAATGTCAGGTTGTTTATTTGGATCTGTGGGCCAGTATGTAGGCCTAGCTGGTGAGACAAAGTCAAGCGTATTACCAGGAGTGATGATAGCGTTGTATAATTGGCGGCCTTTGGGGTTGATAAGACGAGATCCAGTGGGGATGCTTTGCGTTATAATCACCGGCAGCTATAAAGCAGCGTCCTAGTGAGTTGTAGAAATTCAGAAATTCATTTTCTGCAATACTGAAGCGTGGGGGCAATATATGGCGGATATGGTAAGTGGGCCGCCAATTAGGTTTATACGTAGGGATGTGGCCTGCAGGTAGTTAGTGGCGAATGTCTCCAAGGGATGATGTTTTATGCGTTGTTTTATGAGTATACCGGTACCTCCGTGTGCTTTACCGTCCGGGTGGTTGGTCGCGTGGAATATATATCCGATGATATGGAAGTAGTTTTTATTAGTTAGATGGGTTTCAGAAAGTAGCACGATATCGATATTGTGGCTGTTTAGGAACTGTAGGAGTTCGTTTTTGTGCCGGGAAACGCCGTTTGCGTTCCAGAAGCAGGAGTCCATTTATACAGACTTTTGTTTGATCAGCAGTTCCATTAGAAGGCTCTGGTTTCGCAGTAGTTCTTGAAGGGAACTTTGAATCGTCATCATGACGTTTGCAAGAGTAGCTAGTGTAGATTCTAGACCGCTAAGTGTTTGTGGGGGAAGAGTTTGATTTTGCTGCGTAGAAGGTTGACTTGTTGTTTGGCCATTTTGGCTTAAGAGCGGAAAATCATTTAGATTTAATATGGGTGGCTGTGGACGCAATGCTGCAGGTTGGGCGGCAGATGTTTGTGAGATTCCAGGGTAGCGGAGTGCGTTGGCAAAGGAGACACCAGGAGTGGTTGTTGATGGGGTGAAGATGTTTGGTTAAGCAGAGTGTTGAGCGGCGAGTGGATTACTGCGTCTCTGATTTAGGCGGTTCTTGAGTTCTTTGTAGACGGGACAGCCCCGGTAGTTGGCAGTATGATTTCCCCCACAGTTACTGCATTTCCTCAGAGTAGGGTCTTCTTTGTTTCCCAGGCATGCTTCAATGCAATGCAAATCTCCACAGGCGACACAAACTGGACGCAGGGTGCAGTAGGTTCTTGTATGCCCGAACTCCTGGCAGTTTGTACACTGTACGGGGCCGTTCCGCTTATGCGGTTCCTCTACGGTGATTCTTCGGTGAAGGAGATATTGCAGATTGTAAATAGGATGCACTGCATTTTTCTTTAGAGGTTTCGTCTCTGGGGCCAGCTCAATCTTAAACAGTGGTTGGGGAATTTTATCCCTGTTCACTATGTTCACGATGTGCTTAACGTCGAAGCCATTTTCCGTGAGGCCTTCAGCTATTTCTGCTACCGCAACAGTCGATTCTATACCTTTAAGTACAACTTGTAGGCCTTTCATACTTTTTAGTTGGTAAGTGTAGTAATTTATAAGCTCATTGTCGAGATATCTTGTTACAGAACGGAAGTTGTCTTCGTTGTTAGCCTGGAGTTTTGTTTCTAATATGTTTCCTCTTTTTAAGGTATTGATATAGAAGTGGTTAGGCCCGATTACTTGTTTAAGCTTATTGATCAGATCGACACTGTTGTGTTTCCTAATATATATTGGCGGTGGCTTTACAGCTTTCATGACTTGAGGCGCCTGACCCTTGTCTTCTTCGGTCTCGCCAAGTATGGCAAATCTGTTTTCGGATGTTCGTAGTTGCCTAAAGTTTTCGGTATTCATTAAGCTTCCATTCTGCATACTTGATTTTGTTGTAATATGCTATCCCATTCTCCTACGAGGGTCGAAAATAAAATTGTCGGGCTGTCGTATAAATTTGGGCAGGAGTGTAATAATTAAGGGGTTATCCGGGTCTTGGACCACGAAGAAAAGCCTATTTTCGTGAATTTTTATAAAAGATCTTACGACAATTTCACAAATTTCGTTTATTGTACATTAATGTTTATGGTTTGACCAACATTGTGTAAAAGTTTGAACCAAAAATTTTTAAAATTGAGCCGTTGAGGCAGGCTTGAACTTGACCTCTTAAAAAATTGTGTCCTTGCGGTAGGCAAAATATCTCCGTCAATTTTTATCTCAAATCAAAAAACCAAAATTATTCTGATATTCTCTACGAGCCATTTTTTTTAAAATTAAAATTTGAATTTTTTGTAGCGCTTTTCATAAAAAATGTCTTTTTTTACGTACATTATGGCCATATTTTGGCTTATAAAATGAGTTGTATTTAAAAACAAGAGAGAACGCTATAGTCGAGTGCCTCGACTATTAGATAACCGTTACTCAGCTAAAGTCTAAATGTTTGCACAACATTTCTTTCTTTTTCATTTCTTTGAAATGAGTTATCTTTGCCGGTCAATTGCAACTGTGTACAATGTAAATACATACATATGTATATGCTTACATACATACACACATACGCCATTGTTTGACTCAGACCTCCTAGATTTGATTTGCATAGTTCTTGGGATATAGTTCGGTATTGACAAATGAAAACCATTGCAATTTCCTTTAATAGAAATCCTTATCGAGAATTAACGTTGACTCTGTTGAGCACCTTGGCCAGCTGTTCCAAAGTCATCCGTTAGATGGCGCCATGAAAGGCGGAAATGTAGGCGCTAGCCAGGCTTAAGCGTTTAATGGGTGTTTGGGCGTTAGAGTGGGCGTGGCAAACTTTTATTAGGCCAATCGATATTTATTGGCGAAACAATTACATATCAATTAAAATTTTCATAATATCATCAAAACTTGTGGCTTGTGGGCGTCCGAGGGGGCGTGGCACCATTTTAAAAACAAACTTGCGCTGCGTAGGAACTCCTAAAATCTACATGCAAAATGCCAATCTTCTAGCTTTTATAGTTTCCGAGATCTCAGCGTTCATACGGACAGACAGACGGACAGACGGACATGGCTAGATCGACTCGGCTAGTGATCCTGAACAAGAATATATACTTTATAGGGTCGGAAATGCTTCCTTCTACCTCTTACATACTTTTTCACGAATGCAATATACCCTTTTACTCTACGAGTAACGGGTATAATTAAAAAAATCCCTCCGTTAAGGACAAGAGAATGATGCCTTAAAGAAGTGTGCAAAAGCAGAATTTGATCGGTGCAATAGTTTTTGAGAAATCGTGACTACCGACTTCAAAAAAGTGGTTCTGATAAAAACGCGTTTAAAATTCCGCATCTGCCCGACGCCAGAGCCCGAATTGCCCGTTGTGACTTTCGACGCACTGGGCTTTAAATTTCTCCCATTCCTACATTTTTGCTTCGATCGACTTGAAATTTTCAGACAACATTTCTGAAACTTTGTACTATTATATAAAAAAGTGTGAAAAAAATGAATTTTTTGAAGTGTCAAGACCCTGATAACCCCTTAAGGGGGTCTTCTAGTCTAGAGGCTCAAATTTCGACCTTTTTTTAACAATTATTAAAAAAAAGCAATAGATATTTTTATGATCCGTTTTTTTATCATTTGTTTATTAAACTTAAAGGAGTACATAAAATAAATTTCAAAAAAAAAAAATAGTTTTCATTGAGTTATTCCTTCTTGAAGAAGAGGGGGAAAAAAAGAGGCCGTGTCCGCGTCGCCATGATATCTATGCTTGTCGTTGTCTCAAAAATAAAACAATGATAGATTCTTAATGAGTACAAATGTCGCTATGGCATGAAGCACCAAAATAAAAAATATTTTTTTTCATGAAATGGCGGCAACTTAAAGAAAAAGGTCGATTTTTTCACTAATTTTTCCATTTTGTCAAATTTTTAAAAATATTATAAATTTAAAATTTTTATTTTTTGTTGGTTCCGGCGATGGAGATATATTTAAAGAATATTTATGCCAAATTTCAGGTAAATCGACTGATTAGAACTTGAGATATAGTGGCGACCGCATCAAAAGTAGTTTCGAGAAAAACGCGTTTAAAGTTACAGTCGTTCGCTCAAGCCACGTCACTAAAACGGCTATAACTTTGAAAATAATTTGAGTTTTGAAAAATCCTTTTAGAGAGATATTTGTAAATATAAAACTATCGAAATTTGAAAAAAAAAATTTTCGATTTTCTCAAATTTTTAGACTAGAAGACTCCCTTAAGTCTGTTTCTGCAAAAAATGAAACCTGGTAATTAGGGCTGACCGGTGTAACATGACTTGCAGGCTGTGTAAAAAGATGGTGCAGACCAAGTGCGCTAATTTGACAGGCCAATTGTCGTCCTTTCAACGGAGCCCAACTTGTAGTTTTGTTTTGACGCTTGTTGGCTTTAGGAAGCTTGTTGGAGCAGTAGCTTAATTTAAAATTATTTAAATTATAAATGTATGAATTTATGTTTAATGTAAATGAAATTAAATGTAAACTAAACAAATCTAAAATGCTCTCACATACAAGTTTCTTAAGTGCAAGCACAGTTAGCTTTGCGTACAGCTAAGTGGCTTACTCTTCTACTGATACGACTTTGTAACTAAATTTGGGTACTGCTCGTGTGAGAGAAGTCGTACTTATTCGTTTCCATTTTCTCCGGTGTACAACGTAAACTAGCTGGCGAAACTTGGTTCGGCACTTAGAAGTGGACTCAAAAAGAATTGTTTAAAAACCCTTAAGCCCATACAAACCAAAATAAAAGTGACAAAATTGTTGTGTGCAAAAATTTATGTGGAAATATGGAAAATTTGGTGTTGGTACCTGCACAACGGTACAACTGCAAAAGGACAGCTATAGTTAAAACGGGTTTGTGCCGTTAAGTTTCACTGCTCTTTTGTGCAGTGCAGTACCCAGTTACAGCGCAGTTGCAGTGTGTTTTAAATTGTTCAGAAAGGTTTTGTAGGCTCATAGAATACATACACGGAATACGTACATGTATTTGTACATTGTCATCGACACTTTGGCCATTGTTGGTCTAATCAATTGGAAAACTTTGTGAATTCGACTCTCTGTGTTGGCATCGTTAGCTCTTGTACGGTCCACATACATACTTTTGGGCAAAATAAATTTAAAATTCAGTAAATTTTGGAGATGGGTCCTAAAATTCCATATGCATAAGTGTTGGTTAATAATTTATAATCCTACATATAAGTTATAGTAAGTTAGGGTGGCACGGTGGCGGTGCCGCCCCTGGATGGGCCGGTAGTGACGTAGCACCGCTAGGTGTTCCGCTGGGTGAGGTGGCTACTGCACACGTTGTAAGTTTAGTAGGTATCACTGGCCGGGTAACCGTGTCGCACTGATAGGTGGCTGCCACTGGGTGGCTGCTTGTAGCTATGCTACTCCTGGATGGCCGCTGGTGTTGTGGCAATGGCCGGAGTATTGTTCGCGAGTCAAATGCTCTTTATTCAAATTAATGTAAAACAGAACTGAGGAACTTAACTGTACGAAAACGTTAGCTTGGTCGGCAAGAATGCCCACAACTCACCACACTGGGAACCAATGGGATACTGGCACGGCCCCCAAAGGCTTCTGTGCTGAGTCGGCATCTAGAAACACTAGGGCAATCCAAGAATCTCCCAAGATTTCTACCGTCCCTTTGTTAGCTTCAGTAATGTTAACTACTTCCCCGTTAGGAGTAAGACCGTCTTCTTCAACTTGTCTTCTCCTCCACACTAGATGGAGCAGAATGGAACCGCTAATTAGGAAGCTTAATCCCACTCCGACAGCGATCCAGATGTCAGTTGATCCAGCGGACTTTACTTCATCTTTGAGGTTTTGGATTTCTTGCAGGTTTTGGTTGTTCATCCTCTGGAGTAGCGGCATACTTAAAACGTGATTATGGCCGATGATATTTAGCGGCGGGGAAGCCGCCATACCCGGGGTTTTTCTTATACTTTCACGCTGGTTTAAATATTTGGTGTCATTGACAAAGCCTAGTCGCTCTAATGTAATTAGATGCGTGTCGTTTGTTTTTATTTCGGGGCCATCATCCGTGCTGACTATTGCCGGGCGCAAGTATCCTCTATCTTCAAGTCCAGTAAGCTTTCCAAGTTACTCTCCACATCCTTCACTAGCTCGAGGTAATCTTCTCCAGCGAACTCGGTGGTTTCGAACCCAAACAAATTCGTCGGATTCACTACGAGCTCATCCACACACCTTGAAAGGGTGTCTGCCACGACGTTCTTACTTCCTTTTCGGTGCTCGATGTTGAAGTGGAATCCTTGAAGCTGCAGTGACCACCTCGCCAAACGTCCCGACAGATCCTTCATGGACATGAGCCACTTCAAGCTGGCATAGTCTGTGATGCAGGTGAATGGCATCCCTTCGACATATGTCCGGAACTTCCGAATGGCCATTAGCGCCGGTCTTTCACTCTTTCTCGGTCACGGTGTAATTTACCTGATGTTTATTCATCTTGGCCGAGAAAAAGGCAATTGGCTGCTCTTGTCGGTCGTCGTCTCGCTGGAAAAGCACCGCCCCACCTCCGACGTGTGGCGCATCGCACTGAAATCCGCATGCACTAGGACTGGTGCCGTCGTAAACGTCATCTTCAAGGACTCTACAGCTAGCTGGGCTTCTGGACTCAATGAAAACTTCGAGTTTCCAGTTTTTTCAATGATTCAGTGAGCGGGGCGGCCAACGTCGCGAAATTCTTTATGAACCGGCGGTACCATCCAGCAGTCCCGAATGGTTCGTAGATTGTCGATACGCAGTCTGTAATCGCAAAAACTTCATTGTTGCCTTCAGCTTTCATGTTGATGCGAAACTGGAAAGACGGTAAGCTTTCCACATGTAAATCTAATCTTAGCGTGTGCAATTAGTTCTTGAATAATATTATCGGACTGAAGGACTTTAATATTAGATGCCTCAATTAGTCTTATAATGGGGACCTCTGTGGGGTGATCAATTAATACGGACTTGAAATCATCATGGTTAAAATTGGTTGGGCTTATGATTTTTGATATTGCAAGTGTGACCGTGAGCATCATTTTCTAAATCACTGTAGTTAGAATTATATTTCTTGCCAAAATAACCTCGTATAATTGTGGGGTGACAACTAGGTCCCTCTTTTTTGCCTTAATGATTTCGTTGACGGTTCAGTGTTAATTTTTATTTATCTATTGTTTGACTCAATTAATCGGGACTCGGACATTTTTAACATTTCGTCAGCAGCATGAGGAGTGCCAGCTACCACTTTTAATGGGCTGCCTGAAATGTTTAGGCTTGTGGCAATTCCGTAGTGTACCTAAAATACGGATAAGATAGCAACGTCTAGCAACTTTCGCATGTGTGATTGTGGAAATAATTCGGACAACCTTGCAGTTTCGTCTATCATAATTGAAAACTCTGTCAAATTGCTTTAATGTTCCCACACCAATGTAACTCCGTCAGTTATAAGGATATACTGAGCGTGGGAGTAGTCCGTCACTCTAGCGCTAGCTTATGTGTTTATATGATTCACGCGATCGGGTAAGAAAGTTACATGTTAAATCTACTGGCTTACTTCTAAATATGTGTTTGTGTTAAGTGTGCGTGATTTTAAGAGAGAAGTTTTTAAGGTTGTCCTTTTAGACAATTACATCGATGTGTTTTTGGTTAATCACCAAATGCAAAGTTTTATTGTTTTCAACGGTCGCCCGCACGATTAGCTCCGCAGTATCATTAATTTGCTTATCCATTTTGATGCACCTCGCGATTTCTGTAAGGATGCTGTGGAGGCGTTTAATTGGCCCGTATGAACTACTGTGCAGCGGGGGTGCATTTAAAGGATCTATGCCATATTGATTTTTGAGTAACGATGTGATCGATTCGGAGTTAAAATATGCTTCGTAGACATTTTTTACATTTTTACTATTGCCCTACATACTATTGGTTGAACTGTTGCAAATTTAGAGAATTTGTAGATGCAAGTTAGAAATAATTATTTATTGGTGGAAAATATGTCAATATGCAACCTTTCGTCGACATATGACGGAATTGGTGTTACTCGAAGTCATATTTTGCAGCACTACATATCTTGCAATTCGTCACTGCATCGGTCGCTTATTTGGACATTTTCGGAAAATAGTAGTCGCGAAAGCCTTTGTTGATATTTTCCTGTTCAGCACGGTTGGCTCTGCGGTAATTATTTCGAGCTGTTCGGCTTGGAGTGCCAAAATTTGGTCGCTAAAAAATGTGACGCTAACACATGTTGAACGCTGGGCAATGTTGGCAAGTTGCATTGAATAGCGTTTATAATTTTTGGGTTAACTATTGATTTTAAAGTTTCTAAAATGGTTTATTTTTCCGTGAAATGGATCATATGGCGAGATTTATTTCCGAAAGGTATAAATACTTGCCTTTTCTAGGACAATTTGGTTTCTGAAACAATTTAATGGTTTTTCCGCTGTTTAAAATAAATATTGCCTTAATTTTCCTAGAGCCCAGACTACAGCGAGTAACCCTCTTTCGTTTGTTGCGTAACGGGTCTGGATATCATAATTAAGGGTTCTTTGTCTTGTGACAGGACAGCCCCGATGCCGTAAACTAACGCATCAATGGTTAGATCGAACTGTTTCTTGAAATCCGGGTATTTGAGGGTGACATCTTCTGATGCCAAAATATTTCGGAGTCTATTGAATGCGTCACTTAGCTGTTCGTTAAAATTTATTGATATTCTTGAGGAATAAAGTTTATGGTAATTCTATTATGCCCATAGAAGTTTAGAAATATAAAACCCATAGAAAATCCCAACTTCCTAACTTTACAAACACCAAAGTTATGGCATTTCCGATCAATCAGTTATATGGCAGCTATAGGATATAGTCGGCCGATCCCGGCCGTTCCGACTTATATACTGCGTGCAAAGGAAAGAAGGGTGTGTGCAAAGTTTCAATTCGATAGCTTTAAAACTGAGAGACTAGTTTGCGTAGAAATAGACAGACGGACAGACAGACGGACATGGCTATATCAACTCAGGAGGTGATCCTGATCAAGAATATATATACTTTATAGGGTCGGAGATGTCTCCTTCACTGCGTTGCCCTCTGCAAGGGTATAAAAATAGTGTCAAGCATCGTTCTACGTCTTAATAAGGATGGTAGCACAGACTCTATCCGGTCTATATGTACACCACACTGAGGACTCCAAACTGCTGATCAGTACTCCAGGATTAGACGGACTAGTGAAATGAACAGAGTCTTTGTAATTTAGGGATCTTCCAATTCCTTTGACCACCTTTTAATTAATCCAATTACTGCCTGGGCTTTATTCACCATGGAAGTAATATGGTCACAAAACTTAAGTTTTGGGTCAAGAAGGACGCCAAGGTCATCAATATGCGTGATTCTAGACAATGCATCATCACCCAGCGTATACGTGGCATATTGTGGGTTCACCCTAAATAATGGCATTATTTTACACTTAGCGCTATTTAAATCCGATTGTAAGTCAAAACTCCTGGAAATTTCAGTATATTGCAGGCATAACTTAAGGTCATCTTCGTACATGAGGACACGCGACTCCGTCAAGACTAGATGGATATCGTTAAAAAATAATGTAAAAAGAAGTGAGCCAAGGTGGCTTTCTTATGGTACGCCTGAAGTAAGTCGGACAAATTCGAGATAGAGCTTTTAAAGAGGACTCGTTTAGTACTACCACAAAGATAACATAAGATGGTAGAATATCACATGGAAACCCTAATAAGACTAGCTTAAATACAAGAATCGAGTGATTTACTGAATCAAACGCTTTACTAAAATTGGTGTAAACTGCGTCAGTCTGCATGTTCTTTTTTAAGCCATTTATTACAAAAGACGTTAGCTACAAATGGTTTGTCGTCGTAGATCTTCGACTTATAAATCCATGTTGACATGGAGATATAATTGATGCCTCAGAGGATTCTGCGGAGGCATCACCCATGATCAGTTGGTCGAAGTCACTCCTCGCGACTAAGACATCTCCATCTCCCTCACAGCGACAACTCACTCGCACATTTCGGTCTTCATATACATTTAATAATCACCGTAAGTACTAAAGTTTACATTAATGGCTCTCCTAGTAATTAATTTATCTTTTCTTAGCCTTTACGACCAAACTTGGCCACCGTCTTTAAATTTACGCGGTCAAAGCAGAAGATTATCTTCCCTTGGCAAGGCTACAGGCGCCGCGGAAATTGTGTTCCACCAGTCACGTATTGGTGGAACTCGCAGTGAACGAGCGCACAAAAAAGGGCACACACTATGTATGTGTCGGGTCACCTAATCCTGAGGAGTTCCTGGGGAAAAGGTACAGGCCAAACGGTACGTAATATGCGCTGTAAACGATCCCGCCGAAAACTAATAATCGCGACCTTTTTTTATAGGCAACAACGATGACCAATTGAGGTTTTCGGGCCTAAGTCCGGATAAATTTACAGGTCAACCCGGTAAGTATATAAATTTCGTAATGTGCACACTTAATTAACATTTATGATTTTCAGCCACTTCTAGGCTAGGCACCGGGCAAAATATGCTCCGACCGAAGCGTACTCCAACAGAGGCCAGCGGCAATAATGGCCAGAAACACCACGAGGAGCGGTGGTTAAGGCGAAGGGCGGTGCCTCTCGACGCGGCGAGAATTGGTAGCCAGTAACCCCAAGGCGACTTAACAGTCAGTAACGGACTCCGGCGTAGGTTAGAAAGCGTTTGCGGTGTCCGAGGATGGCGAGTTATGCTGGTCCAAACCGTATCGCTGGGTCGAAAGAAGGTGCGTATATGTATGTATGCCAATATCCAAATTATATCTCCCGATTTAATATCCCGGGGCCCTTTGTGAAGGGACACCGGATGCCCTACGGATAATTATTTATAATTAAAATGAACTGCTGATCAGTACTCCAGGATTAGACGGACTAGTGAAATGAACAGAGTCTTTGTAATTTAGGGATCTTCCAATTCCTTTGACCACCTTTTAATTAATCCAATTACTGCCTGGGCTTTATTCACCATGGAAGTAATATGGTCACAAAACTTAAGTTTTGGGTCAAGAAGGACGCCAAGGTCATCAATATGCGTGATTCTAGACAATGCATCATCACCCAGCGTATACGTGGCATATTGTGGGTTCACCCTAAATAATGGCATTATTTTACACTTAGCGCTATTTAAATCCGATTGTAAGTCAAAACTCCTGGAAATTTCAGTATATTGCAGGCATAACTTAAGGTCATCTTCGTACATGAGGACACGCGACTCCGTCAAGACTAGATGGATATCGTTAAAAAATAATGTAAAAAGAAGTGAGCCAAGGTGGCTTTCTTATGGTACGCCTGAAGTAAGTCGGACAAATTCGAGATAGAGCTTTTAAAGAGGACTCGTTTAGTACTACCACAAAGATAACATAAGATGGTAGAATATCACATGGAAACCCTAATAAGACTAGCTTAAATACAAGAATCGAGTGATTTACTGAATCAAACGCTTTACTAAAATTGGTGTAAACTGCGTCAGTCTGCATGTTCTTTTTTAAGCCATTTATTACAAAAGACGTTAGCTACAAATGGTTTGTCGTCGTAGATCTTCGACTTATAAATCCATGTTGACATGGAGATATAATTGATGCCTCAGAGGATTCTGCGGAGGCATCACCCATGATCAGTTGGTCGAAGTCACTCCTCGCGACTAAGACATCTCCATCTCCCTCACAGCGACAACTCACTCGCACATTTCGGTCTTCATATACATTTAATAATCACCGTAAGTACTAAAGTTTACATTAATGGCTCTCCTAGTAATTAATTTATCTTTTCTTAGCCTTTACGACCAAACTTGGCCACCGTCTTTAAATTTACGCGGTCAAAGCAGAAGATTATCTTCCCTTGGCAAGGCTACAGGCGCCGCGGAAATTGTGTTCCACCAGTCACGTATTGGTGGAACTCGCAGTGAACGAGCGCACAAAAAAGGGCACACACTATGTATGTGTCGGGTCACCTAATCCTGAGGAGTTCCTGGGGAAAAGGTACAGGCCAAACGGTACGTAATATGCGCTGTAAACGATCCCGCCGAAAACTAATAATCGCGACCTTTTTTTATAGGCAACAACGATGACCAATTGAGGTTTTCGGGCCTAAGTCCGGATAAATTTACAGGTCAACCCGGTAAGTATATAAATTTCGTAATGTGCACACTTAATTAACATTTATGATTTTCAGCCACTTCTAGGCTAGGCACCGGGCAAAATATGCTCCGACCGAAGCGTACTCCAACAGAGGCCAGCGGCAATAATGGCCAGAAACACCACGAGGAGCGGTGGTTAAGGCGAAGGGCGGTGCCTCTCGACGCGGCGAGAATTGGTAGCCAGTAACCCCAAGGCGACTTAACAGTCAGTAACGGACTCCGGCGTAGGTTAGAAAGCGTTTGCGGTGTCCGAGGATGGCGAGTTATGCTGGTCCAAACCGTATCGCTGGGTCGAAAGAAGGTGCGTATATGTATGTATGTCAATATCCAAATTATATCTCCCGATTTAATATCCCGGGGCCCTTTGTGAAGGGACACCGGATGCCCTACGGATAATTATTTATAATTAAAATGAACTAATAAACCTAATATGTTAATTTCTCAAACACTCACTTTTTTCTTTATTTCGGCACTAATACTACTTAAATAATTCCCGCTCCGTCTACTGGGACAATATGGCTACGACTATATCAAAATCTGCCTATCATTCCTATATTGCCATATTCCCTTTGCCTCTCTCGAAATTGGTTCATTGGACATATCAAGGCCATCCTGTAATGTTAACTACTTCCCCGTTAGGAGTAAGACCGTCTTCTTCAACTTGTCTTCTCCTCCACACTAGATGGAGCAGAATGGAACCGCTAATTTGGAAGCTTAATCCCACTCCGACAGCGATCCAGATGTCAGTTGATCCAGCGGACTTTACTTCATCTTTGAGGTTTTGGATTTCTTGCAGGTTTTGGTTGTTCATCCTCTGGAGTAGCGGCATACTTAAAACGTGATTATGGCCGATGATATTTAGCGGCGGGGAAGCCGCCATACCCGGGGTTTTTCTTATACTTTCACGCTGGTTTAAATATTTGGTGTCATTGACAAAGCCTAGTCGCTCTAATGTAATTAGATGCGTGTCGTTTGTTTTTATTTCGGGGCCATCATCCGTGGTGACTATTGCCGGGCGCAAGTATCCTCTTTCTTCAAGTCCAGTAAGCTTTCCAAGTTACTCTCCACATCCTTCACTAGCTCGAGGTAATCTTCTCCAGCGAACTCGGTGGTTTCGAACCCAAACAAATTCGTCAGATTCACTACGAGCTCATCCACACACCTTGAAAGGGTGTCTGCCACGACGTTCTTACTTCCTTTTCGGTGCTCGATGTTGAAGTGGAATCCTTGAAGCTGCAGTGACCACCTCGCCAAACGTCCCGACAGATCCTTCATGGACATGAGCCACTTCAAGCTGGCATAGTCTGTGATGCAGGTGAATGGCATCCCTTCGACATATGTCCGGAACTTCCGAATGGCCATTAGCGCCGGTCTTTCACTCTTTCTCGGTCACGGTGTAATTTACCTGATGTTTATTCATCTTGGCCGAGAAAAGGCAATTGGCTGCTCTTGTCGGTCGTCGTCTCGCTGGAAAAGCACCGCCCCACCTCCGACGTGTGGCGCATCGCACTGAAATCCGCATGCACTAGGACTGGTGCCGTCGTAAACGTCATCTTCAAGGACTCTACAGCTAGCTGGGCTTCTGGACTCAATGAAAACTTCGAGTTTCCAGTTTTTTCAATGATTCAGTGAGCGGGGCGGCCAACGTCGCGAAATTCTTTATGAACCGGCGGTACCATCCAGCAGTCCCGAATGGTTCGTAGATTGTCGATACGCAGTCTGTAATCGCAAAAACTTCATTGTTGCCTTCAGCTTTCATGTTGATGCGAAACTGGAAAGACGGTAAGCTTTCCACATGTAAATCTAATCTTAGCGTGTGCAATTAGTTCTTGAATAATATTATCGGACTGAAGGACTTTAATATTAGATGCCTCAATTAGTCTTATAATGGGGACCTCTGTGGGGTGATCAATTAATACGGACTTGAAATCATCATGGTTAAAATTGGTTGGGCTTATGATTTTTGATATTGCAAGTGTGACCGTGAGCATCATTTTCTAAATCACTATAGTTAGAATTATATTTCTTGCCAAAATAACCTCGTATAATTGTGGGGTGACAACTAGGTCCCTCTTTTTTGCCTTAATGATTTCGTTGACGGTTCAGTGTTAATTTTTATTTATCTATTGTTTGACTCAATTAATCGGGACTCGGACATTTTTAACATTTCGTCAGCAGCATGAGGAGTGCCAGCTACCACTTTTAATGGGCTGCCTGAAATGTTTAGGCTTGTGGCAATTCCGTAGTGTACCTAAAATACGGATAAGATAGCAACGTCTAGCAACTTTCGCATGTGTGATTGTGGAAATAATTCGGACAACCTTGCAGTTTCGTCTATCATAATTGAAAACTCTGTCAAATTGCTTTAATGTTCCCACACCAATGTAACTCCGTCAGTTATAAGGATATACTGAGCGTGGGAGTAGTCCGTCACTCTAGCGCTAGCTTATGTGTTTATATGATTCACGCGATCGGGTAAGAAAGTTACATGTTAAATCTACTGGCTTACTTCTAAATATGTGTTTGTGTTAAGTGTGCGTGATTTTAAGAGAGAAGTTTTTAAGGTTGTCCTTTTAGACAATTACATCGATGTGTTTTTGGTTAATCACCAAATGCAAAGTTTTATTGTTTTCAACGGTCGCCCGCACGATTAGCTCCGCAGTATCATTAATTTTCTTATCCATTTTGATGCACCTCGCGATTTCTGTAAGGATGCTGTGGAGGCGTTTAATTGGCCCGTATGAACTACTGTGCAGCGGGGGTGCATTTAAAGGATCTATGCCATATTGATTTTTGAGTAACGATGTGATCGATTCGGAGTTAAAATATGCTTCGTAGACATTTTTTACATTTTTACTATTGCCCTACATACTATTGGTTGAACTGTTGCAAATTTAGAGAATTTGTAGATGCAAGTTAGAAATAATTATTTATTGGTGGAAAATATGTCAATATGCAACCTTTCGTCGACATATGACGGAATTGGTGTTACTCGAAGTCATATTTTGCAGCACTACATATCTTGCAATTCGTCACTGCATCGGTCGCTTATTTGGACATTTTCGGAAAATAGTAGTCGCGAAAGCCTTTGTTGATATTTTCCTGTTCAGCACGGTTGGCTCTGCGGTAATTATTTCGAGCTGTTCGGCTTGGAGTGCCAAAATTTGGTCGCTAAAAAATGTGACGCTAACACATGTTGAACGCTGGGCAATGTTGGCAAGTTGCATTGAATAGCGTTTATAATTTTTGGGTTAACTATTGATTTTAAAGTTTCTAAAATGGTTTATTTTTCCGTGAAATGGATCATATGGCGAGATTTATTTCCGAAAGGTATAAATACTTGCCTTTTCTAGGACAATTTTGTTTCTGAAACAATTTAATGGTTTTTCCGCTGTTTAAAATAAATATTGCCTTAATTTTCCTAGAGCCCAGACTACAGCGAGTAACCCTCTTTCGTTTGTTGCGTAACGGGTCTGGATATCATAATTAAGGGTTCTTTGTCTTGTGACAGGACAGCCCCGATGCCGTAAACTAACGCATGGTTAGATCGAACTGTTTCTTGAAATCCGGGTATTTGAGGGTGACATCTTCTGATGCCAAAATATTTCGGAGTCTATTGAATGCGTCACTTAGCTGTTCGTTAAAATTTATTGATATTCTTGAGGAATAAAGTTTATGGTAATTCTATTATGCCCATAGAAGTTTAGAAATATAAAACCCATAGAAAATCCCAACTTCCTAACTTTACAAACACCAAAGTTATGGCATTTCCGATCAATCAGTTATATGGCAGCTATAGGATATAGTCGGCCGATCCCGGCCGTTCCGACTTATATACTGCGTGCAAAGGAAAGAAGGGTGTGTGCAAAGTTTCAATTCGATAGCTTTAAAACTGAGAGACTAGTTTGCGTAGAAATAGACAGACGGACAGACAGACGGACATGGCTATATCAACTCAGGAGGTGATCCTGATCAAGAATATATATACTTTATAGGGTCGGAGATGTCTCCTTCACTGCGTTGCCCTCTGCAAGGGTATAAAAATAGTGTCAAGCATCGTTCTACGTCTTAATAAGGATGGTAGCACAGACTCTTTCCGGTCTATATGTACACCACACTGAGGACTCCAAACTGCTGATCAGTACTCCAGGATTAGACGGACTAGTGAAATGAACAGAGTCTTTGTAATTTAGGGATCTTCCAATTCCTTTGACCACCTTTTAATTAATCCAATTACTGCCTGGGCTTTATTCACCATGGAAGTAATATGGTCACAAAACTTAAGTTTTGGGTCAAGAAGGACGCCAAGGTCATCAATATGCGTGATTCTAGACAATGCATCATCACCCAGCGTATACGTGGCATATTGTGGGTTCACCCTAAATAATGGCATTATTTTACACTTAGCGCTATTTAAATCCGATTGTAAGTCAAAACTCCTGGAAATTTCAGTATATTGCAGGCATAACTTAAGGTCATCTTCGTACATGAGGACACGCGACTCCGTCAAGACTAGATGGATATCGTTAAAAAATAATGTAAAAAGAAGTGAGCCAAGGTGGCTTTCTTATGGTACGCCTGAAGTAAGTCGGACAAATTCGAGATAGAGCTTTTAAAGAGGACTCGTTGAGTACTACCACAAAGATAACATAAGATGGTAGAATATCACATGGAAACCCTAATAAGACTAGCTTAAATACAAGAATCGAGTGATTTACTGAATCAAACGCTTTACTAAAATTCGTGTAAACTGCGTCAGTCTGCATGTTCTTTTTTAAGCCATTTATTACAAAAGACGTTAGCTACAAATGGTTTGTCGTCGTAGATCTTCGACTTATAAATCCATGTTGACATGGAGATATAATTGATGCCTCAGAGGATTCTGCGGAGGCATCACCCATGATCAGTTGGTCGAAGTCACTCCTCGCGACTAAGACATCTCCATCTCCCTCACAGCGATAACTCACTCGCACATTTCGGTCTTCATATACATTTAATAATCACCGTAAGAACTAAAGTTTACATTAATGGCTCTCCTAGTAATTAATTTATCTTTTCTTAGCCTTTACGACCAAACTTGGCCACCGTCTTTAAATTTACGCGGTCAAAGCAGAAGATTATCTTCCCTTGGCAAGGGCTACAGGCGCCGCGGAAATTGTGTTCCACCAGTCACGTATTGGTGGAACTCGCAGTGAACGAGCGCACAAAAAAGGGCACACACTATGTATGTGTCGGGTCACCTAATCCTGAGGAGTTCCTGGGGAAAAGGTACAGGCCAAACGGTACGTAATATGCGCTGTAAACGATCCCGCCGAAAACTAATAATCGCGACCTTTTTTTATAGGCAACAACGATGACCAATTGAGGTTTTCGGGCCTAAGTCCGGATAAATTTACAGGTCAACCCGGTAAGTATATAAATTTCGTAATGTGCACACTTAATTAACATTTATGATTTTCAGCCACTTCTAGGCTAGGCACCGGGCAAAATATGCCCCGACCGAAGCGTACTCCAACAGAGACCAGCGGCAATAATGGCCAGAAACACCACGAGGAGCGGTGGTTAAGGCGAAGGGCGGTGCCTCTCGACGCGGCGCGAATTGGTAGCCAGTAACCCCAAGGCGACTTAACAGTCAGTAACGGACTCCGGCGTAGGTTAGAAAGCGTTTGCGGTGTCCGAGGATGGCGAGTTATGCTGGTCCAAACCGTATCGCTGGGTCGAAAGAAGGTGCGTATATGTATGTATGCCAATATCCAAATTATATCTCCCGATTTAATATCCCGGGGCCCTTTGTGAAGGGACCCCGGATGCCCTACGGATAATTATTTATAATTAAAATGAACTAATAAACCTAATATGTTAATTTCTCAAACACTCACTTTTTTCTTTATTTCGGCACTAATACTACTTAAATAATTCCCGCTCCGTCTACTGGGACAATATGGCTACGACTATATCAAAATCTGCCTATCATTCCTATATTGCCATATTCCCTTTGCCTCTCTCGAAATTGGTTCATTGGACATATCAAGGCCATCCTAACCATACCCAGAGCGAACCGGGCTAGTTTAAATAGCTAGATAGCCGAGGGCATCAGCAGAAGGGGGCGCCACTCCAGTAGGGGTTGCCACCCTCCAACTTAATCGATAGCCCTACCAAAAACGAATACCTCCTTCTTAATTCTTCTAGCCGATTCCAAATTGAAATGCAACATCACGCAAGGATTTAGAGAGACGCCTCTGAACTGTGGCCACTCGACGAAATCATTGGGAGCATTGGGGATCGGTGTCTGGCGAAATCCGAATGCAGTTCAAAACGGTGTCCTACGCGGGGCCCACGCTTACCGGTAAGTACTGCCTTTGTTTTTTGTTGCGTTCCTTTAATTTGTGCTGCCTTTTTTTCAGTTTATACCCGGATGTACTTGGCGTGATACCGACGTCCTTGAAGATCCTCCAGCTCGTAAGCATTGTTGCCGACTGCTTTCACCACCCGAACTTTGAGGAACTTCCAAGCAAACTTCGCGTTAAAGGCACTTCTGAAGTCGCTGAGGACGAAGTTATGGCGATACACTTCCAGGCTTGGCTTTGCAAGGAACGTTCGAGCGCTCTGGTCGCACTGCTGGCGACTTCGCTCGTACGACTTTTCGAGATTCTTCTGCACCTGGCCCTGGATCATTTTGAGCTTGTCGACCGTTCGCATCCCAGCAATCTCATGGTCGCGCAGGGATTTCAACTTTCTCGCAAACTTGTAGCTGGCCCCGTTTAAGAATATATGATGTCCGAAAATCATAAAGAAGGGAGTTTCCCCAGTTGCTGCGTGTATCGCGTTGCGAAGAGCCACCTCGATCTCCGGGAGAAATGCGTCCCATTCCCGATGGTCTTCCTCCAAATAACTCCGGATTGCCGCCAGCACGCTTCGATTAACTCGTTCTGCGGCGTTGCTTTGCGGAGAGTAGAACTTGTAGAGTACCTCGTGGATAAGGAAATCCACCACGGTGGCGGCCGAGGCTTCCTTCATGGCTTTCAGAAACGTGTACTTCGAAAAATGGTCGACTACAATGAAGGTCCATGCGTGGCCCTTCTTTGACCTCGGATATTTTCCTAGAAAATCGATGTACAGTTTCTGAAATGGCTGCTCAGTCTGGACTCTTTCCCCAATACCAACTTGCATCCTGAAATTCGGCGCCTTGGACTCCTTACATCCGCGTACGAACGCTCGAACTTGCAGCACCATGCCTGGCCAGTAGAACTGTCGCCGTAGGATATCCAGAGTCCTTCCCATTCCGCCATGAGCTGCTGTTGGGTCCGTATGCGCACGCTCAATTATGCTGTGGGTCAGACTCTGTGGGATCCACAGTTTCCACTCGGAACCTTCCACCTCATCGTCCAGATTTGCTGAAGAGACTCTCTTGAAGATGAGGCCATCCTCTATCTTCAAGTCCGGTAAGCTTTCCAAGTTACTCTCCACATCCTTCTCTAGCTCGAGGTAATCTTCTCCAGCGAACTCGGTGGTTTCGAACCCAAACAAATCCGTCGGATTCACTACGAGCTCATCCACACACCTTGAAAGGGTGTCTGCCACGACGTTCTTACTTCCTTTTCGGTGCTCGATGTTGAAGTGGAATCCTTGAAGCTGCAGTGACCACCTCGCCAAACGTCCCGACAGATCCTTCATGGACATGAGCCACTTCAAGCTGGCATAGTCTGTGATGCAGGTGAATGGCATCCCTTTGACATATGTCCGGAACTTCCGAATGGCCATTAGCGCCGATCTTTCACTCTTTCTCGGTCACGGTGTAATTTACCTGATGTTTATTCATCTTGGCCGAGAAAAAGGCAATGGGCTGCTCTTGTCGGTCGTCGTCTCGCTGGAAAAGCACCGCCCCACCTCCGACGTGTGAGGCATCGCACTGAAGTCCGCATGCACTAGGGCTGGTGCCGTCGTAACCGCCATCTTCAAGGACTCTACAGCTAGCTGGGCTTCTGGACTCAATGAAAACTTCGAGTTTCCAGTTTTTTCAATGATTCAGTGAGCGGGGCGGCCAACGTCGCGAAATTCTTTATGAACCGGCGGTACCATCCAGCAGTCCCGAATGGTTCGTAGATTGTCGATACGCAGTCTGTAATCGCAAAAACTTCATTGTTGCCTTCAGCTTTCATGTTGATGCGAAACTGGAAAGACGGTAAGCTTTCCACATGTAAATGTAATCTTAGCGTGTGCAATTAGTTCTTGAATAATATTATCGGACTGAAGGACTTTAATATTAGATGTCTCAATTAGTCTTATAATGGGGACCTCTGTGGGGTGATCAATTAATACGGACTTGAAATCATCATGGTTAAAATTGGTTGGGCTTATGATTTTTGATATTGCAAGTGTGACCGTGAGCATCATTTTCTAAATTACTGTAGTTAGAATTATATTTCTTGCCAAAATAACCTCGTATAATTGTGGGGTGACAACTAGGTCCCTCTTTTTTGCCTTAATGATTTCGTTGACGGTTCAGTGTTAATTTTTATTTATCTATTGTTTGACTCAATTAATCGGGACTCGGACATTTTTAACATTTCGTCAGCAGCATGAGGAGTGCCAGCTACCACTTTTAATGGGCTGCCTGAAATGTTTAGGCTTGTGGCAATTCCGTAGTGTACCTAAAATACGGATAAGATAGCAACGTCTAGCAACTTTCGCATGTGTGATTGTGGAAATAATTCGGACAACCTTGCAGTTTCGTCTATCATAATTGAAAACTCTGTCAAATTGCTTTAATGTTCCCACACCAATGTAACTCCGTCAGTTATAAGGATATACTGAGCGTGGGAGTAGTCCGTCACTCTAGCGCTAGCTTATGTGTTTATATGATTCACGCGATCGGGTAAGAAAGTTACATGTTAAATCTACTGGCTTACTTCTAAATATGTGTTTGTGTTAAGTGTGCGTGATTTTAAGAGAGAAGTTTTTAAGGTTGTCCTTTTAGACAATTACATCGATGTGTTTGGAGGTGTTTAATTGGCCCGTATGAACTACTGTGCAGCGGGGGTGCATTTAAAGGATCTATGCCATATTGATTTTTGAGTAACGATGTGATCGATTCGGAGTTAAAATATGCTTCGTAGACATTTTTTACATTTTTACTATTGCCCTACATACTATTGGTTGAACTGTTGCAAATTTAGAGAATTTGTAGATGCAAGTTAGAAATAATTGTTTATTGGTGGAAAATATGTCAATATGCAACCTTTCGTCGACATATGACGGAATTGGTGTTACTCGAAGTCATATTTTGTAGCACTACATATCTTGCAATTCGTCACTGCATCGGTCGCTTATTTGGACATTTTCGGAAAATAGTAGTCGCGAAGGCCTTTGTTGATATTTTCCTGTTCAGCACGGTTGGCTCTGCGGTAATTATTTCGAGCTGTTCGGCTTGCAGTGCCAAAATTTGGTCGCTAAAAAATGTGACGCTAACACATGTTGAATGCTGGGCAATCTTGGCAAGTTGCATTGAATAGCGTTTATAATTTTTGGGTTAACTATTGATTTTAAAGTTTCTAAAATGGTTTATTTTCCCGTGAAATGGATCATATGGCGAGATTTATTTCCGAAAGGTATAAATACTTGCCTTTTCTAGGACAATTTGGTTTCTGAAACAATTTAATGGTTTTTCCGCTGTTTAAAATAAATATTGCCTTAATTTTCCTAGAGCCCAGACTACAGCGAGTAACCCTCTTTCGTTTGTTGCGTAACGGGTCTGGATATCATAATTAAGGGTTCTTTGTCTTGTGACAGGACAGCCCCGATGCCGTAAACTAACGCATCAATGGTTAGATCGAACTGTTTCTTGAAATCCGGGTATTTGAGGGTGACATCTTCTGATGCCAAAATATTTCGGAGTCTATTGAATGCGTCACTTAGCTGTTCGTTAAAATTTATTGATATTCTTGAGGAATAAAGTTTATGGTAATTCTATTATGCCCATAGAAGTTTAGAAATATAAAACCCATAGAAAATCCCAACTTCCTAACTTTACAAACACCAAAGTTATGGCATTTCCGATCAATCAGTTATATGGCAGCTATAGGATATAGTCGGCCGATCCCGGCCGTTCCGACTTATATACTGCGTGCAAAGGAAAGAAGGGTGTGTGCAAAGTTTCAATTCGATAGCTTTAAAACTGAGAGACTAGTTTGCGTAGAAATAGACAGACAGACAGACAGACGGACATGGCTATATCAACTCAGGAGGTGATCCTGATCAAGAATATATATACTTTATAGGGTCGGAGATGTCTCCTTCACTGCGTTGCCCTCTGCAAGGGTATAAAAATAGTGTCAAGCATCGTTCTACGTCTTAATAAGGATGGTAGATTAATTAGAAGAAATCTACTAGAGTTGGATGGTAAAATAAGGCTTGCATTAAGGCCCCGTAGAGCAAATAATAAAAAGTTATTTTGCACAGACTCTATCCGGTCTATATGTACACCATACTGAGGACTCCAAACTGCTGATCAGTACTCCAGGATTGGACGGACTAGTGAAATGAACAGAGTCTTTGTAATTTAGGGATCTTCCAATTCCTTTGACCACCTTTTAATTAATCCAATTACTGCCTGGGCTTTATTCACCATGGAAGTAATATGGTCACAAAACTTAAGTTTTGGGTCAAGAAGGACGCCAAGGTCATCAATATGCGTGATTCTAGACAATGCATCATCAGCGTATACGTGGCATATTGTGCGTTCACCCTAAATAATGGCATTACTTTACACTTAGCGCTATTTAAATCCGATTGTAAGTCAAAACTCCTGGAAATTTCAGTATATTGCAGGCATAACTTAAGGTCATCTTCGTACATGAGGACACGCGACTCCGTCAAGACTAGATGGATATCGTTAAAAAATAATGTAAAAAGAAGTGAGCCCAGGTGGCTTTCTTATGGTACGCCTGAAGTAAGTCGGACAAATTCGAGATAGAGCTTTTAAAGAGGACTCGTTGAGTACTACCACAAAGATAACATAAGATGGTAGAATATCACATGGAAACCCTAATAAGACTAGCTTAAATACAAGAATCGAGTGATTTACTGAATCAAACGCTTTACTAAAATTGGTGTAAACTGCGTCAGTCTGCATGTTCTTTTTTAAGCCATTTATTACAAAAGACGTTAGCTACAAATGGTTTGTCGTCGTAGATCTTCGACTTATAAATCCATGTTGACATGGAGATATAATTGATGCCTCAGAGGATTCTGCGGAGGCATCACCCATGATCAGTTGGTCGAAGTCACTCCTCGCGACTAAGACATCTCCATCTCCCTCACAGCGATAACTCACTCGCACATTTCGGTCTTCATATACATTTAATAATCACCGTAAGTACTAAAGTTTACATTAATGGCTCTCCTAGTAATTAATTTATCTTTTCTTAGCCTTTACGACCAAACTTGGCCACCGTCTTTAAATTTACGCGGTCAAAGCAGAAGATTATCTTCCCTTGGCAAGGGCTACAGCGCCGCGGAAATTATGTTCCACCAGTCACGTATTGGTGGAACTCGCAGTGAACGAGCGCACAAAAAAGGGCACACACTATGTATGTGTCGGGTCACCTAATCCTGAGGAGTTCCTGGGGAAAAGGTACAGGCCAAACGGTACGTAATATGCGCTGTAAACGATCCCGCCGAAAACTAATAATCGCGACCTTTTTTATAGGCAACAACGATGACCAATTGAGGTTTTCGGGCCTAAGTCCGGATAAATTTACAGGTCAACCCGGTAAGTATATAAATTTCGTAATGTGCACACTTAATTAACATTTATGATTTTCAGCCACTTCTAGGCTAGGCACCGGGCAAAATATGCCCCGACCGAAGCGTACTCCAACAGAGGCCAGCGGCAATAATGGCCAGAAACACCACGAGGAGCGGTGGTTAAGGCGAAGGGCGGTGCCTCTCGACGCGGCGCGAATTGGTAGCCAGTAACCCCAAGGCGACTTAACAGTCAGTAACGGACTCCGGCGTAGGTTAGAAAGCGTTTGCGGTGTCCGAGGATGGCGAGTTATGCTGGTCCAAACCGTATCGCTGGGTCGAAAGAAGGTGCGTATATGTATGTATGCCAATATCCAAACTATATCTCCCGATTTAATATCCCGGGGCCCTTTGTGAAGGGACCCCGGATGCCCTACGGATAATTATTTATAATTAAAATGAACTAATAAACCTAATATGTTAATTTCTCAAACACTCACTTTTTTCTTTATTTCGGCACTAATACTACTTAAATAATTC
Source organism: Drosophila carrolli (assembly GCA_018152295.1). Classification (NCBI taxonomy): domain Eukaryota; kingdom Metazoa; phylum Arthropoda; class Insecta; order Diptera; family Drosophilidae; genus Drosophila; species Drosophila carrolli. The sequence continues at coordinate 340,121 of JAECXJ010000013.1, forward strand.
CCGCTCCGTCTACTGGGACAATATGGCTACGACTATATCAAAATCTGCCTATCATTCCTATATTGCCATATTCCCTTTGCCTCTCTCGAAATTGGTTCATTGGACATATCAAGGCCATCCTAACCATACCCAGAGCGAACCGGGCTAGTTTAAATAGCTAGATAGCCGAGGGCATCAGCAGAAGGGGGCGCCACTCCAGTAGGGGTTGCCACCCTCCAACTTAATCGATAGCCCTACCAAAAACGAATACCTCCTTCTTAATTCTTCTAGCCGATTCCAAATTGAAATGCAACATCACGCAAGGATTTAGAGAGACGCCTCTGAACTGTGGCCACTCGACGAAATCATTGGGAGCATTGGGGATCGGTGTCTGGCCAAATCCGAATGCAGTTCAAAACGGTGTCCTACGCGGGGCCCACGCTTACCGGTAAGTACTGCCTTTGTTTTTTGTTGCGTTCCTTTAATTTGTGCTGCCTTTTTTTCAGTTTATACCCGGATGTCTTTGGCGTGATACCGACGTCCTTGAAGATCCTCCAGCTCGTAAGCATTGTTGCCGACTGCTTTCACCACCGGAACTTTGAGGAACTTCCGAGCAAACTTCGCGTTAAAGGCACTTCTGAAGTCGCTGAGGACGAAGTTATGGCGATACACTTCCAGGCTTGGCTTTGCAAGGAACATTCGAGCGCTCTGGTCGTACTGCTGGCGACTTCGCTCGTACGACTTTTCGAGATTCTTCTGCACCTTGCCCTGGATCATTTTGAGCTTGTCGACCGTTCGCATCCCAGCAATCTCATGGTCGCGCAGGGATTTCAACTTTCTCGCAAACTTGTAGCTGGCCCCGTTTAAGAATATATGATGTCCGAAAATCATAAAGAAGGGAGTTTCCCCAGTTTCTGCGTGTATCGCGTTGCGAAGAGCCACCTCGATCTCCGGGAGAAATGCGTCCCATTCCCGATGGTCTTCCTCCAAATAACTCCGGATTGCCGCCAGCACGCTTCGATTAACTCGTTCTGCGGCGTTGCTTTGCGGAGAGTAGAACTTGTGGAGTACCTCGTGGATAAGGAAATCCACCACGGTGGCGGCCGAGGCTTCCTTCATGGCTTTCAGAAACGTGTACTTCGAAAAATGGTCGACTACAATGAAGGTCCATGCGTGGCCCTTCTTTGACCTCGGATATTTTCCTAGAAAATCGATGTACAGTTTCTGAAATGGCTGCTCAGTCTGGACTCTTTCCCCAATACCAACTTGCATCCTGAAATTCGGCGCCTTGGACTCCTTACATCCGCGTACGAACGCTCGGACTTGCAGCACCATGCCTGGCCAGTAGAACTGTCGCCGTAGGATATCCAGAGTCCTTCCCATTCCGCCATGAGCTGCTGTTGGGTCCGTATGCGCACGCTCAATTATGCTGTGGGTCAGACTCTGTGGGATCCACAGTTTCCACTCGGAACCTTCCACCTCATCGTCCAGATTTGCTGAAGAGACTCTCTTGAAGATGAGGCCATCCTCTATCTTCAAGTCCGGTAAGCTTTCCAAGTTACTCTCCACATCCTTCTCTAGCTCGAGGTAATCTTCTCCAGCGAACTCGGTGGTTTCGAACCCAAACAAATCCGTCGGATTCACTACGAGCTCATCCACACACCTTGAAAGGGTGTCTGCCACGACGTTCTTACTTCCTTTTCGGTGCTCGATGTTGAAGTGGAATCCTTGAAGCTGCAGTGACCACCTCGCCAAACGTCCCGACAGATCCTTCATGGACATGAGCCACTTCAAGCTGGCATAGTCTGTGATGCAGGTGAATGGCATCCCTTTGACATATGTCCGGAACTTCCGAATGGCCATTAGCGCCGATCTTTCACTCTTTCTCGGTCACGGTGTAATTTACCTGATGTTTATTCATCTTGGCCGAGAAAAAGGCAATGGGCTGCTCTTGTCGGTCGTCGTCTCGCTGGAAAAGCACCGCCCCACCTCCGACGTGTGACGCATCGCACTGAAGTCCGCATGCACTAGGGCTGGTGCCGTCGTAACCGCCATCTTCAAGGACTCTACAGCTAGCTGGGCTTCTGGACTCAATGAAAACTTCGAGTTTCCAGTTTTTTCAATGATTCAGTGAGCGGGGCGGCCAACGTCGCGAAATTCTGTATGAACCGGCGGTACCATCCAGCAATCCCGAGAAACGCACTCACCTCCTTCATCGTCCTAGGCTCTGGCATCCTCCTGATTTCTGCCACTCGTCCTGGATCCATTCGCAGACGACCTTCACCAACGATAAAGCCCAGGTAGGTCAACGATTTGAAGCAAAACTTTGACTTACTCATACCGCTGCTTTCAGACACTCTGCGACTCGCTGAAGGTACCTGAAATGGGTCTGGATATCTGGAGCCAGTATCAGCAGATCATCTAAGTAGAGGAAGACGTTGGAACGGATCTCAGCTGGGATCACTCGGTCCATAAGTCTCACTAACCACGTTGCAGAGTACGAAGGGCATCAGCCGGAACTGGTAGAGAGGCCGACCAGGAACCGTAAAGGCCGTCAGTTCCTTGCTTTTCGGGTCCAACTCGATCTGCCAAAATGCGAACTTCAAATCCACGCTGGAAATGTAAAACGTTTGGTCGATTCTGGACAGGATTCTGTCGATACTAGGCAGCGGGTAAGCGTCTTTAATGGTCAGATCGTTCAATTTGAGGGCGTCTAAGCAGAACCGATCCTTTCCAGGTCTCGACACTACCGTCGTCCGGTTGCTCCATGGGCTCTTGCTTTCCTCGATGACTCCGAGCGCTAGCATCTTGTCCACCCCATCCTCGACTACCTTTTGCTTGGCTGGAGACATGGGATACGGCCGATCCTTGAAGACCTTGGCTCCCTCAATCAGCTCGATCGTGAGCTTCTCCAAATTAGTCGTACCCAGACCATCCTTCTCAAATGTGAGAAACACCTCCTGGATCTCAGCGAGCTGTCGTGCGTCGGCCTCGGATAAGGTCCAGGATTCAGGATCTGGCTTTTTCTCGTCGTCATCTTTATGTTCGGCTTAGTGCTCCATATCCCTAGCGTGGATTTCTTCTGCCTTGACGATTTCCGGGTCGCTGGCGCCTTTCACCGCTGGAGCCAAGTCAAACGCCTGCCAGAAGTCCACTCCAAAATAGGCTTCCTGCTCCAGGTAAGGACATACATAAAACAGGATCCGTTTTGTAAGTCCTCTGTACTCCACAGGTAGTTCGACGCGTCCTATAATCGAACGGTCCTCTCCAGACGCCGTTCGGACCACTGATAGGTACTTCTGGATTGGCACAACGCCTCGACGAGTTCTCTTCCACCTTTGCCCAGCAGGCTGACACTCGCTCCCGTGTCCAACAATCCAGTCAGCTGTTGGGTCAGGATCCAGACTTCAGCGAATGGTCGAGGGTCTCCCGTTCCACTGCGCTTCACAGCGGCAACAACTTCTCGCCTCCTCGCTCGTCTCTTACGGAATCGATCCCTGGCCTTCTGGACTTTCAGAGACACCAATCTCATCCCGCTCAATTGATGGTTGGAGAAGATCCGAATCCTGGCCTCCAAGTACCTGCGCATCATTTCCTCATAAGGTAAGTATTTTAAATTGTTCTTATTACTACTCGTACATACTAAACCTTTTTTTAGTCCTATAACATTTACTGCTTCGCGGAACTCTTGTCTGGACGCATCCTTCCCGCCCTCGGATCGCCCAGCCGACCGTTTTCCGCGCAATACGGACATCTCGGAGACACGGTGTCTGGCCTTCCGCATCGGTAGCAGAACAGGCGCAGTTCTGTTGCCGAACAGTCCCTGAACCCGTGGTCTACGGCTCCGAAATTCCAGCAGCCCGCTCGGAACGGATTTCGGGCCTTCGCTTGTAACGCCTCCACCTGCCACTGGGAATCCTCTGCAGTGTCGGGACCAGCTGCCTCCTAACCCTGGCCTTCTCCGCCGGAGGATAACGCATCGGGTGCGCATAGGCCGCGCGTCCTCGTCGTCCAAAATTGCGCTCCACCTCGCAGCTCTCTTCCCTCAACTCGTCCACAGTCATCACATCCATTGCGTAAACGAATCTTACCCTCTCTCAAGCCCTTTTTAATTATTTTTACCATCTGTCGGTCTAATAGTGGTTTTTTTTAGGGGAGAGGCTAGATGCTGCATCGCATGGACATAGTCCTCCACGGCTTCTCCCGGCTGTTGCTCCCTCTGCAGAAGCTGATGCATCCGGTCGTGCTCCGTCTGGTGGCCTCGGAACCTGTCCATCAGCGCGGCACGCAGCTGTGGCCATCTGTCCACTCTGGCGTGACGCACATGGACCCAATACCACTCGCGTGCCCGTCTGGTTAGCAGCACATGGAAATGGCGGAGCACCTCCTGACAAGGAAACTGGTACTGCCGCTGCAGGAACTAGAGCCGGAACAGGAAATCCTCTATCAAAAGAAACGCCCCACCGCTCGATGCGAATCTGTTGGCTGCCGCCACCTAGCCCTGTATTGGCATATAAACGCGGCTCCTCGCGGAAATCGGAAGCCCTCCGGTCCTCAAAGTGCCAATTTCGAGACTCGTGACGTCGCTCTCGGTCGCCATCCAGTGGATATCCTGGACTGCTGCTCTCCACCGATAACGACTCCACGGGCCTTCTAGGCGGCTTTGATGGAACCCTTGGTGGCGGTGGACGGAAGCCAATCGTGCTCGCTGATGGTGCAGTCTTCGGAAATGCCCCTTTCTGGACCAGACCTGAAGCCTGTGGTGCCGCCGTGTCCGTTCTATCCGGATGCTGCTGCTGATCGGGGTGGTTCCTCTGTGGAATCTGTGGCCGCTGAGCAGCAGGCCTTAACACCTCGTTTATTAGCTTCATCATTTCCAGGAAACCACCTGGAATTTCATCCCTTAAGGAATGGCTGACGCCGGACTCCTGAGCCTTTCGATGGGTCTCTGCCGCCTGGGCCAATGCCACATTTACGGCCGACCTCGCCGCGTTGTCCAGAAACGCCTCCTGAGTATGGTCATCCCTTCCGTCGATCTGTAGCAGCTGGTTCGCCTCCGAGTTCACTTGCTTCAGAACTTGATGTTGCATGGGATCTGTTTCCACCTGCTGTGCCCTGCGCAGCTCCTGACGAAGACGACCCAACGGAGTCCTTGGCAGTCCCATCGATATACGTGGCTGTTCGGCCCCGGCAACCTCATCTAAATCGGTGGACCACAATTTCTCCTCTTCCTCGGCCGGAAGTACCTTTGATCGGAGATCGTAATTAGAAGGCATCTTTGTATCGCACCGAACAACATGACAAAAATATACCTATCTCCCTCAGAATTCCTATATCTTACCCTAAACAAATCACCACAAGAAATAAATACTTAAGGGGGTCCTCTACTCTCGAGGCCCGAAAATGAAGGGTGTTTTCGTGGATGGATTGTAAAAAAACTACTGAACCGATTTTGATTTTTTTTTTATTTGCAAGGTACATTTTTGAACATTAAAAAAATTCTTCTGTTGTACGAAAAAAACGAATATCGCGACCTTGGAGTGCCATCAAATGTCGCCATCTAAAGAACGCGGTTGTGACTTTTAGGTAACGATTTTTCCACATGGATGATCTGAAATCAGAAAACGGATATTTTTTGTAATCGGAGTTACGTTGACTATGTTTTCCGGTGTACGATTTTTTTTATTTTAAAATTTATAAAAGTTATGCAACAATTTGTGAAAAATGTCGATTTTCACTGTTTTTTTTTACCTATTACCTATCGAAAATCGTACACGGGAAAACATAGCGATGTGTTTTCTGAACAATTGAAAAAAAAAAATTATTAAAATCGAACTATAACTTCTATGAAAAGGCTTACCTGAAAGTTAAAAAAACACAACTTTCGGGAAATCGCGTTTAAGATAAAGTACAGTGTAAAACATGATTATTGCAACTTACGCGTCAATCGGCTGTACCGGGGCCGTAGAGTTGTCCCTCCTGATCATGCAGATGCTCCTGGTTCTCCACATGTTCCTCCCTCTAAAGAACGGTGAATTCTTCAGAAAAGAATTTATACCTGACGAGAGCGCGGTCGTGGCCCGCCGCGCGACCCTTCTCCGAAACGGCCGCGCACGGGTACCTTCCGGTTCCCAGAAACATGATAAGGAATATGATTTGTACCAAACCCTTTCTGTGGCGTATTCTTAGATACATATAGATCAAAATAAAGCAAAAAAAAAAATCGATTTTTAAAAATTTGGAGAGTAAAGGACCCCCTTAAGAAGAATAATAAATATTAAAATAAGGACTAGCAAATAATAAATAAACAGATAAATATAAAAACATGTATTAACGGATAATAAATGTAGAAACAACATTTTAAATAAATAAATAAATGTGTAATCTTAGGAAATAAATTGATAATATTTTTGGTAAATAAATAAAAATTTCGGAAAATGAATTTATAATATATGAAAATAAATAGAATAAATAAATAGAGTAAATAAATAAATAATATATCTATGATTCTTCCTTTTTTGATTTGATTCTTTTGAGATTTTTTTACATGGGGACATGGAACAGACCCCCGCCGGTGGACTTCCGACCTAACTCGTCCTGCGCTTTCTCCAAAACCCAATTTTTCCCGTCACATCCTAGCCATTCGTCAACTGAACTGGCTATCACTCGTGGTGATAGCCGCCAGTTAAGGACTTTGGCTGGTGTTTGAGTCCTATTGGCTTTGTTTTCCCGTTTGTAGTTTGATCCTTAAATCGAGGTGTTCGTGCAGCGCGTGTAAGTCACGGATCACGAACACACATTTAAGCATCCAACCGACAGAAGATATCAAACACATCCGAGAAACAAAAGCCTCAGGATCAACAATATAAACAACTATGGATTTAATACAACGGACTCACAAACACAAAACATAAATATAAATAAATAAATAAAAAACTACGCCTTAACATATTTTATCACAGTTTATATCACAGAGTTATTATTATTATTTTTTTTTTTTTCGGACGTTGATGCACTATGATCAGCGCAAACAAGTGGCCCTTACGACACCAAACAGTGCTTGTTACGCGCGGAGCCTAATAGGCGTAAAAACGAGATCGCGAGAAGTTAAAAGCACAATGTAGAAGCGGACAGACTAAGATTACAAATACGTACGAGACTAATACTAATACTAATTTTGTGCTAATTAAGATAAAATTAATGATTTTAGGCTTGGCAAAGAGTCGGTAGTAGAAATAATGTGGTATAGTCTATTATACTCGTTACACAGTACTCTAAACGGTTCATGCATATCAAAGTTAGATCTACAAATATTTAATGTAAGAGGAACATAGTTCCTGGTAATTCTATTAGGCACGGAGAAGCTTATGCGACCCAGTAACTCGGGACTCTCCACCTCCCCGTGAATAAGTTTATAGATAAAAGTTGTGCCAAGCATCGTTCTACATTCCAGTTAAGGCCCCGCAGAGCAAATAATAAAAAGTTCTTTTGCACAGACTCTATCCGGTCTATATGTACACCATACTGAGGACTCCAAACTGCTGAACAGTACTCCAGGATTGAACGGACTAGTGAAATGAACAGAGTCTTTGTAACATAGGGATCATCGAATTCCTTTGACCACCTTTTAATAAATCCAAGTACTCCCCTGGCTTTATTCACCATAGAAGTAATATGGTCACAAAACTTAAGTTTTGGGTCAAGGAGGACGCCAAGGTCATCAACATGCGTAATTCTAGACAACGCGCAACCACCCAGCGTATACGTTGCATATTGTGGGTTCACCCGAAAAAATGTCATTACTTTGCACTTAGCGCTATTTAAATCCAAAAGATTTTCACAACACCATGTTTGAAAAGCGTTTAGGTCACATTGTAAGTCTGAACTGCTAGAAATTTCGTTATATTGCAGGCATAACTTAACGTCATCTGCGTACATAAGGACACGCGACTTTGTCAAGACTAGAGGGAGATCGTTTATAAATAAAGTAAAAAGAAGTGGGCCAAGGTGGCTTCCTTGTGGGACGCCTGAAGTAACTCGGATCAAATCAGAGATCGAGTTTTTAAAGAGGACTCGTTGAGTCCTACCACTCAGATAACTTGAGATCCATGTTAGAAGATCACATGGAAACCCTAATAAGTCTAGATTTAATACAAGTAGCGAGTGATTTACTGAACCAAACGCTTTACTAAAGTCAGTGTAAACTACGTCAGTCTGCATGTTCTTTCTAAAGCCATTTATTACAAAAGACGTTAGCTCCAAGAGGTTTGTCGTCGTAGATCTTCGCCTTATAAATCCATGTTGACATGGAGATATAATCGATCTACAAAGATGTTGCAAATGGGGTGAAATAGTGTTTTCGAAAAGCTTTGGGATGGCGGATAATTTGGATATGCCTCTGTAATTACTTGTATTGCATTTATTTCCTTTCTTATGAAGCGGAATGGCAAATGACTCCTTCCAAATAAGTGGGAAATGAGATGTTTTTAAAGACAAGGTAAACAATTTGTACAGAGGTCTACACAGAGTTTCAGCACAGTATTTAAGCACGCAGCCTGGAACTCCGTCCGGACCCGGTGAATAGACTGGCTTAACTTTATGGAGATCCAAAAGAAGGGAGCTTTCGCTTAACCTCGGACAAAAAATCAAGTTCGACTTGGGACTTGGACTTGGGACTTGGACTTCAAATGCCATTTGAATAAGACGGATTTGGACGGGATGAAACAGAATATGTTGTCTGGAAAAACTAGGCAAATAGATCGGCAATTGCCTGATCAGGGTTCGCCGTAGAGTTTTCGAATGATAGCGATGCAGGGTAACAGGCTGATTTACGCTTAGAGTTAACAAAATTATAAAACTGTTTTGGATCTTGTGAAAATTGGACCCTACAACGAGTCAAATAGCTTTTATAACACCGGGCGTTAAGCACGGTAAAATTTGACCGAGCCCTTAGGTACCGAGAGAAGGCAGATTGTGAACCGCACATTTTAAATTTATTGAAAAGTCTGGACTTAATATTTTTTAGGTGTGACAACTCTTTATTAAACCATGGAGGTTCATTTGAAATTGACGGATAGTATAACGGAACACACAGATAAAAGAAGGAATTCAATGCATTATAAAAGATATTAACGGCCTTAGCCACGTTAGTGCATGAATAAAATTCGGACCAGTCATAGCCGGATATAAAAGTATTTAAAATATGAAAGTTTGCCTTACGAAAGCAGCGGATTCGTTTAACCGACTTTTCGGATTTTTTATTCAGCTCTGTTCTTGCGTCTACAGTCAGCTCTAGAGTTGGATGATAAGGATCTTCCGGTTGTGTAAGTGGTGACGTTCTTTATAGGCAAACGCCTTCTGAATTTGAAACAAAACACAAGTCCAGTAAACGTCTTAAGGAGTTCTTAACATGGTTCGCTTGGGATAGCGCAATGTCAAGCAAGCCGTCAATAAGGTCATGCTGCGCTAAAGGAAGTAAAATGTTAGCGTTTTCGTCAGGGGACCATGTCGTACTAGGTATATTAAAATCACCTAATACAATTAACTGATCTCGATCCGACAGTTTTTTGGAAATGGACTGAATAACGGAAAGGTGATTTGCGTAAATAGGGAACTCAGATGATGATGGGATATATGAATAAGTAATATATACAAAACTACCGGGAAACGATAATTTTATACCTAGGAATTCGATGTCATAAAAGTAATTCATAAGTTAGTAATTCAGACGAAAAGGTGGAGTCGACAGCAATCAGGACTCCAACTCCCCGTCTGGACTGACGATCAAGCCTATAAATTGTGTACTTACCCGGGAGAATTTCGGAGCTAAGAATATCCGGCCTTAACCAGGTCTCTGTACATACCATAATATTATATGGGAAGGAAAAACTATCCGAATACAATTTAGTCAGCTTACTAAGTAAGCCTCTTGTATTCTGACAGCAAAGAAGAAAATAGGAGGCTAGTTTTTTGGGACAGAAGAGGATGTGGAGGGCGCTGGGAATGGTTCTTTAATGGTATTTTCCATTTCCCCTGAACTATTCTTTTTTCTCTTAGCTTCGTACTCTTTTACAAATATGCCCTCGGGCCAGAAACTGGTGGAACACACAGATGCAAAAAGAGCACAAGGAATACCAATCTTAAATGATGATACTTTCCTAGCATAAGAAAATTTAAATTGTTCGACCTTCAAATCATCAACTTGGATTTTGTTACGGATATAAGCCGTAATATCCAGTGATGAGAGGTCTGGGGCGAGCCGTGAAACAAATACATGTTTTAGCTGGGGCACCCGAACACAAGTAACCGTTTTTGGTACAACACATGCAACCCTTCATGGTACTACAGAATTTGTATCTGTACTACCAGTATCGGCCGGTAATCCGGACGTTAAGTCTACATGAGGTGTTGGGGCCACTACTTTATTTTGATCGGACAGAGAGGAAGTACCTAGCGGAGCCACATCGATTTCAGCAACTTCGGATACCGAATCACTTTTTGCCCTCGATCTTAGTACCATTTGAGTGGCGCCTAAGATTGGCAGCTGAGCTGGAGTCGAATCGCGGGCAGCAGGTTGCACAGCACCTGCCGTAGAATGCCCACCGACCGCGACTTTTTTGCGCTTTGGGGAATCGGGCTCAGCTAGCATGCGGCTAGTGAGCTGAGATTCAAGCGCCACGAGCAGGTCCGTATTTTTACGGCAGTTCCGGATTAATTCCGTAACACTGCTTTTTGTGAGCCGCCTAATAGTTATTGCCTGGTTCTCGTATACAATGCATTCATCGCAGTAGTAGCGTAGGCCACTCCTCTTATCGATGGCATCACGAACCAGGCCAGAATAGCCAAGACACTTTGCGTGATAAATTTTATCACATGTATGGCAGGGAATACTTTGCTGTCCAGCCGAGATAACTTTCTTGCAATTTTTTAATGAACAGAAAGCCATTTTCGCTGACCACGGACCACTGTGCACTATAGCGGACAAAAAAAATCGAAAGCGCTCAAGAACTTTTTAATGAGAGATCAAGCAGAGCGACAGAGCGGGAGCGAAACACCGAATAACTTTGATGTTAGGCACCACGAAACGATATAGAAACGAAAAGAGAGAGAGAGCGGGATTATTAACCGATTAACTCCGGTATAAAACACCTATGGGAGATATGACCGTTGGAGTGCGTGCCGTTCCAACAGCGCTCAACGACGAAGAGAAAGACTGAAAAGAGGGGCAATAGAAAACAATAACAACAAACCAGCACCGAATTAAATTATGATAATTTGATTTGTTTACTAAACACAAGTTAATCACGATGCACTCGCAAAGCGAACGGAAAGTTGTTAGAAAACACTTAAAGGTGTAGCTACGTTGAAGAGATTTAAGTAAGCCCCGGTGGTTTCCAAAAAAAAATTGAAAATTCGGAGCGCAAAACAAAAACACGACCGTTCTCTGTGAAGACGCACAGTTTCTTATCACAGAAATAATCTTCAGTCCTATTCCAGGCGAAGATGCCACCCGGCAGTCACGACCAGTCTGCTCTGTGACCAGGAGCTCAAAAAAAATCCCCCTAAACCTTTCGCTCTGCCTCGCAGCCCACCACTCCCGTGTGAAGGCTATGCGAGGCAAATCCCTAATTGCGAGGCGACGTCGTCTCGACGAATTTTTTTGTTTTAATTTGGCCGCCACTATGTAACGCCCCGTCTAGCTCGTTTGCTCAGGGCAGGGTACCCCCAATGTCCTTCAGCTCCCTAACATTAAACATCGATGACTCGCGTCTCACATTAAAATAACAATCGGTGCTCACTAACAATCAAAACAAACAAAATGTAAACAACGCAAATAATTAAGAGTGACGGGAAATATATAAAGTTTTGGTGGCTATCGTTGCCCTAGCCGAGCACACCCACCCAACCAAGGATGCCCCGGAGGATTCTGCGGATGGATCACCCATGATCAGTTGGTCGAAGTCTCTCCTCGCGACTAAGACAGCTCCATCTCCCCCACAGTGATAACTCACTCGCACATTTCGGTCTTCATATACATTTAATAATCACCGTAAGTACTACAGTTTACATTAATGGCTCCCCTAGTAATTAATTTATCTTTTCTTAGCCTTTACGACCAAACTTACCCACCGTCTTCAAATTTACGCGGTCAAAGCAGAAGATTACCTTCCCTTGGCAAAGGCTACAGGCGCCGCGGAAATTATGTTCCACCAGTCACGTATTGGTGGAACTCGCAGTGAACGAGGCGCACAAAAAAGGGCACACACTATGTATGTGTCGGGTCACCTAATCCTGAGGAGCTCCTGGGGAAAAGGTACAGGCCAAACGGTACGCAATATGCGCTGTAAACGATCCCGCCGAAAACTAATAATCGCGACCTTTTTTATAGGCAAAAACGATAAATTTAATTAACATTTATGATTTTCCGCCACTTCTAGGCTAGGCACCGTGCAAAATATGCCCGAATACCTCCTTCTTAATTCTTCCAGCCGATTCCAAATTGAAATGCAACAAGTTCAATGCATTATAAAATATATTAACGCCCTCAGCCATGTTAGTGCATGAATAAAGTTCGAACCAGTCATAGCAGGATATGAAATAATTTAAACGTTTGCCTTACGAAAGCAGCGAATTCGTTTAACACACTTTTCTGATTTTTTATTCAGCTCTGTTCTCGCATCTAAGGTCAGCTCTAGAGTTGGATGATAAGGAGCTTCCGGTTGTGTAAGTGGTGATGTTCTTAATAGACAAACGCCTTCTGGATTTGAAACAAAACATAAGTCCAGTAAACGTCTTAAGGAGTTTTTAACATGGGTTACTTGGGATAGCGCAATGTCAAGCAAGACGTCAATAAAGTCATGCTGCGCTAAAGGAAGTAAAATATTTGAGTTTTCATCCGGGGTCCATGTCCCACTAGGTATATTAAAATCACCTAATACTATTAACTGATCTCGATCTGACAGTTTTTTGGAAATGGACTAAATAACGGAAAGGTGATTTGCGTAAATAGGGAACTTAGATGATGGTGGGATATATGAACAAGTAATATATACAAAACTACCGGGAAACGATAATTTTATACCTATGGCATTTGACAGAGTTGATACGATAGATCCATTACCAAAATCGGATTTGGGCAATGAGTACGCAGTTACTTTGATATGCGACTTAACAAAATATTTAATTGCCATACCAATACCAAACAAAAGCGCAAAATCTGGAGCTAAAGCTATTTTTGAAAATTGTATTCTAAAGTACGGTCCAATAAAAACATTCATATCGGACATTAGGACTGAATATAAAAATTCAATTATTGAAGATATATGTAAATACCTAGGTATAAAAAACATAACATCTACAGAGCGCCACCACCAGGCATTAGGAACAATAGAACGTTGTCACCGAACACTTAACGAATACATTCGATCCTATATATCCGTTGATAAAACAGATTGGGACATATGGCTACAATACTTCGACTATTGTTTAAATACAACACCTTCTATGACACACAACTATTGCCCCTATGAATCAGTTTTTAGCAAACATCCAAATTTAAGTAAATCTTTTAATTCAACAGATAGAATAGACGCTTTAAATAACATAGATGATTATACTTAGGAAGCTAAATTTAGACTAGAAAATGCTTACAAAAGAGCAAGAATTATATTAGAAAAAAATAAGCAAAAAGAAAAATCGAATTACGACAAAAACACTATTGATTTTAGGTTAGAGATAGGAGACCAAGTTTTATTAAAAAATGAAACGGGTTTAAATTAGATAACAAATATTTAGGCCCTTACAAAGTGGTAGAATAACTAATTTACGCTCCCGTTCTCTCGCTCTCTTTGCTTTGAATGTTCTAAGCGTTAAGTTTCTGCGCTTTTGCGTTTTCGTTTTCTTGGTACAGTGGTTCCAATAGATAAAATGAATAATAATAATTTAGTCTGCTTCTGCAAAAAATTCAGCCTCGTAATCAGGTCTGACCAGTCTAATATGACTTGCTCGCTGTGTGAAAATATGGTGCACACCAAGTGCGCTGGTTTTACTGGCTGGACAAGTGAGAACCTTACAAAGGGGACCAATTTGCAGTTTTGTTGTGATGCTTGTGTCGAGGTTTCGAACGAGATGAAATCGTTCATGCGCCAAGCTAAGGGCTACGGCTGATTAGCTGTTTCGGAGTTGCTAGAGATAGTTTTCGCCTAGCTGATGATCTCCTCTCTGCGCTGGATTCGCAGTTTAATAGTCGTAAGCTAATAGAAGAGGCCGCTGGTAAGCAGCAAAAGGGGAACACCCCGCAACCGAAAACAAAAGAATAACAGAGCATTCCGGCGGATCAGCAGCTGATTGCAGCAAACCCTCAAATGTTGCTAAGATCAGCAGCTAAAAAAGATTCGGTATCCGAACAATCCGTAACAGAATGCAAATTAACTATAACTTTAATTAAAGATTCTAATTAATATCGTAAACAATTTATTTTGGCAGAGCTTGCTACTGAGTTCTCACGGGTTCTTATCTTATAAACATTTCCACCCTCGCAAACGGCGAGTCAAGCTTGAGACAGACGTAAACAAATTCCCCCTAGCTATCCGCCAAAGGCCAGCCAAACTTTAGACTAAACATCCGTTAGAATCCCAACACCGCGAACCCTCTTTTTCAGGCATCGCGTTCGCTTCCAAATTTTCCATGCTGATCACAGCAATCTTAATCGGGAATTAGCTTCGGAAACCAAGACTTCGGAAAATTACGAAGATAAACTTTAAAAGCTTCGATCCCGAGGCAACAAGGGAGGAGAACCAACTCAAGCTTGGGCAGTCGTCAAATAAGTCTAAGAATGATTGTATTCTAAGTCTAAGTGAAGTTTATTTAATAACAATTATATTTATACCCGTTACTCGTAGAGTAAAAGGGTATATTGTATTCGTGCAAAAGTATGTAACAGCTAGAAGGAAGCGTTTCCGACCCTATAAAGTATATATATTCTTGATCAGGGACACTAGCCGAGTCGATATAGCCATGTCCGTCTGTCCGTCTGTCCGTCTGTCTGTCCGTATGAACGCTGAGATCTCGGAAACTATAAAAGCTAGAAGATTGGCATTTTGCATGCAGATTCTAGGAGTTCCTACGCAGCGCAAGTTTGTTTCAAAATGGTGCCACGCCCCCTTTAACGCCCACAATCGCTTATATACGATTTTAAAAATTTAAATATTTCGGAAAAGTAAAAATGCAGTTTTATTGTGTTTATCAATACCTATCGAAATGTAGAAGAAATTTTTCAAATCGGACCATTCGTTAAAAAGTTATGCGTGATCAAAATTTCTATCTCCATCTCCCTCGCACTCCCTTTACCTTAGTAACGGGTATCTGATAGTCGGGGCACTCGACTATAGCGTTCTCTCTTGTTTGGAAACAACTAAAGTGAAAATCTAAAAAACACAATTAAAAGTGCAAAACTGAAAATAAAGAAATAAAAAAGGGCCAGAATACGCCAAATAATAAAAGTGAAAAATTACAATAATATATTAAATATAAATTATCCAGGAAAATAAACAATCGCAAAAAGTGAAAAACTACAAAAAATAATAATTATTTCCAATAAAAAAAAAATAAAATAAAATAAATATTTATAAAACGCCAAATATAATAAAAAAAGAGGTGCAAAAATTAAATTTACAAAACGCAAATATAAAAAAGTGCAAAAATACAGCATCATTTTTAATATTCCTAAAGAGTAATATAAATCATCAAAAAATTTTGTTGTTTTTTATAAAATAAAACAAAATAAAAAAAATTAAAGAAAACAAATAAAAAACATACAAAAAGCTACACGAAAACAAAAAATGAAAAAACTATAGAAAGTGACACACACAAACAATTTGATAAAACCAAGAAGTACCAAGAAAAGGAACGAAACAAAATTACTGAGAGAAGGACACAGAAGACAACAAATCGTGAGAGTAGAATTAGCATTATAAAAATATTTAAATAAGAAAGAAATTATTATCCACAATTCTAAACAATATTTAATATATATAAAACTAATCTTCATAAATAAACACAGAAAGATTTTGCTAAAAGTGATAGATTAATCCTGGAAGAGTTAATAAACGCATTACAAAATTTTAAAATGACTGATACAAATGGTCCGTCGACTAGCCGAAGCGCTAACAAACAAACACCCGAACAAACATTAACCACAGA
This sequence comes from Drosophila carrolli, assembly GCA_018152295.1. NCBI lineage: Eukaryota > Metazoa > Arthropoda > Insecta > Diptera > Drosophilidae > Drosophila > Drosophila carrolli. The sequence continues at coordinate 356,300 of JAECXJ010000013.1, forward strand.
TTTAATTGTCCGATTGATTGCTAGTAATGTAACCCTTTACAAGACGAAATAGAAAATTTACGTACCCTTTTAGACTCAAGAGCTAATTTAGTAACCGAATATCAAGTCGAACAGATTGACGATAACATAACATGCGACGAAACTTTGGAGGTAGTAAAATCCGTTCCCCAGTTTTCCGGAAGTTTAGAAAATTATGTGGAAGCCGCTGAAACCGCAATGGGATTACACGTCCGTAAAAGCCGCAGGTATTTTGTAGCTTTAACCATTTTAAAAAATAAAATAATAGGAAAGGCAAATGATGCCCTAACAAATCACGGAACGGTGTTAAACCTCGACGCAATTTTAGCCAGGCTCGACTTCGTCTTTAGCGACAAAAGACCTATCCACATAATTGAACAGGAACTAAGCGTCCTTACACAAAATAAATTCTCAGTTATGGACTTTTATAATTTGGTTAATAAAAAATTAACCTTACTAATAAATAAAACCATAATGACTTACGGGAAGGAAAATCCCATAACCACAGAAACAAACCTCAGACATAGGCAAAATGCCTTGAGAGTGTTTATAACTGGCCTAAACGGCTCAATTTCCGGCATGTTATTTTCCCTTAACCCTCCAGACTTGCCAAACGCACTAGCCAGAGTGCAAGAAATGGAAAGCAACCAGATGAGGGCACAGTTCGCTTATCGTTTTAGCGCTCCTCAACGCCCCTTTAACGAAAACCCACGAACTTCATATGATTCATATTATAAATTTGACAACAATAATCAGGGCAATTAATTGCGCCTGAATAGAACCAATGATAATATTCAAAATTATCAAGGATAAAATGCCAACTACCAATACACCAAAAAACATGGCTATCAAAATAATAGTTATCAAAATAATAATAACTCTCAAATTACTAACAGCTATAAAAACCCGAATAACTATCAAAATACTAATAGTTATCAAAATCATAATAACTATCAGTATAACAAAGCTCGGTTCAATTCAAACCCAACTAATAATGTTTGGATGTTTGGACACAAGCGAATAATACTTATCAAAACAGGAGTGAGCCAATGGAAGTGGACGCCAGCATCCAATTCCAAAATAAAAATTATAATCCTAATAACCAATCATTTCCCAAAGGCTGGCAGTACCAAAACAAAAATAATAATTTCCAAACAAACTCTTATAACCAAGAAAGAAAACCAGAACAGCCAGCTAAGCGCACACAAGTTGAGTCATCAGCTCAACCAAAAACAAACAAATGCGCATAAATAATATTCAAGAGGACCATTTTTTAGAAGAACAATAGGCCTGCCACACATTTTTCGGCAGGACAAGAAAATAAATAAAAAATTTAATATTTTGATAGACACAGGAGCTACAGCCTGTTATATAAAAAAAGGCATTTACCAAAACGGGATAGAATTACCTATTTATAAGAGAGTATCCACAGTCAATGGATACTCAATAATTAAAATATACCACTACATAACAATTTTTCAAACAAAACACATATTTTATGAAATAGAAGGTTTAAAAGCAGATTTAATAATAGGATATAATTTACTAAGAAAGATAGGAGCAGTTATTGACATAAGCAATAATACAATAAAATATAATGGGAAATCGGAACAATTGCGTTATGAAGAAAAATTAAACTTATTAGAATCAAATAATGAAACAACCATACTTCCCCTAAAAAAATATATGCTAGATAGATATTTTAACCATGAAAGTTTTACGAATAATAATACAGCTAGCATAGAGAGTTTGGGGTATATAAACCCCGAACAAGCCATTAATGTCCATTCTGACACAATCAGTTTGGGACAATCAAGTTCCGAACGCGCCGTCGACGATATTTCCGACACAGATGAGTCAAACAGTTTGGGATCTTCAGATTCCGACCACGCAGTAGATGTCAAGCTCGACACAAACAAAATAAACATTTCAGAAGATGAAAATATAGGTAGCAACTTCGACAATACCCTCGATATTAATAATTTAGAAAACACTACAGACGAAACAATAATAACCAATTATACAGAAAAAATAGTAAATACAATAAAAAAAGTACACTCAGAAATAAATACGAATTTTCCATTCCGGACAGATGTTCGATGCGAGATAGACACAATTAATGACAAACCAATTTATTCAAGACAGTACCCATATTCACAAGCAGTAAATGGGTTTGTGAATCAGGAAATAAGTCGTATGCTTGAAGACGAAATCATTAGACCCAGCAAAAGCCCTTATAATTCGCCTATGATTGTAGTATCAAAGAAAGGTACTAATGAAGACGGCACCCCCAAACACAGACTCTGCATTGATTTTAGAAAATTAAACCTCAACACAATTCCGTATAGATACCCCATGCAGGATCCGTCAGTTATTTTATCTAACCTAGGAGAGGCTAAATATTTTACTACGATAGACTTAGAATCAGGTTTCCATCAAATCTTGATGAAAGAATCAGACGTAGAAAAAACTTCATTTTCCATTAACAACGGAAAATATGAATTCATAAGAATGCCATTCGGGCTTACAAATGCGCCCAGAATATTCCAGAGAGCAATGGACGATATACTTAGAGAACATATTGGAAAATTCTGCCATGTTTACATGGACGATATAATTATTTTTTCTCACTCCCTCAAAACACATTTAAATGACCTCAATTCGATAATTAACATTCTACACGAAGGCAATATGAAAATATCACTAGAAAAATCCCAATTTTTTAAAATGGAAACATCATTTCTAGGATATGTAGTATCACAGAACGTTATTAAAACCGACCCTCAAAAAATAGAAACCATATCGAAATATCCTATTCCCAAAAATATCAGAGAGCTGCGTAGCTTCCTGGGACTCACAGGATACTATAGAAAATTCGTAAAAAATTACGCGTCCATTGCCAAACCCCTAACCAGATCTTTAGAAGGCTCCAATGGAAAAATTTCAAAGAGAATGTCAAAGAATGTCTCAATAACTCTCGATGATCCGGCAATCCAGGCCATTAACGAACTAAAAGAACAACTAATTAGCTACATAGAACTAGTTCAACCAGATTACACAAAAAAATTTACATTAACAACGGACGCCTCTGATTTAGCTATAGGAGCAGTGCTCTCCCAAAACGGAAACCCAATTACCTTTATATCTAAGACACTCAATAAAACCGAAAGAAATTACGCTACCAATAAAAAAGAAGAAAGAAAATTATTTATACGGAGTATCAGGACTAGAAATACATACGGACCATCAACCGCTCTCTTACGCTATTTCGGATAAAAACCCAAATGTTGAATTAAAAAGATGTTTTAATTACATAGAAAGTTTTAACCCAAAAATTATATATAAGCCTGGTACTTCTAATGCAGTAGCGGATGCCCTTTCTAGAATCGAAATAAATAATATAACAGAAGAAGAGAATGAAGAATCCACGGATTCTGGCACTCAACATTCCGCCGAAAGCAGCTTTGATAACATAATTAACGAAACAAAAAAAACCCTTAATCAGTTTAAACAACAACTTCTATTAGAAAAAGGAAACTTTACAATACATGAACAAATCAATGTCTTCGACAACAGAAGGCATATCATAGAATATGACCAACCAGAAAACTTAATTACAATTCTAAAAGAATTTCAACAACCGAATATTAGCACAGGAATCCACTGCACTTCTGAAGTATTGTACGAAATTCAAATTCCACTAAAAGATAATTTTACAAATAAATTTCTATATACAAAAATGTTTGTTCAAGATATAACAAATAACGATGATAAAGCAATAATAATAGAGGAAACCCATTGTCGAGCTCACAGAGGATTAGATGAGAATTATAAACAAATCAGCAGGCTATACTATTGGCCAAACTATACAAAAAATTAAAGGAATATATCACGAATTGCGAAATTTGTAATACAAATAAATACAACAGAAATCCAACACAAATCCCATTGGAGAAGCTCCAATTCCAAAAATAGAAGGTCAAAATTTACATATTGATATTTATTACGCACAAAATCTAACGTTTTTAACTTGCATCGATTCATACTCTAATTACCTCGTTGTAAAAGAAATTAGTAACAAAAAAAACATTGACTCAAAAGTATACGAATTACTTCAAACATTTCCACTAGTAAAAACAATTATGACAGATAACGAGCCGAGTTTCGTATCGGCACAGTTTAAATCCTTTTACAACGTTCTGGAATATCAATTTATTATACAGACCCTAGACATAGCCTATCCATCGGACAAGTTGAAAGAGTTCATTCAACCTTAACAGAAATAGCTCGTTGTATTAAAGACGAGTACCGCCTCCTAGATTATTCTGAAATTATTATAAGAGCAGCAAAAAATTACAATTTGACAAATCAAAAACCTTACGACATCTTGTTTAATAAAATAAATCATAGCGACTTACCAATCAAATTACAGATAGCACAAACTAAAATGTTAAATCATCAAAATAAAAATAGTTTACAAAAAAAATATCACGTAGGAGAAGTAGTATACGAGAGAGAAACAAACTAGGTCCAAGATTCAAAAAACAAGTCGTTCAGGAAAACTTACCAAACAAAGTAATAATTAATAATAAAAAAAGAGTTATTCATAAAGATAATATTAAATAATTCATCTCTTACAGACGATGGAAATCCCATTTGTCATCGCTATTTTGATTACTTTTTGCCACTCGGAAATTATTGACTACACTAACAACGAGTATTTACTACTTAAAAACGAAAACGATGTAATGACTTACGACTCCTTTGAGGACCTATTCCATATTACTAATTTAAGTTTTTACAAAGAAATAATTCAAATTGAAAATAATATTAGTAATAAAAGTCCGAATTCTGAATTAGAATGGGACATTGCACAAAATTTAAACATTATTAAAATCCTCATGTCCCAACTATTACCATCTAGAAATAAAAGGGGTATTAACGAATTGGGAACCGTATGGAAGTGGCTATCAGGTACACCCGACCATGACGACTTAATAAGAATTGAAAATAAAATTAACGAACTTACAAAAAACAATTACAAACAACTTACAATAAACTCACGAATATTTCAGGAAGTACAATTAATCACCAAAACCCTTGATTCAATCATTTTTAAAAAAGAAACAAAAGTAAGACAACATCGTCTGAAATTAATTACACTCGATATTCAAAATTTAATCGATACTATCACTTTAGCAAAAGTCGACGTTTTTAATACAAAAATTTTAAATGAAAAGACATAAAAGAAATCTTTAGACACGAAAATAAACCAATTGTACTATCAGATTTACTAGATATTTCAACATTCAAAATAGTAAAAAACCAAGATTTACTTATAATATATATAAAATACCCAATAATTAATAATATTTGTAGTTTGTATACATCAAGGGCAATTGCCCAAAATAATGGAAAATGAATAATAGACGATAAGACAGCGTATTGCAACGGAATATTTTATAAGATAACAAATTTTAAAAAAGAAATATTTAATAATTATTGTAAACTTTTTAACGAGAGTTCCTGTTTCATAAATTTATTAAATGGAAAAAAAGCAAACTGTTCAAAAATTAGGGAAAAAAATAAAAACTTTGAAAATTTAGATGATGGCGCCATTCTCCTCACCGGAGAAAACATTGTTAACGAGACAAAATTAAACGGCGCATTTCTGATTTTATTTAATGAAAGCATCGTCATTAATAACGTAAAATACATTAATGAAAAGCAAAAGATGTTAGAATACATAACACAATATAAATATAATAATTATATGATCGCAGACTACATCTTCTCAAACGATTATGAATTAAGTTTAGATAACATAAACATCATAAATCCATTTTTAAAAATCGGAAATACAAAAATACCCCTAGAGCTAATATTGGTAATATTAATAATTACCTCCTTAATCATATACAAATCACCCAAAATCTTAAACAAAATAATACAACATATTAAAAAAAAACGCACCAAAACATATAAATAGAAATCCCAGAACCCGAAAATAATATAGAAATAACATTTGCTGAACTTAACAATAGAATCTCCTCCCTCGCATCACACTTGTAATAAATCGGGACGATTCATCTTAGGAGGGGGAGAATTAACTATACCTTTAATTAAAGATTCTAATTAATATCGTAAACAATTTATTTTGGCAGAGCTTGCTACTGAGTTCTCACGGGTTCTTATCTTATAAACATTTCCACCCTCGCAAACGGCGAGTCAAGCTTGAGACAGACGTAAACAAATTCCCCCTAGCTATCCGCCAAAGGCCAGCCAAACTTTAGACTAAACATCCGTTAGAATCCCAACACCGCGAACCCTCTTTTTCAGGCATCGCGTTCGCTTCCAAATTTTCCATGCTGATCACAGCAATCTTAATCGGGAATTAGCTTCGGAAACCAAGACTTCGGAAAATTACGAAGATAAACTTTAAAAGCTTCGATCCCGAGGCAACAAGGGAGGAGAACCAACTCAAGCTTGGGCAGTCGTCAAATAAGTCTAAGAATGATTGTATTCTAAGTCAAAGTGAAGTTTATTTAATAAAAATTATATTTTTTTAAACACATTCGGTAACGTATTTGTAATTTGCATGCATCCTGGGACTTCTAAGAATTCCGATTTGTCCGTAGTGGACTCACAATTAGTGGATCCACCTACCTCTCAGAATGTAGCAATCAGTTGGTTTTGCAGAAACAATGTCTGCTCCACCAAAATCCCTTTCAGTGGTTCCACTAAAGAAACAAATTTTCGTTTTTCGGCTTTCCCCTGATCAAACATCTTCTGATGTATTGTCTTATATACAAGACAAAACTAAAGCCGATTGTAATAGTGTAAAGGTGGAAAAGTTTAAGTTTTCTTATGCTAGAGACATTTCATCTTTCAAGATAACTGTCCCTAACGAGCTTTTTGAAGCCATATGCTCGGGCGACTTTTGGCCGGATAATATGGTTGTAAAAGAGTTCTAGGCTAAGATAAAGAAGAAGGGACCCGTGGGAGTAAAACTTCTTAGTCGAGGCCAAACCAGTGTACCAATTTCAAAAAACTATCTTCTAACCTCCTTCTTTCCTATCAGAATGCAAGAGGTTTGCGTAGCAAACTCACTAAATTGTATTCCGATAGCCTTTCCTTTGCATCTCATATTATTGTGTTCACAGAAACCTGGTTAAAGCCGGAGATCTTTAGCTCCGAAGTTTTTCCAGGTAAGTACACAATATATAGGTATGACCGTCCCTCTAGACGGGGAGGTGGAGACTTAATTGGAGTTGATTCAAACGTCCCGTCTGAGGAATTATTTTTTGATGAATTTAATACCATTGAATTTATTTGTGTAAAGTTAACGCTTCCTGGTAGCTCTATATACATAACTTGCTCATATATACCGCCGTTGTCTGAACTTCCTGATTATTTAAATCACCTTTCCGTTATTAAGTCTGTTGCAAATAAGCTTTCCGATAGGGATCAGTTGGTAGCTCTAGGTAATTTTAATATATTACTTGGTACACTGAGGATGGATCGAATGTCTTACTACCTATAGCGCAGCATGATTTTATTGATGGCCTACTTGACATATCTTTATCTCAAGTAAACCATGTTCGAAATTCTTTAGGTCGCCTACTTGATTTGGTTTTGTATCATTCCACTCACGCAACCGGAAGATCCATATCACCCTACAATCGAACTTTCATTTGATGCGGGTAGAGTTATAGGATAAAAATCAGAAAAATCATTAAAACGAATATATTGTTTTCGCAAGGCAGACTTACTAAAGCTAAATAATTTTATTTCTGGCTTTAATTGGTCTGATCTTTACTTATGCAATAATATGTTCGATGCAGGTAATTTTTTTACACTGCCATAAACTCTTTTTTTAATTCCTGTGTTCCGTGGTACTATCCGTCAATTTCCAATAAATCACCTTGGTTTAGCAAAGAGTTAACACACTTAAGAATTGTAAGGTACAGTTCTCTCAGGACAGTTTTATAATTTCGTTAACACCAAGAGTAAATCTAATTATTTTCCTTCCTCGCTGTCGTTCGAAAACATGACGGCAACCACAGATCAGGCAATAGCCGATTTATTTGCCCAATTTTTTCAAACGACTTACTCTACTTTAGATTATTCATCACAGCCTTATTCTTATACCATATATAAGTCAAACCTTATATTCTGTCCCACTTTAACAGAAAGCTCTCTTCTTTTGGATCTTCTTCGTATTAGCCTGTTTATTCGCCAAGGCCCGATGGTATTCCTGGGTGTGTGCTTAGGTACTGCGCTAAGGCCCTGTGCAAACCTCTTCACAAGTTGTTTACCTTATGTCTAGAAACCTCCCAATTCCCAAATATTTGGAACGAATCATTTGTTATTAGGTTAGGTTTTCCAGTTGATCTGCTTAAATGGATTTCAAGTTATCTAAATGGCAGGTCACAAAGGGTCCTTTTTAAAAATTCAATTTCTGAAATTCTCCGTGTTACCTCCGGTGTCCCACAAGGGAGCCATCTGGGTCCGTTACTTTTTACATTATTTATTAACGATCTTCCCTCAATTATAAGTCATTCTCGCGTACTTATGTACGCAGATGATGTTAAGTTGTGCCTGCAGTATAAGGACATTTTCTGCCATTTAGACTTGCAATCCGATCTAGATAATTTTCAAAACTGGTGCCGAGATAATTTACAAAATTTAAACGCATCCAAGTGCAAGCTGATGGCTTTTTATCGGGTCAATCCGATATACGCGACTTACACTTTAAGTGGCAGCTCTTTGGATAGAATAACTCTTGCAAACGATCTTGGCGTTCTCTTGGACCCTAAACTAAAATTTTCAAACCACATTTCGTCCATGGTTAATAAGGCCAGAGGAGTGCTTGGATTTATTAAAAGGTGGTCAAATGAATTCAATGATCCTTATTTAACTAAAACTTTATTTATTTCGTTAGTCCGTCCGACTCTGGAGTATGGGTCTCTCGTCTGGAGTCCACAATAAGGAATACATATTGGTCGTATTGGGACTCCGCGCGAAAAAAAAAGATGGAGCTTGTTAAGTGGGTCTCCAATTCATCTCGTATTATTGTCGGAACTGGCACTAAAACTAAAGCGCCGTTAGGTGCTTTCGGATGTGGCACGCAACATTTATCCGTTTTGAGTTCTGTCGCCAGTTGTGATTCGTTGGCTGATGGAACAAATGTGGTAAGGACATAAACATTCGTTAACAACAATGGAGATCACATAAAACTGCATGGATTTTCGGATGCCTCCATTATATTCCAGAGTCGTCTACAGAAGATTGTTGCGATCAAATGGGACCGTATCTCTTTCGCTCATAGCAGGAAAAACCAGAGTTGCTCCGCTGAAGCAGCAATCACTACCGCGCCTTGAACTGTGTGGCGCGCTGCTACTGAACCGACTAGTCCTATTAATCAAGGCTGTTCTACTCCACAAGAACATCCAAATATATGCATGGTACGACTCAACCATAATTTTAGCTTGACGTTCACACCCTCTATCAAAGCTAAAAACTTTTGTTGCCAATAAAACGTCGGAAATACTCGAAACTTTCGACCTGTGATGGAAAGGACCTTCATGGCTGCAGGATCCAGACACACTTGCGCTAAAGTAGAGCTGTACCATGTTTTGTTTTTCTGTGTTACAAAACCATGGCAAAGAAGAAGTTAAGACCGCGGTGTTGACTACTCAGAAATATGCCTCATTTTCGCCTATAGAAGCTCTGGCTCAGCTCCTTTCATGGCTTACGGCTTACGCTTCGTCCAAATAACCAAGTCTATTAAATCAGGAATGCTGACAAATGTAGAGATCCAAGCTACCCCCATCCTCTGCCTTCAAGAGGGTCCGAAATGTGTTAAGGATGATACAAATTTACTGGCAGAAAAAAAGCCCGATTGTCTGAATGGAAGGCCTTCTTCGAGTCGTTGAACGACTGAACAACTCAAAATTACCAACTGATGTCAAACAACCTATATTGCTTCCCAATTCACACCGCATATCAAGAATGATTCTGGAACACACTTTCAATCTCCAACCAGGGGTTTCTGCACTATTTGTCATCACTCGTCAAAGGTATTGGATCTTTGGAGCGAAGAATCTAATGATTCCTTATTCCACAGCTGCATAAAAAGTTTTCGCCAACTGAATCAAACAACGGACCAATTCATGGCCGATCTACCAGGCATGCGTATAAGCGAGGCACTGCCCTTCCAGCTCTCAGGCTGTAAATACACTGGACAATTGATTCTTAAGGAATGGAGAAGACACAATCCCCAAAAAACTAAGGCCTTCAAATGACTGTTTGTCTGCCTTGTAAATTCAGCCATACACTTGGAACTAGCCAGCGACCTCAGCTCAGACACTTTCATAGAATGTCTTCGCCGTTTCATGTCCCTTCGGGGAAAATGTTCGCAAGCCTTCAGCGATAACGGGATCAATCGTTTGGGATACTGGCAGCAGAGGTGCAGAAACATCGAGTGAAACATCGATGTTTAGAAATTATCGGGACCATAGATGGCTTGTAGGCCACCGCTGGACAAGGCTTAGTGCAGAAGCTGTGGATAAGCTTTTATTTCTTAATAAGAATTCAAATTTCAATGATACTACTGATCGGACGATACTGATACTTTTATAAAAAAACATGGAAAACATTGACCCACACATCGACGTTTCTGGATCCATATTTGGCAGCACTAGCAATCTTTGTATCTAGGATTTTGGAAACGCTAAGTGGAACAGCAAGGAATGCAACATCCCAGTAGAGAGTGTGGTACTTGTCAAGGACTCAAATCTTCCAACAGCTGGTTGGATACAAGCCTGAGTATTGGAAGCTTATAATGGACCAGATGGACTTCTTCGCGCCGTAAGTCTTAAGACGTCTACCGGAGAGATGACTCTACCCATTACCAGGTAAGCAGTACTTTCAGCCGTTATATAAGTTAAGTTCGTTTTTTTATGAATTATTTTGACATACTAGCCTGGTATTTTTTATAGCGTTGGCCCGATATATATCATCACGATAAGTGCAGCCATAAGTCAAACCCACAACAACGCTGGGCCGCACGTTTACGTAGCGAGCAGAAATACCAAAAGCAGTTCGATACAACTTAAGTACTTGCAAACGAAATATCCATATCTTGCTGTCGCATTGGCCAGAAATTACATGATTGATCTGTCAATACTTCATATGGGTGTAGTTTTAAATAAGACTGTTACGTGGGTATATTAGTGGCGCAGTCCTAACGGATTTGAGAAAGAAGCGTCTGACGGGCAGGCACAATGATCAGCATAAAAACGCGGGGAGCCCTATTCCCCATGGGGCGTAAAACCGAGATCGCAAGAGACGAAAAAAGGACTATGTAGAAACAGACAAAAAAATACATACGAAACAAAATACTAATACTAATTTCGTGCTAAATTAGATAAAAGTAATGCCCTTAAGCCTAGTACTCAGATCGTTGTTTGATTGACAAACGTGTACGCTAACGTAAAAACTTTAATCTTTCCAGTGTGAACAACATTTCGAGAGTTTATCAGAATTAAACGTGCTACGGTCGTACTGTCAATCAGCTGGGTTTGTTGACAAGCAGTTAAAATTCAAATATCGTTTTTGCGGGAGAGAGCCTTTAAAAGATATTATCAACTACCTTGGCAAAACAAGTCTGCCGCCGTACAAAGAAATTAATAAATAATACAACTTAAATTTAACAGTTGTTTTTTTTATTTACTGATAATTATTTGCTAATTTAAAGTTCATAGCTGCACTCTTATTATGTTTTTTCGAACAATTTTGACCTAAGAAACACTTTGCTCTGACAAAAGGCACCCCAGATAGTATTAATATTATTTTGTCCTCACATGTAAACTCCTGTAATCGACTGTTGCAGGTTTTTTAATTTTTCCCTTGCATTTTTTAAAATGTTCAGTGAGAAGCGCACGCCAAAAGATTAAATTTTTTATTCTTTTCGCTAGGGTTCACCCAAAGTTCATTTCAGCAGACTGGCAGCGCTATGAAATTTTCTGGTATTTTTTCGTCGATCTGGGGACCGAGGTGATAAAAAAGCCTGACGTCAAGTGAGCGCCAGCTGTTTGCCTCTCGCTCTCTCTCATGACCGGCGTACAGTCAATCTGAGTATTAGGCTTTAAGATTGGCAATGAGTCGGTAGTAGAAATAATATGGTATAGTCTATTACACAGTACTCTAAAACATTTGACTCTATAAATTAATTATTTTGGACATACTAGCCTGGTATTTTTTATAGCGTTGGCCCGATATATATCATCACGATAAGTGCAGCCATAAGTCAAACCCACAACAACGCTGGGCCGCACGTTTACGTAGCGAGCAGAAATACCAAAAGCAGTTCGATACAACTTAAGTACTTGCAAACGAAATATCCATATCTTGCTGTCGCATTGGCCAGAAATTACATGATTGATCTGTCAATACTTCATATGGGTGTAGTTTTAAATAAGACTGTTACGTGGGTATATTAGTGGCGCAGTCCTAACGGATTTGAGAAAGAAGCGTCTGACGGGCAGGCACAATGATCAGCATAAAAACGCGGGGAGCCCTATTCCCCATGGGGCGTAAAACCGAGATCGCAAGAGACGAAAAAAGGACTATGTAGAAACAGACAAAAAAATACATACGAAACAAAATACTAATACTAATTTCGTGCTAAATTAGATAAAAGTAATGCCCTTAAGCCTAGTACTCAGATCGTTGTTTGATTGACAAACGTGTACGCTAACGTAAAAACTTTAATCTTTCCAGTGTGAACAACATTTCGAGAGTTTATCAGAATTAAACGTGCTACGGTCGTACTGTCAATCAGCTGGGTTTGTTGACAAGCAGTTAAAATTCAAATATCGTTTTTGCGGGAGAGAGCCTTTAAAAGATATTATCAACTACCTTGGCAAAACAACTCTGCCGCCGTACAAAGAAATTAATAAATAATACAACTTAAATTTAACAGTTGTTTTTTTTATTTACTGATAATTATTTGCTAATTTAAAGTTCATAGCTGCACTCTTATTATGTTTTTTCGAACAATTTTGACCTAAGAAACACTTTGCTCTGACAAAAGGCACCCCAGATAGTATTAATATTATTTTGTCCTCACATGTAAACTCCTGTAATCGACTGTTGCAGGTTTTTTAATTTTTCCCTTGCATTTTTTAAAATGTTCAGTGAGAAGCGCACGCCAAAAGATTAAATTTTTATTCTTTTCGCTAGGGTTCACCCAAAGTTCATTTCAGCAGACTGGCAGCGCTATAAAATTTTCTGGTATTTTTTCGTCGATCTGGGGACCGAGGTGATAAAAAAGCCTGACGTAAAGTGAGCGCCAGCTGTTTGCCTCTCGCTCTCTCATATGACTGGCGTACAGTCAATCTGAGTATTAGGCTTTAAGATTGGCAATGAGTCGGTAGTAGAAATAATATGGTATAGTCTATTACACAGTACTCTAAAACATTTGACTCTATAAATCGCTTTCTTCTTATAGGGACACTTGACCTGTTAAGGTTTTCATTTGATCTGAGTGACAGCATACAAAGGGTCCTTATTAAAAGTTGTCTTTCTAAAATTTTCAGTGTTACAAGGAACCAATCTTGGTCCGCGTCGTTTATATCATTTATAAGTCATTATCGAGTAGTTATGTACGCAGATGATATAAAATATTAAGGACATTACCTGCCGTTTAGACTTACAATCCGATCTAGATAATTTTCAAAACTGGTGCCGAAATAATTTACTATTTTGACAACTTTCGACACTGGTCCCAGAATATTTTACTAAATTTAAGTGCAAGCTCGCAAAGTGTCAGCGCTTTGGACAAACAAAATTTTGTAAGCAATTTTGGGGTACTTTTAGACCCAACTAAAATTTTCTGATTCGGTTTCGTCCATGGTTAATTTAGCCAAAGGCGTGTTTGGTTTTATTAAAAGGTGGTGAAAAGAATTCGATGATCCCTATGTCATTCAAACAATATTTATTTTGCTAGTACTTCCGATTCTGAAGTATAGGTGTCCTGTCTGGTGTAAAGAATACATATGGGATCGTCAAAAGGACGACATTGTGGTTAATGCTATTGGACTTAGGTTTTTTAACATTTTGCCTAATTTCCGATTGAAATTTTTCCCATTAGCACTGTCTGTTTTATACTTTAGTGGGGGTGTACTTTTTTGGTGTTCTCCTCGATTCTTTGCGTACTTATCGGAAAGATCACCGTCCCGATGCATAGCAAATCATAAGTAGCTGGTTTTTGACGGTTTTTGACGGTTTTGCATGAGATGACTACATATTTAGTAATTCCGAAAAATAGTTAATTGGTTGAGAAGGCGAAGCAATTTACCCAAGATTAGGTGACCCCGAAAAAGAAAATTGGATGATAACGGTGAGAAGAATAGAGTATATCGGTAGACAATACTGATTCACGAACGTGTGCAAATTAACTTTCTCACTAGTGAATTTGATACCAATATTTACTTTTATTTTTTATAACCACTTATTACATTATTACATTTTTCAATAGGTCGAACTTATTTAATTTACAACTCTTTTACTCTGCTCGATTCGGATCTCAAAAACGGACTGCCCTGCCTCGAGTTTAATGATCAATATTCAAACCTGGGTTTAAGAGATTTATGCTTAATATTGATAAAGAGACCCCCAAGAGAGTCGGAAAATAGGATGATGCAATTGCCAATTAAATTTGAAATCTAAATTCGGGCGCAAATTTGTGTTTACATTAGCGGACTTTAGGGATCGCTTCGTTGTTTACATTAGCGGACCCAGGGCTCGTTTTGGGGCTCCGATGTTTACAATATCGGCTTGGATGTTTACAGCATCCGTTTGATGCGTAGTTGACAGAAATAGCTGACCACGGATTTGTTTTTGGTCTGTCAGAGTTATTTGGAAATTAGCTCTCGGCTCAAAGTTTTTTATAAACTGGGTAAGAGGCCCTAAATAATGTGTCATATAACTCCACCCATTCTAAATTGAATCGTCCCGAATCATTGGAACTGATGGGTATATTGAATGTAATTGGTTGGTTAATTTATCTTCTTTAGAAATATATATTAGTTATATGAAATAAATGTGCGTATGATTCATAAATAAGAACATTTTGGTATCCTTTTAAAGAAGAAAATCATGGTTCGTGTAATCCATAATTTCGGATTTGGTTGTAGCTACCAACAATAATAAGTACATTATTGAAATCATTATCTGGAATTTGAAAAAAAATAATTATATATAATTATCTATATAAACGGTTTCTGTTATTTAAAATAACTTTATTAGGGAGATTTTCCTTAACTTGTTTTTTTTATATCTAGAATTAAGCTTGTTTCTTTCCCCGTATTTCTTTTCGTAAATGACGTAATAATAAATAAATAAATAATAAATGGGCGTAATATATATCAAGATGCAAACTTTCACCTGGGTGAAAGTACTATGTACTGGGTGTCTGTTGTATTTGTTTTGATTGCAGATAGTGAAATTCTTTATAAACTCCTTAAAGTTTTTGTATAAATTAGGCCAGTAATGAAGTCTAGTTATTTGTTTATAATTTTCATCAAGCCCTCTATGAGCTCTACAATGAGTATCTGATTATGAGAGATCTGCCTTCAGCGTTTTCGACATCCTGGACAAATGTCTTAGTGTATAAACATTTATTTATAAAATTGTATTAATATATTTAATTTAATTGTTTAATTGTCTTTATGAATTCTATAAAAATCTTCTAGAGTATTGCGGGGAATATATTCCCTTAAGATAGATACTAAATTTTTGATTTGCAATTTTTTCAATTGTTTTTGAAAATATAATAATATCATCCATATAAACATGACATGTTTTACACACTTGTTCTCTTAAAATATCATCCTACGCTCGCTGGAATATTCTATGAGTTTTTGTCAAACCGAAAGGCATTCTTAGGAATTCGTATTTCCCATTGTTTATTGAAAATGAGGTTTTCTGAATGTCTGGTACATTCATGAGAATCTGATGAAATCCAGATTCCAACTTCTTTTCGGTTCGAAATACATTTTTAAATTAATCTGATATTCTTTTGATAGAGGTATTCATACAAATATAAAACAATGAAACTTAAATTGAAATTATAACATTTAGCAATGCGGTTTACTAGACGTCTGTATGTATTCCTCGTTGTCTTCTGTTCGACCACACGAACAACTTCATCTTCTCCAGGGAACACCTTCATGACACAACCAAGGGCCCATTCGCCGCGAGGGGTAATATCTTTCATTACGACAATATCTCTATCACTTGTATGTTGTTTACGTCTTGAATCCATTTAGACCTTTGTATTAGAGTTGGAAGATATTCCTTGATGAAGCGCTTCCAGAATGAATTGACTAAGAATTGGGATACTCTCCATGCAAGTTTTTCCCATCCACCGCTTGAGAATTCTCCTGGACTATGAAGGGCATAACTTTGAGGTATACAGATATCGTTTGGACATAATCCAATTTCGTCATCGGCATCATCTGACTATAGTATGTACGGTCGACTATTTACTAAGCATTCTGCTTCCAAAAATATAGTTTGCAGGGTTTCATCAGTCGGATGTGCATTTGTTGAAATAACTGCTTCAATTGTCCTCTTAAAACATCCGACAAGCCTCTCCCAACATCCACCAAAATTTGGTGCGTTAGCTGGAATGAAATGCCATGTTATTTTATTACCTGCCAAATATGTTTTGATGTAAGCTTCGTCGAGTTCTTCAAGAGCCTCTAGTAGCTCCCTTGCTGCACCTCGAAAGTTTGTACCATTATCAGACCAGATAATTTTTACTGGGCCTCGTCGAGCCATCATTCTTCGGACTGCTTGTATACAGGATATACAGCTTGTATAGACACTTGAAAAAAACTCCGTATCGTTTGCGAACATTTTTAATTGCGCGGGTTTCACTGTTTGCTTTTACGTAAAACGGGCCAAAGTAATCCACGCCTGTTGCTGTGAATGGTTTTACATCAGTTAGAAATCGTTCCTGCGGAAGCCATCCCATTTTTGGAGTCTCTGTTTTTGCCCTTTTACGTTTGCACCAGACACAATCGCTAATTGTCTTTTTGATGAATCGATTTAGCTTTGGCATCCAATATTCACTTCTAAAATTGTGAACCACCACCTGCATACCAACATGTTGAGCATCAAGATGAAGTTTTCGAATCAGCATTTGAGTAAATTTATGTCTGCCATCTAAAATGATTGGATTTATGGTGCAAGCTGATATTTCCTTTGCCCGGTCGATTCTGCTACCCACACGCATTATCTCATGCTTATCTAAAAAAAGACAATATTTTGTGAGGCGAGCTTTTGGAAACCGCTTACCAGTTTTTAGTACAGACAAATCGTCGGGATAGGATTCTTGTTGCACAAACTTGCTCCATACGTTTACTGCCCATTCAATTTCTTTCGTGCACAAATTTCAAAGTTTACGATTTCCTGGTTTACTCTTGACATTGTTCCAAAATCTTCGAATCCAGGCAGTGCTTCGTATTAACTTTTTATAAGTCGATATTCTCGAATGTAATTGGTTAAAGGGGTGTTCAGCTTCTTGAATAACCATGACTATCTCTGGGTGGTTGTCATTCTCAAATACCGGCTAATTTATTTCCCATTGAGAGGACGGCTTCTGAAGAAACTAAGAGCCAGTTAACCATTTTTCCTGCTTATGGGTTGATATGTTGTCGCGAGTTATAACATCAGCAATGTTTTCATTGGTTGATAACCAATTCCACTCCTTTCGTTCAGTTTTTTCACATATTTCACCAATTCGGTTAGCCACAAATACTTCCATGCGCTTATCACTATTTATCCAAGCAAGGACCGTTCTTGAATCTGTCCAAAAATAACGCTGATGAGGTTGTATTTCTAATTCATTTTGGACTAATTCAGCTAGTCGGCATCCTAAAACCGCTGCCTTTGTTTTAAGTTTGGGAATTGTTACATGCTTTATTGGGGCGACCCTTGCTTTTGATGCGACTAAAGATACATCAAATTCCCAATGGTCTTCTTGTTGATAACAGCATCTTATGTATACTGCTGAGGAATAGGCCTTGCTATTCGCGTCGTTGAATATGTGGAATTCGATGCGATCCGCTTTTGTGAGATTAGAACTGTAACATCGTGGAATTTTAATTGTTTCAATTGATAATAAAGACGACAACCAATTTTTCCATTTGACCAGCAGATCTCCCTTTGATGGTTACCGGGGTCATGAGGCCTAATAGATCATACAAAGAGTTTACAGCTGACAAAACGTTTCTTTTCGTTGGTGTAGCATTTCCATTTAAAAGTTCATTTTTCAGCCGCTGCATAGTTTTTGTGGAGTATGTAAAAATTTCGTTATTAGCATTCTACACCATACCCAGTACCTTTTGTTGAACATCCGCCTTATCCCCAATTATTGTAATCTCTTTTGCTGATTTTAAATGTTCAGGAATGTTACTCATAACTTCATTACTGTTTGACAGAAATTGTCGCAGTTCAAATCCTGCTTTTGAATGGATGTCTACTACAGAATTTATTATGTTGATAAGTAGGCTGGCGCTTGGCTTGGAATCCAAATAATCGTAAACATAATGATTTGTAATAATAGCCTTTACCGCTTCTGGATATACCTTTTGATATTTCTTGGCATTGAAATTCTTTACAAATTGAGCTAAAAACGGTGAAGAAGTTGTGCCGAAAAGGCGAAAATGGCTTTCATTTGGTATATTTTCATCGGACTGTTCTGTTTTAAATCCCTCCAAAGAAAGCATTGTGCTGCCATTGCATTCAGCCGCAGCTTTGTAATTATACCCGTTACTCGTAGAGTAAAAGGGTATATTGTATTCGTGCAAAAGTATGTAACAGGTAGAAGGAAGCGTTTCCGACCCTATAAAGTATATATATTCTTGTTCAGGATCACTAGCCGAGTCGATCTAGCCATGTCCGTCTGTCTGTCCGTCTGTCTGTCCGTCCGTATGAACGCTGAGATCTCGGAAACTCGGATAATCAGTACAGCGGTAGGTTGTATACAACGGATGCTAGCCATTTCGGACAACTTTTTTCATGAAGAAACCAAAAATGAAATAAGACAAATTTTAAAGGACAACGACTTCCCAAACCATCTAATTAGAACTTTAATTAAAAGACACCAAAACATGGAACAAAAAACAAAATGTAGAGAACCTACACAATACATGTCCGTAACATATATACCAAGACTATCAGAACGCCTTAAAAAGTCAGAATTTTACTGTGTTGGCTATGGTTGCGTACCGGCGGAGCCCCAATCTTCAGCAAAATATGATGCGGCGCACAGAGTGATTATCCACCTGTGGCGGCGTTGGAAGTTCCTCGGAGTGGCGGTCTGTTTCCCAAGGTCCCAAATAAGAAGTCGAAAGGTTCCAAAAATGTGCGTTCGATTTAATTAGGTTATATAATTAAACATAAAAGAGAAGAGCACAGAGGGTGCTTCTGACTATATTGACTGTCGCTCGCAGATTAACTTGTCGGTTTTACATTTCATTTTCACCGAAGCTGCAGCTCTCCAAATTATGTATGTACATATGAACAAATTAGCTGTGATATGGTTCGATCTTTCGAACAAGACTATGAATAAAAGGCAAAGAAGAATGTCTGTAACTAGAGAGCTTACAGTGTGACGTCAGTTACACTGCAAGTTCTCGTGTTGACAATATACAGTCCAAACATTCTCCCCCCTAATGATATTATTAAAATATTATTAACTGCTTCTTCAACGTCTTCGGTTGGTTGGAGGTTGGACGCTAAAAAGATAATGCAACTTAGAATTGTTGTGGAGGGTCAAGATCACGATTTAACCAATTATCTTGTATGGGTAATAGGCACAATTTTGCTACTGGCCGTAGCATACCACTCTGAGACTGGAGTTTAACCACTCGAACCAAACCGTCTTGGCCGCAATGAGTTTCAGTAATTCGACCAAGAGCCCATAGATTAGACGGCAAACGTTCATCTTTAATGAGTACTAGATCCCCAGCCTGCAAGTTACGCCTATTTTCCAACCACTTCGGTCTCCGCTGCAAGCGTGATAGATAATCCGAGGACCAACGCTTCCAAAATTGCTGAACCAAGTGCTGACAGTTCCTCCATCTCTCGGTGGCACTTAGTTTATCGGCCTGCTCTGTTGGCATAGCGAGTAGAGCATCCCCAACTAAGAAATGGCCTGGAGTTAGGACCATCAAATCTTCCGGGTCATTGCTTAGCGGGCACAACGGACGAGAGTTTAAGCACGCTTCAATTTGAGCTAATACAGTGGCCAATTCCTCGTATGTAAGCGTACGATCGCCAACTGTCCTTTTTAGGTGGTGTTTCATTGACTTAACACCCGCCTCCCATAGACCTCCAAAATGTGGAGCGGAGGGAGGGTTAAAATGCCACGTAATCCCGTCATCTGTGAGTTTACCTAGAATCGTTTTTTCGATGTACAACTTGTATGCCAACTTGTCTGCCTGCAGCTTCCGATTTGCCCCGACGAAATTTGTGCCACAGTCGCTATAAATATGAACACATTTTCCACGTCGGCCGATGAATCGGTGAAGTGCTCCAAGAAATGCGTCCGATGTCAAATCCCCCACTGGTTCTAGGTGGATAGCTTTTGTTACAAGACATACAAAAACAGCGATATAGCCTTTAACCGAAGTCCGTCCTCTTCCTTTAGATGGCGAAATGTTGAACGGTCCTGCGTAGTCAATCCCAACTGACGTAAAAGCCTTCTGTGGCCGAATCCTGGCCGGTGGCAGATTACCCATCTTTTGACTTGTAATACTAGGGTTAAATTTATAGCAAACAATACATTTATGGATTTCTCTTCGTACGGCGTTACGTCCGTTGATGATCCAACATTTTTTTCTGATATGATTGAGTGTAAGGGCCGCACCTCCATGTAAGGTACTGACATGGCTATAACGAATGACCAAGCTTGTAAATGAATGCTGATAAGGTAGAATGTATGGGTGTTTTTCCGCCATCGGCAGCAATGCGTCTCTCAAGCGTCCTCCAAGTCGAATGATTTTTTCCGATTCATCAAAATACGGATTGAGTGGTAATAGCGGACTTTGCTTATGTAACATTTTCCCTTCCGATAATAGTTTCCAATCGCCTGCAAAGCCTTCCATTTGGCACATACGAACCGCACACAAAAACCCTTCAGAAAGTTCTCTTATCGTGAGAGAATCTACTATTCGAGCCGATTTCAATATCCTGCAATTCCTTATAAATCTATGAATATAGGCCAGCATGCGAATGAGAAATGTGTACGATGAAAACCTTCCTAGTATATCGGATCCGTTCTCTTTCTCCACAGAAATAGCGTTGCAGTGCATCTGCTTCTGTTCGCTGGTGACTCGCATATCGGTTTCAGAATCTAGTTTTGTCGATGGTCACTCACAATCTTTAAATCTCAGCCACGGCGGTCCATTCCACCATAATTGGCACGATGCTAATTTAGTAACACTGATACCCCGACTTAGAAGATCGGTAGGATTATCCTCAGATGCTATATGTCGCCATTGTTTCCCATCGCATAGCTCCAAAATTTTGCTATGCGGTTGGCAACGAAAACCTTTCACCTCGCAGCATCTCCTTGGATCCAGCTCAAAACGATCATCGAATCTGACCAAAAAACAGTCTCTGCAAAATCAATATGAATAGTTAAGTGATCCTTTAAGTACTTAAATATTTTCGCAGCAATGACTGCTGCACACAATTCCGCTCTTGGAATTGTAAGCTGCGGCTTGATAGGCGTTACCTTGCATTTCGCTAAAATTAGTTCCGCATGAAAGGCGTTCTCTCCTATCGGAATTCGTAAGTAAGCCGCCGCACCGTACGCGTATCCTGACGCGTCGCAGAACATGTGTAACTGTGGAGTTCCCTTTGACATTCCCCAAGCAATGTAGCGCGGTATATGAATCTTAGACAAGTTTGGTAGCTCTTGAATGAATTTCTGCCATTCTTTTTGAAGTTCCAATGGTACGTGGTCGTCCCAACTAAGTTTTGTCTTCCACAGAGCTTGCACCATTCGCTTTCCAACAACGGTGATTGGGCTCAACCATCCCATTGGATCGAATAACCTCGCAATCGTCGAAAGCATCTTTCTCTTCGTTGGTGTACCTGTTGGGAGATCAAAATTAATTTGAAATCGAAACTCATCTTCATTGGGTTTCCGATATAATCCTAACGCTCTAATCGTCTCGTCACCTTGAAAGTTTAGAGGCTCTTTGGTTTCCCGATGTTCTAGAGGTATTCCTTCCAACAGTTGAGGACAGTTGCTGGCCCATTTTCGCAACTCAAAAGATCCCCTTCTCATCATTCCTCTAACTTGAGCTTGCAGTTCCTTTGCATCGAAAATACTATTTGCTCCAGATAAAACGTCGTCCACATACATCTGACGTTTAAGTACATTGGCTGCCAGCGGGTAGTTATGCTCTTCATCTTCGGCTAACTGCTGCATAACTCTAATGGCCAGATACGGAGCACAGCTCGTGCCAAACATGACCGTGCAGCAGGCATATTCCTCTACCTGGACAGTGTTGTCCGTTTTCCACAAAATTCTTTGAAATTGAGCATCCTTCTTATGTATATTAATACATCTATACATTTTTTCCACGTCCGCAAGGAATGCAAATCTTATTACTCTCCAGTTGATCAGTATTGCTGGAAGCTCCATGTGCAATTTGGGCCCTATTGCTAAGATTTCATTCAACGATTTCCCATTGCTCGTCTTCATCGATCCGTCAAAGACGACGCGCACCTTGGTAGTCGTTGACGATTCCTTGATTACTGGGTGGTGAGGTAAATAACAATGTGTGGCTCCCCCGGGTAGCCTGTTTCTTCCGTTTGCCCAACTTGTGTAACAACCTTTTCCATTTGTCCCAACTCCAAGTATTCCTTTATGGTTTTGGAATACATCTCCTTCAGGTTGGCATCGTTGCGTAAACGCTTGTCCAAATGGCACAACCGTTTCAAAGCACCTTGACGCGACGACCCAATTACTAACTGGGGATCCAAAGTGGATAGAAATGGCAACCGCATTTGATATTTCCCTGAAGGTAACCGCACATGTGTATTAACAAAATGTTCCTCACACCACAAATCTTCCTTCGACAAAACTTCTGCTGCCTCATCCAACTGTTCAAATTCCCAGAATCTGCAAAGTAATCCTTCTAATTCCGCAGATGATTCGTCCTTGATTACGGTCACCGTATGCACCGAGACCTTTGTGATGGGTTCCTTAACTTTTCCTGATATAATAAATCCAAGTCGTGTGCTTTGAGCAATAGGCCAGCCATCCGGTCCACGATGTTTTTCACTTAGCATCAATTCATCATAGATATCACTCCCCAACAATATGTCCACACCTTGTGGAACAAAATAATTAGGATCAGCCAGGCAAAACTGTTCAAATTGAGACCATTTTTCCACAGATAAGCGACGATTTGGCATGCGCTTACTCACCTTTGGTAACACATACGCAGTCACACTATACCTTGCCTGTGTCTCAAACCTTGATCCAAAACATAAAAGAACGGAAGAAGACGCTTCGGTAACTTGGGCGTTGGCCAGTCCATTAACCTTAATGTATGCCTTTTGACGAGTTAGTCCCAACTTCTGAACTACGTTTTCCGATACAAACGAAGCTTGCGATCCTTGGTCAAGAAATGCTCGGAACTGTAGTGTAAACCCTTCTGCTGACTGGATCAGAACTAACGCTGTTGGCAATAGCACTTCATAACTAGTCCCAGTTGTGCTCGAAGTCCCGCTAATTGCGTTGGAAGTAACTTGTTGCACCTGCTCATTTGGCTCTTTAGTTAGCCGAACCCGATCCAAATGTATGAGCGTGTGATGCCGATCTGCGCATATCGAACAATTGTTTTTAAGTTTGCACCTTCGTGAGTTATGGTTATTCCCCAAACAGTTGAAGCACAAACGTTGCTTCATAACAGCTTCCCTCCGTGCTGTTAGATGCATGCTTTCGAAAACCTTGCAATCTTGGACGGAATGACCGTTCTTGCAACATATGGCACATTTCTGCTCCGATCGGGCGACAAAGGAAGATTTCACATCTCGGCGCTTCTCAGATGATCCCGATGCTCCCTTTCGATCCTTGTTAGACAATATTGTCCTCTCGCCACTGACGGACGTAAGCATAGTCCTGTATTGTCCATCGAGATGCGCGGATAATTCTTCGAATGTTGGTAACTCCTGCGAAGTAGTCAGGGTTTTTCCCAGTCCAACCGCAGCTCCGCAGGTAGTTTCTTCGTCACCATGTAAACTATGACATGACTTTGATCGAAAAGGTTAACGCCAACCTTTTCCAATGATTTAATACAAGAACGACAAGTTTGTAAAAACCCCTTAAGCGAAACAGGGTCATCGCTCTGCACCATGGACTGTTGTTCTAGTACCTGCATATAATGTTGAAACAGAACACGCTTATTATCATATAAGTTTAATAACATTTGCCAAGCTACATGATAATTTGTTTCGATCAGTGTTAGATGTTGGATATCTTTGATTGCTTCCCCTGACAAAGAATCTTTGAGGTAATGGAATCGATGCAGATCAGTGAGTCTAGGGCTATTATGAACTCGCGCTTCAAATATTTCCTTAAATGCCGGCCAATCTACAAATTCACCGCTAAATATAGGCAATTTAACCGTGGGAAGTTTAACCTCATCGATCGTGGTTTGGTCTGGTGCTATAAACCGTGACGGTGGCGCGTTGCGATTCCCATCCTGAAAATCAAGATTGTTAATTCCTGTTGATGCCAAAAGTCGATCCTTAGTCTCATTTAGGTCAGTTCTAATCTGCGCCACACTATCAATATACGCTTCTTGGAACTTTCCTTCAAGATCTGCCTCCATATAATCGTTCCGAACCAATTCGTCATCCGAACGCACCAATTTTCGATGGTTCTCTCGGAACTCCATGCGAATATTGGCCAGAGATTCTAATCTAGTCTCCATATGCGCTTCCGAATTATTAGTGCCAGCTTTCCGAAAGTTCTCTAACATGCGGCGTACAGAATCAATCAAAGCTGATTGCTCCGCAATTAATTCCTCAAATGTCTCAGCCATGACCTTGACCCTCTTTCTCACAACAAAACACAGTGCACTAGCCTTCTACAATAACCTCTTCGCGCTCCAGCGTAGTCCAAGTAGTGACCCACAGATAATCCACTCAGTCCAAGAGAAGTCTTCCCGGGTTTCGGCACCAATATGTGTTGGCTATGGCTGCGTACCGACGGAGCCCCAATCTTCAGCAAAATATGATGCGGCGCACAGAGTGATTATCCACCTGTGGCGGCGTTGGAAGTTCCTCGGGGTGCTGTCTGTTTCCCAAGGTCCCAAATAAGAAGTCGAAAGGTTCCAAAAATGTGCGTTCGATTTAATTAGGTTATATAATTAAACATAAAAGAGAAGAGCACAGAGGGTGCTTCTGACTATATTGACTGTCGCTCGCAGATTAACTTGTCGGTTTTACATTTCATTTTCACCGAAGCTGCAGCTCTCCAAATTATGTATGTACATATGAACAAATTAGCTGTGATATGGTTCGATCTTTCGAACAAACATTTACAATAAACAAAAAATAACAATAGCACACAAGCCCAACAATACCCTACGACCAATATTCAACAAGACCAAGTCCAAAATACAAATGTTTGACAAAAACAATGTGGTATATAAAATACCATGCAATGGATATACAAATGAAAAATGTGACAGTATATATGTAGGAACAACTAAATCCAAACTTAAAACTCGAATATCACAACACAGATCAGACTTCAAATTAAGACACCAAACTAATATACAAAAAACAGCACTTATGGCCCACTGTAAAACCAGCGGTCACTCACTAAATTTTGATGCAACGGCTATTTTGGAACAAGAACAACATTACAAAAAACGCTTCACCATAGAAATGTTACATATAACAAACACACCCACAAGCATAAGACTGAACTACAAAACAGACGTTGAAAATTGCGCTTACATTTACAGATACTTACTTAATAACAACTAGTATTAATCTCCACGTCCGACGGTGCAGACGTGTAAAATTATGTAGGTGTAATAATTTTTAAAGCTTTGTTTTTTTATTGTCTAAATGTATGTTATTTTATGTTTCTATGTTGATTATAGTTGCCCTGAAGACGGTTGCCGAAGTGCAACCGAAATATATTGGAAATAATAAAAAATAAAAATTAAAAACTTTTATTTGAAACATTTTTCAATTGTTGACCTCGAGCCGGAAAAACTCAAAAAATTTAGGAAACTATAAAAGCTAGAAGATTGGCATTTTACATGTAGATTTTAGGAGTTCCTACGCAGCGCAAGTTTGTTTCAAAATGGTGCCACGCCCCCTCTGACGCCCAAAAGCCACAAGTTGTGGCCACAGTTTTGATTGATTTTTAATTGATATGTATTTGTTTCGTCAATACCTATCGATTGGCCTAATAAAAGTTAGCCACGCCCACTCTAACGCCCAAAAACCCATTAAACGTTTAAGCCTGGCTAGCGCCTACATTTCCGCCTTTCATGGCGCCATCTAACGGATGACTTTGGAACAGCTGGCCAAGGTGCTCAACAGAGTCAACGTTAATTCTCGATAAGGATTTTTATTAAAGGAAATTGCGATGGTTTTCATTTGTCAATACCGAACTATATCCCAATAACTATGCAAATCAAATCTAGTTAGCCAAATTGGAGGTCTGAGTCAAACAATGGCGTATGTGTGTATGTATGTAAGCATAAACACAGCTGCTGGTGCAGGACAAAAGCTGCCTGGGCTAAAGCAGCGCTGGTGCTGATGCTCGTGCTGTAAAGAGAGTGCCGAATTCAAATTGATAATTTGAACTTTTTGTCCTTTTTCCTGTGGTCACTATAATTCACATTATAGCCTAGTATCCTGATCGACGAAAACCGTACGCCAGTCATGAGAGAGAGCGAGAGGCAAACAGCTGGCGTTCACTTTTCGTCGGGCCTTTTTTTCACGTCGGTCTCCTGATCGACGAAAAAAATTCCAGAAAATTCCATAGCGTTGCCAGTCTGCGGAAATGAGTTTTGGGTGAACCCTAGCGAAAAGATTAAAAAATTTAATCTTTTGGCGTGCGCTTCTCACTGAACATTATAAGAAATGGAGGGGAAAACTCAAAAAACTCACAAAAGTCGATTGCAGGTGTTTACATGTGAGGACAAAATAACATTAATACTATCTGGGGTGCCTCTTGTCAGAGAAAAATGTTTTTAGGTCCAGAATGTACGAAAAAACACAATAAAAGTGCAGCTATGAACTTTAAATTAGCAAATAATTATCAGTAAATTAAAAAAAACAACTGTTAAATTTAAATTGTATTGTTTTTTTATTTCTTTGTACAGCGGAAGACTTGTCTTGCCAAGGTATTTGATAATATCTTTTAAAGGTTCTTTCCCGCAAATACGATATTTGAATTTTAACTGCTTGTCAACAAACCCAGCTGATTGACAGTACGACCGTAGCACGCTTAAATCTGATGAACTCTCAAACTTTTGGTCACACTGGAAAGATTAAAGTTTTTACGCTAGCGTAATCGTTTGTCGATCAGGATACTAGGCTTATGTTACAAAAAAATAAACAAAAAAAACACAAGAAGGCATATTTATACTAAGTTGTTTAGCTGAGTAACGGGTATCTTTGGTATTCTCAACACGCCACCTCAAAAGTTACACTGATACAAATTAAGATATAACAAAATATAATAACAAAAGATAACGAGTGTGCAAGTTAACAACCAACCCCCAGCTTAGGCTGAGCAGGACAGTTCTTACTTACCTTATTAATATTAATCATTTATCATGTTTGTCATTCTCTAGTATTAATCACTTTTTATTATTATCAATATTATTATTACATTTCTCCCTCATGCATGGTCCACCCTAAATCGGGTCCGACTTATTGGCCCTAGAGCTGAGCCAGCACATTGTACCATTCCGAGCCGTGGCTCCTTTTCATTGGCTGACAACGATCGTATGACTTCTGCAAAATGTGCAAGGTCAGCGGTCTGCCACGGGCATCCGGCTATGCATGAACTTTTGTTCAATCTTAAGTTCAGTTTTAATTTGGATTTGAAATAAAGAGCTCCAGCTCGTTCATAAAACTCCGGCCTTAGCCGTTACATTATTTTGATTATTGAATTTGGTTATCGTGCCTTAAGGGCCGTGACATCGGAGATAAGTATCTCCCACCGTATACTTCGGAAGAAGCAAAGGAGTCGAAGCTACCACCCGACTCCGCTGTGGCTGCCAATCTTGGTGGCCGCCAACAATCAATCAGCGGGCAGTATTCTACTGCCACCCCCCTACGGATATATCACCTACCGGCTCTACCCCTGCCGCGGAGGAGCCGCCAGCCGGCACGGACAATTAAATGATTGGCGCCCAACGGATTAATATTATTACTAATATTCGAATCTCACCCCTGAAGTTGTAAATTATGTAAGTAGCTGAGCGCCGACAATAGCCAAGGTCTACACATACACAACACACATATGCCATACAATTTCCTACGCCCAGCAATAGGAATTTTTTACGTATAAAAAGTGACTCGATTTTCGATTTCTAATTCAGATTTTTATGAGTGCGTGGCAAATAAAAAATATACATATAACTCAAGTTACGTACACTCGTACTGGCAATTTTTATGTGAATAAATTATTCAAATATTAAATTACAATACACTTCCATGTTCTGCGTGTTGATTTAATTTTGTTCGATCTGGATTTTTTTAAGTGCATTATAATAAAAGAAATCATACGTCTCAAATAACGCACACTGCCGCCAAGGCGATCGACATTTACACGATTTAATTATGCAAAGGAATATTGTATTTCTTTGTTAAGGTTGGTTTCTATACGCATTCAGAGGGCCCAGTCGTTTTTGTCCTTGTGTTTGTTACAAATTTACCTACTGTGCTTATATTGAGTTTCGTACCAAAGTTATCCAGTGTGTCTGTGCTAATAATATACCCAGTCGAATTAACCTATACTTGTTGTCACCGTTCTGTATTTTAATTTTGTTCTTGGGACAAATTAATCCAACATCTTTGTGTTTTAGGTGACGATCTATTATTTTTCGCTAAATTTTTCGACTTTACATCACCAAAGTGGCCCGTTGAAACCTTTTGTCTTGAGCCCAATCGTCAAATCCTCGTATCTACCTCGCGCCCTTTAACTGCCAATGAGTTGGGAGTATAGAGAAGTAAAACAGGAAATTGATAGCGACGATAGCGAAAGTAGCGAAGAAGTAGGATTTCGCCCCGAAGTTAGGGACACAGATCAACCAGAAATGAACGCAGAAATGGTCCAAGCGATTGTCGCAAATGCGGTCAGCGCCGCTCTTAGCGAACAAGAGGAGCGGTTAAGAATCGATTTCGCCACAGAATTAGATGCGGTTAGAACACAGGTTAGCGCGCTGTCAGTCCAAGCGCCGCAGGTGGAGGTCTACAAAAGAGTAGTACCAAACCCTGCAGTAAGATGCGATGTCAAGTTGGACATAGTAAAGTCTCTGCCAACGTTCAGTGGAAGACACGATGAGTATGTTTCGTGGAGGCAAGCTGCATCAGATGCCTATGAGGTATTTAAGAAATACGACGGCAGCGAGGCACACTACGAGGCCGTGGTCATAATTAAAAACAAAATTTGCGGACCCGCTCGGTCACTACTCACGTCCCACAATACAGTGCTAAACTTCGATGCAATTATAGCCAGACTAGATTGCACATATGCGGACAAAACGTCCTTGAGAGTGCTGCGGCAAAATTTAGAAATGGTTCGGCAAGGAGACTCCGATCTTATGGCATACTATGACGAGGTCGAGAGGAAACTCACGCTTGTCACTAACAAAATAGTCATGTCACATAACTCGGACACAGCAACTATCCTAAATAAGGAGGTTAGGGATGATGCCCTTCATGCATTCATTGCAGGGCTTAAAAGACCACTCAAGTCACTCGTGCTGCCAGCACAACCCAAAGACCTTCCGTCTGCACTAGCGTTAGCGCGAGAGGCCGAGAACAGCATTGAGAGAAGTGCGTTCGCGGCATCCTACGCGAAAGCTATAGAAGACAAGTCCCATTGCAATGAGGGCAACAGGCGCAATAGTAAGAGTCAGGGAAAGCAATGGAGAGGCGAGGATAAGAATCCGCACTTTGTCCCTAAACAAAACCAAAATAAATCTCATGAGAACAATCCCTGGCCAAAGCACAGGGATACTGAGCCACTAGACCAGGATAAAGTTCAACCCATGGAGGTAGACCCCTCAACGGCTAGATCTAGACAAGAAACAAGCTGGGGAAAGCCTCAAAGTAACAACAACTACAAAAGGCAGAACTCGTCCCAGCGTCAATCAGGCCAAAGACGCCAACGCGTCAACAATATAGCCCAACCCCAACAGGAGGCGACGGATTATGCCACCACAGCTGAGGCCGAGGTTGCCACCATCGAGGGAGATAGCGACTCCGCCGAGCTTAACGACCTCCTCCATTTTTTAGGGAGCGTTCCCGACTGCCGTTCGTCGAGCGACAGTTGGCTGGCAAATCAATAAAAATTCTCATCGACACCGGGGCGGCAAAAAATTACGTGAAGCCCGTAAAGGAGCTAAGAAACGTAATGCCGGTCGAAACCCCCTTCACTGTGAGCTCTATTCACGGCTCCAGTGATGTCAAATACAAGTGCATAATGCGCATTTTTGGACTAGACGTCCCATTTTTCCTCTTGGATACATTGAGAACGTTCGATGCTATAATAGGCTTCGATTCGCTAACGCGAGCAGGAGTAGCATGGGACCTAGGCAGCAGCGTGATAAAATACGCAAATGTCACTGAAAAGCTCAAATTTTTTGACTGTCAAAATGTCAATTTCACAAAAATCGATGACATAGTGGTGCCAAGTTCGGCTAAAGCCGAATTCAAAATAACTATTCTGAAAAGAATTAAGGTGTTTTCAACCTCTAACGAGGCGCTCACCTTCAACACATCGGTCATCGCTACTATTCGAACTACGAGTGACGAACCTGTCTACTCCAAGTTATACCCCTACCCTATGGGGGCAGCAGACTTTGTAAACAACGAAATCAAAGAACTGCTGCAAAACGGCATAATCAGGCCGTCCAGATCCCCATACAACAGCCCTGCCTGGGTAGTTGATAAAAAAGGGACTGATGATAATGGCAGTAGAAAGAAGCGATTAGTAATCGATTTCAGGAAGCTGAACGAGCGAACAGTCGCCGATCGCTATCCCATGCCGAGCATACCCATGATTCTAGCGAACTTGGGAAAAGCCAAATTTTTTACTACCCTAGACCTGAAGTCAGGGTACCACCAAATATACCTGGCTGAAAAGGACAGAGAGAAAACCTCGTTCTCAGTTAATGGTGGGAAGTACGAATTCTGCCGACTACCCTTCGGCCTAAAAACGCAGGGAGTATTTTCCAAAGAGCCATCGACGATGTGCTGCGGGAAGAAATCGGCAAAATATGCTACGTCTACGTTGACGATGTTATCATCTCTTCCGAAAACGAAACGGAACATGTCAAGCATATTGACACGGTGCTTAAGCGCCTACTCGATGCCAACATGAGGGTGGCACGAGAAAAAACAAAGTTCTTTAAAGAGAGCGTTGAATTCCTAGGGTTCATTGTTACCAGAGGAGGGACAAAAACAGACCCAGAAAAGGTTAGGGCAATAAAAGAGTTCCCAGAACCAAAAAATCTGTTTAGCCTCAGGTCCTTCCTAGGCCTGGCGAGCTATTACAGAAGCTTTGTAAAAAACTTTGCATCTATTGCTAGACCCCTGACCGCCATCCTCAAAGGGGAAAACGGGACGGTCAGCAAGAATATGTCGAAAAAAGTAGCTGTCAGGTTTAATGAAACTCAGCGAAATGCATTCGACCACCTTCGTAACATTTTGGCATCCGAAGATGTCATATTGACATACCCTGATTTCAAATCATTGTTTGACTTAACCACTGACGCCTCACCGAGTGGAATAGGCGCTGTACTGTCCCAAAATAAAAGACCTATTACTATGATTTCACGCACGCTAAAAGACTGCGAGTTGAACTACGCCACAAACGAAAGAGAATTATTGGCGATAGTCTGGGCAATAGGCAAACTCCAGAATTACCTGTACGGTAACAATGAGGTACGGATCTTCACAGACCACCAGCCTCTCACGTATGCGGTATCCGACAAAAATACCAACGCTAAAATCAAGCGATGGAAAGCATTCATTGATGAGAACAACGGGAAAGTATTTTACACACCCGGCAAACAAAACCTGGTAGCTGACGCATTATCAAGGCAACCCCTGAATAACTTAGAGGCTGAAGCCCAGTCTGACGCGGCTACGGTGCATAGTGAGCTTTCACTCTCGTACACCATAGATACCACAGATAAACCTCTTAACTGCTTTAGAAACCAAATTATTTTGGAAGAAGCGGACCAACCGCTTCGGCGAGATTTCATAGTCTTTGGAAATAGAACTCGTCATATCATCAATTTTAATAACAAGGACTTGCTTGTTGAATCCGTTAAAGAGATCATCAACGCCAGCGTTGTGAACGCGATTCACTGCGATTTACCTACCCTGGCTCGCATCCAACATGCCTTGAGGCAGGATTTTCCTGCGACAAAGTTCTGGCATTGTAAAACCTTTGTCAGTGACATAACCAACGCTAATGAACAGTTGGAAATCACTAACACCGAGCACAATCGCGCCCATAGGGCTGCCCAGGAGAACGCAAAACAAATTCTCCGGGATTATTACTTCCCGAACATGTCAAAATTAGCTAGCGAAGTGGTCGCAAATTGCAAGGTCTGCAATAAAGCCAAATACGACCGCCATCCCAAGAAACAGGAATTGGGAACTACGCCCATCCCATCATACGTTGGGGAAATGTTGCATATCGACATTTTTTTCGACCGACAAAAAAATTTTCTTAACTTGCATGGATAAATTCTCCAAATTCGCTATCGTACAGCCCTTGATTTCCAGGGCAATAATAGATGTACGAGCACCTATTCTTCAGTTAGTAAATTTTTACTCTAACACCAAAACTATATATTGCGACAATGAGGCCTCCTTTAACTCAGAGACAATCACGTCATTGCTGAAAAACCAATACAGCATCGACGTTGTCAATGCGCCACCGCTACACAGTAGCTCCAATGGCCAAGTTGAGAGATTTCACAGTACCCTGGCGGAAATTGCCAGATGCCTCAAAATTGATAAAAAAATCGAGGACACTGTGGAACCAATATTGAGGTCTACTATAGAATACAACAGGTCGCTACATTCGGTCACAGAGTCTAGGCCGACAGAGGTCATCCACGCAAGCAGCGATGAGATGAAGCTGGCAATTAAAGCCAAGATTGACAAAGCACAAAAATCCAACCTAGATAGGATTAATCCTTCTAGGCAAAACAGAGTCTTCGAAGTCGGCGAAAGAGTACACCTTCGCAACAACAAAAGATTAGGGAATAAATTGACACCGCTTTATTCAGAAGAGCGTGTAGAAGCAGATCTGGGAACATCTGTTCTCATTAAGGGGAGGGTGGTCCATAAGGACAACATTAGGTAGGCACTCCACTCGCCACAGTCGCCCTTATATTAAAACCCAATCTTTGCTAAATTCCCACAGGCTCTCCATTATATGCATCATACTGCTGTCCACCGCGAACGCGAGAATCACTGATTTCTCGCACGCTAAATACATCCCGGTGCTAGATGGCAATGTCTTAATA
The DNA here is from genome assembly GCA_018152295.1 of Drosophila carrolli. Classification (NCBI taxonomy): domain Eukaryota; kingdom Metazoa; phylum Arthropoda; class Insecta; order Diptera; family Drosophilidae; genus Drosophila; species Drosophila carrolli. The sequence goes on from JAECXJ010000013.1 coordinate 390,169, forward strand.
TGGGAACAGTACGGCCTGGTCAGGCACTCGACAAATCTGTCCGAGTTTGCCATCATTATCGACTCCACAATCAAAATGCTAGAACTGTTCCCACAGTCCCATATGAGAAAGCTGCTGGAAGTGGACATTGAGCATGCTCAAAACCTTTTGGAGGAACTAAAGATACACCATAGAATGGCCAGGAGCCTTGATTTTTTGGGCTCAGTCCTTAAGGTCGTAGCAGGTACACCCGACGCGGAAGATTTAAGTAGGATCAACACCAATCAAGCGTCGCTTATCGAGGCTAATAACAGACAGGTTGTAATTAACACAGAGACACAGAAGCACATCAACCTACTCACAGACACAGTAAACAAGATACTCAGGGAGAAGAAGGACGGGCTTGTCGACTCAGGCCATTTGTATGAAACACTCCTTGCCAGGAATAGAATGTTAATATCAGAAATCCAGAATTGCATGATCACCATCACTCTTGCTAAAAATAATATCATCAATCCTACCATTTTTAATCACAATGACCTAAAGGCTATTTTTCGACGAACAGCTAACAGAGGTCCCTATAGTTAGCCTTATGGATGTATCTAAGATTAAAATTCTTCAAAATAATGTTCTTGTCCACGTTATAGTCCAGTATCCTAGAGTTAAGCGTATTTGTAAAAAGGTCCTGCTCTTCCCTGTTGCACATTACCATACTATGCTACAAATAGAAAACAACATCGTGGCTGAATGTGATGACGGAATCCTAGCAGTCTCAGATTGCACTTCTACCAATTTGGCCACATTTTGCAAAAAAGCGCCCCAAGACACCTGTGCCAAGCATGTACATGCAGGCGGGGCGGCTACATGCCGGACGCGGCCCAGCAATCTGGAACCCCTTACAATTGTGGACGACGGAGTAATTATCATTAATGAGAAACTGACGAGGATTACCATCGATGACGGTCCCACAACGACCATAATAGGGACCCACCTCATTACTTTTGAGAGAAAGGCGGTGATCAACGACTCCGTATATTTGAACCTCAACCACTCAGTGAATATGAGCCCGGGTGTTGCGGCCTCCCCCTTAATTAACATCACGGGACACGATCACATACTGAGCCTACCATTGCTACAGCGGATGAACGAGCATAACCTGCGTTTAATGCAGGAGCTACGGGATGACGTGTCGGAGGGAGGTTCCCCGAGGATTTGGTTCGCCGCAGGAGTTGCCGTCAGCCTCACGCTATGCGGCTTGGTCCTGCTCCAACAACACTGCAGGCGCAAACGAGAGGCAGCCCAGCTACAAAAGTCCATCGACGAACTGGCTGTCACCGAGGACGGCGTCCAATTTAAGGGGGGAGTAGTTAACAACCAACCCCCAGCTTAGGCTGAGCAGGACAGTTCTTACTTACCTTATTAATATTAATCATTTATCATGTTTGTCATTCTCTAGTATTAATCACTTTTTATTATTATCAATATTATTATTACAATTCTCCCTCATGCATGGTCCACCCTAAATCGGGTCCGACTTATTGGCCCTAGAGCTGAGCCAGCACATTGTACCATTCCGAGCCGTGGCTCCTTTTCATTGGCTGACAACGATCGTATGACTTCTGCAAAATGTGCAAGGTCAGCGGTCTGCCACGGGCATCCGGCTATGCATGAGCTTTTGTTCAATCTTAAGTTCAGTTTTAATTTGGATTTGAAATAAAGAGCTCCAGCTCGTTCATAAAACTCCGGCCTTAGCCGTTACATTATTTTGATTATTGAATTTGGTTATCGTGCCTTAAGGGCCGTGACATCGGAGATAAGTATCTCCCACCGTATACTTCGGAAGAAGCAAAGGAGTCGAAGCTACCACCCGACTCCGCTGTGGCTGCCAATCTTGGTGGCCGCCAACAATCAATCAGCGGGCAGTATATACGGATATATCACCTACCGGCTCTACCCCTGCCGCGGAGGAGCCGCCAGCCGGCACGGACAATTAAATGATTTGCATATTTAAATGGTTGTAATTTTTTTTTTTCTTCTCTTTTCTCTAGGGTTCTTTCTTTTATGATCCAGCATTTGCTGCAAAGAATTGGGGAAACCCAGTAAAACCCAATCAGATCAATCAAAAACATAAATTAACAAGATTCGCTTATATAAACAGTAATGGTTAGACTAGAAATTATTTTGGTTTGATTATTGTTAAATATATATATATATGCCAGAGATCCAGTTTGTCTTGGTTTTAAAGTGAATATCAATTAACAAAAAAAAACTTATATAAAGGTTCAGGCTGAAGATCCAGACAGCCCCAGTTGAGCTCGCAGTGCAGTGAATCTAACTGTTGGTAGTGGCTTCGTAAAAATATCAGCCAATTGGAAATCTGTGGAAATATACTTAACGCAGATTAGTTTGTTTTCAATTTGTTCCTTGGTAAAATGATATTTAATATCTATGTGCTTAGTTCTCTTGTGGCAAGTAGGATTATTGGCTATACTAATACAACCTTGGTTGTCTTCAAAAATATCTATTGGGTCATTTAATTTTAATTTAATTTCCTTTATTAATGACTTAAGCCATAAAGCTTCTCTGACACCTTCAATTATATTCAGCTTCGGTAGATGAAGCAGCAACTGATTTTTGTTTCATAGTACTCCAGGAAATTGAACAATTTCCAATCATTTTAAATATATATCCTGTAGTACTTCTCCTATCCGTCTCATTTCCAGCCCAATCAGAATCGACATACCCTATAAGAATATAATCCACTTTAATATTCCTTTTGAATGATAATTTCAAGTCAACAGTTCCTTTTAGGTATCTTAAAACTCGTTTAAGACATTGCCATAATTCTTTGTTATTATTATTAGTATACCGGCTTAAGATACTTATTAATGTACTCAAGTCCGGACGTGTACACAACATTATGTACATTAAACAGCCAATCAAATTCCTACATGGTGCTTCACATGATTCTTTAGATTGCAAGTCCTTATAATTTAGTTTGCTTGGGAGAGGGGTACTAACTGGATTACAATCTTCCATATTGAATTTTTTTTAAAACATTTTTAATATATGCAGATTGACTGAGACAAATTTGATCATCTTTTCGATCAATTTTTATACCAATAAAATGTCGCATTTCACATAAGTCAGTCATTTGAAACGTATTTGAAAGATAAGTTTTAAATTTAGTCATACTTTCAGAATTACTGGTGGCAATTACCACATCGTCAACATATAATAGTATATATATATTTTTACTTATATCTCCCTTATTTAAAATATTTATACATCGGTCTACTTCTAGATTCTGAAATCCAAAAGTTTTAAGTGCACTTTCGAAAACCTCAAACCAGCATTGTGCAGCTTGTTTAAGGCCATAAATAGCTTTATTTAGTTTACATACTTTATTTCCATCGTACTGGTTTAAACCTTTTGGAACCTTCATATAAATTTCATCCTTTAAAGTTCCATTTAAAAATGCTGTTTTTACATCCATACATCCATAAATTATATTGATTCGAGAATGCTAAAAGAAATCTAAACCTAGAAATTCGTGCAACTGGTGAGAGGTCTCATCATAATCCATCATATATTCTTGGGTGAAGCCCCTTGCTACCAGTCTTGCCTTATATTTTAATAAATTACCATTTTCTCCTTGCTTTAAACTAAAAACCCACTTGCAATCTACTATGTTTTTATCCATAGGCCTTTGCACTAAGCACCATGTATTATTTACAGAATGAGAATTTAGTTCGTCTTGAATGGCTTCCTCCCACAAGGTTCTGTCATCGCGAAATTTAATTTCCTCATATGTATTGGGAATATCACTATTCATAAGACATTTTTCTAAAAATCTATATGATAATTTTGGCTTATCTTTAATCCTCTCACTGCGTCTGACTTGTTGATTTTCATTTTCTAGTATATTATCACCAGTTTCAACTACTGGATCGGTATTCTCGAGACAAGTGGAATTTTTATTTAAGTCTTCACCAGACTTTGAATCCATTGATTCATTAATTTCCTCTAATGGCAAAAACGGACTCTTCATTCTCTTCAATTGGAGAATCATGACTTCTGCTAACATCATTATGTTTTACCACAGAGTCATTTTCATTTAAAGTCATAGATTTTGTGCTTTTTTCATCCACCACTACATCTCTAGCTATCATAAATTTTCTCGATTCCGCATTCCACAATTTATAGCCATTTGGCTCATACCCGACGAGTATAGTCTTGCTCGATTTCTCATCAAATTTTCGCTTTCGCACCTTATTTAGTGCATATACCGTCGATCCAAATATTTCAAATATTTTAATATTTGCTTCCTTTTATGCCACATCTCATATGGTGTTTTTCTTATATTTTTCAAAGCTCTACTTGGGGACCTATTAGCTAAATAGGTTGCTGTTAAAACAGCTTCACCCCAAAAACTTTTATTAAGTTTAGTACAGTTAATCATAGAGCGAGCTTTTTCGGTGATTGCTCTAATCATCCGCTCTGCAACACCATTCAATTGTGGGGTATGCGGAACCGTTAAATGATAACTGATACCTTTTTCGACACAAAATTCACGCATTTTATTAGAGAGATATTCCCTGCCATTATCAATTTATAGCTTTACCATTTTTAAGTTGAAATGAGCCTAACTTTTCGCCACAAAGTCTTTGAATACAAAAAACACGTCTGATTTATAAGTTATTAAATATGTCACACAATAATGTGTAAACTGATCAATAAATACTACATAGTAGTTTTTATTATCAATAGTTGAGGGCTTAATCGGACCACATACATCAGAATGAACTACGAACAATGGGCGGTCAATATTTTCTTTGTTTTTAGATTTTTCAGATTTTAGTCTATTTCTTGTTTTCTTGTACGTTTTTTATAAGTTCAACATCTTCAAGCAAGCTGTTTTGTTTAATTTCAAAGAATTTTCCTACACTAATATGGCCCAATCTTTCATGCCACAAGCGATACTCTGCATCATTTAAAATTTTCGATGTATATACTTAACTTTTTAAATAAAATTTCACAATCGGTACATTATACTTACATATCCCTTCAAATGCAATGTTACCATTTTTGATTATTTTAATACCATCCAGATTAAATTCGACGGACATTCCAGCATCTAGCATCTTCTTCACGGATAGTAAATTGTGCGGGATTTCCTTGCAATACAGCACATTTTGTAATGCAATGTTTTTCCCCGAACTGTTAAGACTAACTAGTCCTTTCGCAGTAGCATACACAAAATCTCCACGCTTTACATTCTTAAATTCTCATAGTCGGAAAATAAGGTTATATCGTCTACTAGGTGATCTGATGCCCCTGAATCTAATATAAAATCCACGACATCTGTGTTGAGGGTTTACCTGAGGTTGTATTATTAATATCCGATCGAAAGACCAAATTTAAAATGCGCGACTCAGATTTGTACGTCGTTCACATAGACACTTTATTTCGCAAGTGGTCGCCTCTTTTGTCGGCATTGCCAATTCGGTTTTTACAAAAATTCTTATTTTAAAAGGGCTAAATTATAAATGCATTCTTCAACACTGATCGTCTGTTATATGTTTAAATTTAAACTAAAAATATATAAATGTTCAACATTCTCCTCCCAAGTATTGCATTATAATTAAGTTGGCAATACTTAAGCTCTTACATTGTTTTCTTAACATCTAATTTAATTAACTTAACAATGGGTCTCTTGTAGATGTTTCCTTTTATCTTAACGTCTACAATTCGAACAGTGTTATCTTTGGCAGGATAAGTTTTTACAATAATACCTGTTGGCCAAACGTTTCTTGGTAAATCTGCATCCATAACCAGCACAATATCTCCTTCCTTTAAATTATCAAATTTTTTAACCCATTTACGGCTATACAGGATATATTGCCTGTATTCTTTTCTCCACTTGACCCAAAAAATATCAGCCAGTCTCTGAGAAGCCTTCCACATATTTAACAATTTTAGGTCTCCATCCGACACATCAGAATGGAAAGATTCTCGAAAATTTGGACCAATTAATATATTATTTGGCGTAAAAGGCTCTTCATCTGGTAAATCAGATGACACAAACAAGAGTGGACGACTGTTCATCATAAATTCAATTTCGCAAAACAAAGTTTTAAGTGTGTACTCTTTTGGGACCCGTTCTTTAAGTAAAAAACATAAATATTTTTTAATAGATTGAATTAATCTCTCCCAGGCTCCTCCCATATGAGGCGACAATGGGGGATTAAACGACCATGTGCAATTTTTTTGTGCCAAGAACTCTGTCATTTCGTCATTTGACCAATTGTCAATTATTATCTTAAGATCCTTACTTGCTCGTTTAAAATTGGTCCCATTGTCTGAGTATAGTTCTATTGGAAAGCCACGACGGCAACCAAACTGACATTACAAGACAAGTCCTCTGCTATTTCTAAATGAACTGCACGAGTGGTCATACAAGTAAAAATTACACCATACCTTTTTACATAACTTCTGTTTACCAATACCTCGATGGGACCGAAGTAATCTATTCCAACTTTTAGGAAAGCTCTTTCGGTTGGTTCAATTCTGCATTTAGGAAGCTGTCCAATTAGAGCTGTCTGTAGCTTAGCACGTCTATTCTTACAAAATTGACACTCACGAATTATTTTCTTCACCGTATTTCTACATCTAATTATCCAATATTTCATTCTAAGATTAGAAATGACCGTTTCAGTAAAAATATGACAATTTTGTTTATGGTAAAAAAAGATCAGCAGCGCAGTTATTGGATGGTCGTTACTAAGAAGTATCGGATTCTTTGCGTTCATGTTATAGTCCACGTCATTCAAATTGTCCAATCTACCTTTTAATCTGAGTAGTCCGTCGGTTGTAAAATATAATGGTAAAGCTTTTAAGCGACTTGAGTTCCCTATTGACTCTCCTTTTTGTAGACTTTGAATTTCAGCTTGAAAGGAATCCGATTGAATTTTTCTGTGAATTACATTTTCGGCATCAACTAATTCATTAGCTGTAAGTTCGCCATAAAGACGAAGTACTTTGCTGCTCCTGAGATTTTTCACAAATCGAAATAGCCAAGCGGTTGTTCGTAAAAACCTTGTCCAACTGGAGAATCTGCTTACATCAGGTAAAACAAATGTACGTTTTGCTTCAGATATTACATTTACGTATTCGTTTGTGTCGTCATCTTCAAAGGTTATTTGACTTGTTGGCCACTTTTTAATATTGGTATACAAGAATTCTGGGCCTTTTATCCACGAATTGTTCTTTCCCAAATCTACCTTTGCGACCCTTGTGGCTTCATCAGCGGGATTGATTTTTGACGGAACATATCTCCAATCACGAACGTTGGTTAGTTCTTGAATTTCACCTAACCGCTGGGATACGAAGGTTTTAAATCTCTTACTGCTAGACCTTAGCCAGTACAAAATAATTTGAGAGTCAGTCCACAAATATATTTTATTTATTTTCAAATTTAATGTTTCTAGTAGTGCTTTGCTCATTCTTGCACCTAATAAAGCACCCTGTAATTCCAATCTTGGGATCGACATAGGCTTAAGAGGAGCGACTCGTGACTTCGCTGTTATCAACATGCAATCGATTGTCTCATTTTTTCAAATCTTATGTAAGCGCATGCTGCATATGCAAATTTTGATGCGTCAGTAAATATGTGCAACTGAATGTCGCATTCTGTGATTGGCAATGTTGTCATAAGTCTGGGAATTTCAAAGTTTCGGATTTTTCGAAAAGAATCGCAGAGTGTTTTCCAAATCGCAAAATGTTCGTCAATGATTTGGTCGTCCCAGCCAATACCGCTATCCCATATAGCTTGCAAAAGTATTTTGTTAGTTATGAGAATATTTGAGAGAAAACCCAATGGATCAAAATCGACATTGTAATCTTTAGAATCTCTCGCTTGGTGGGTCGCCTGGACATATTAATTATTTCATGATGTGCTTTTGTAAATTGAAGATTATAGGTGAATGTGTCGGTTTCGTAATTCCACATTAGCCCTAGCACACGTTCTTCTGTAAGTGTTTTGATTTTATGAGAAGCCTGAGCATTATTTTGACCATTGACAGTATTTATTTGATTCAGAACCTCTGCTGAATTTGATATCCAATTACACATTTGGAAGCCACCTTTTTGATGTACAAATGAAATGTCTTTGATCAGTTGAACAGCACTGTCAATGTCATCTGCTCCGCCTAAGTAATCGTCCATATAATGCTTGGTTATAATGTCTTGACAGGCCTTGGGATACTTCTGTTGGAAATCATTCGCGTTGTAATTTCTTACTTATTGAGCTATACTCGGACTGCATTTGGCTCCGAAAAAGATAACTTGGATTTCATAAACGTCCGGAGGGTCCTGTCTTCTATCCCCTCTCCATAGAATTCTTTGAGCATGTCTATCTGTCTCAGGTACTTGGATTTGCAGAAACATTTCTTTAATGTCTCCTACAAAAACTATTTTCTTTTCTCTGAAGTTCATAAGAACGGAAGATAATTGATTATAGAGGTCAGGTCCAGGTAGTACAAAATCATTCAAGCAATAGTTGTGGCTTTTAGAAGCGGCATCAAACACTATTCGCAGTTTTCCTGGTTTGTTGATGTTTTGTACACCAAAATGCGGAAGATAGTAAGTCAGTGGTGTTTTAATGTTAGCTTCTGACGAGTTTAGCTTTTTTAAATACCCTTTTGAAATATAAGATTCCATTACTTCGGAATATTTTTGTCCATAGTCGGGATTCTTGTCAATTTTACGTTCGCATGATAGTAACCTAGACATAGCGTTATTATAGCTATCAGGAAGCTGTAGGTTATCTTTTTCCAGAAAAGTCCGCACTCAAACCTGTCACCGACTCGTTTTAAAGTATTATCAACAATACTTATGCATCTTTTGTCGTCTACAGACATTGGAAAGTCTTTTTGAGTTGAGAGTTCGTTTTCGATTGACCAGTAAGACTTTACTAGGTTATGAAGCTCATCCAAATCGTCAGTTTCTGTAAAATGGTTGGTTACATGTAGTGTATGATTTGTCTCGTTCGACTGTCTTTCAGGTTGTGTTAAACCATGCACGACCCAACCTAACCATGTGCTGCTAGCAACCGGACCGTCAACGGATTCGTACTTCAACTTGCGTGATACAATAAGAGACCAATTGTCTTGTCCTATTAGAATGTGGCCGATCGTAAGAGCAATGGGTAAAGTTCTTAAAAAACTGAAAGTTGTCTGTCATGTCGTCTATGTTTAAGGTTTGCAGCGGCAAATTGAGACTAGAAACAGTCCTTACCCTTCTCATCGTGTGTGTCTTAGTATTAGAACCACTGCCTTTGATGCGTACGCTGACTACTTTAGAGTTATCTTGTTCATATGTTTCATTGTTAGTCCATTGCATTTTCAAAGGCTTTGTTGGACCGTCAAGACCTAAATCGTTAGCTAACTTTTCATCAACTAAGGAAATGGTGGACGCTTCATCAAGAAGAGCATATGTTTCAATCGTATTTTGTGGTCCCATAAGAGTGACATGTACCACTTTTAACAAAACTTTGTTTGTATTCCAGTTAACGTTGCAATTCTTTTCTGTGTTACTTGAGACTGTCTGTTCACTACCCTCAGACTTGCATGATTGTATGTTTTGAGATTTGTCTTTATGTAGAAGACTATTGTGACTGTAACTACAATTATTTCTGTTACATTGCCTTTTACGTTTGCAGTCTTTAAGTAAATGGTTTTTACCAAGGCACGAAATACACAGGTTATTTTGAGTTACATGCTCCCAGCGTTTGTCAACATTTAAATCTTTAAATTTAGTGCAAGTATTCACGTAGTGATCAGTCAGTTTGCAAAAATTGCAAAAACCTTTCACCTGAGCTTTGCCTGTGCCATCCCGAATACCCGAAACCGTCAAAGTGGTGTCTCTAGACTTGCTGATAATGTGGCCAAATCCTAAAGTGGTGGCAGCTTTGATAGTCTCACCTAGCCACGAGTGAAAAATGATTATATTTGGGTCAATTTTTTCTTTTAACTTTTGATAGTATTTTACGAAGGCAATACGTTGATGCATGGGAAGCTTGTCTAAAATCTCATCGAAAATTAAAGGGTTTCGTATTTGATCTATATCACCGATATTCAGCAAAGTGTGAACCAGATTAGTGATTATGTCATAGAATGCAAAAAGTTTGTCGTATTTGTCGTCTCTAATAACTGGGAACTGTTTGATTTTGTCAAGGAGCAATCTTATTATGTAACATGGGTCTCCAAAACGCTCTTTAAGGATTTCAATAATGGTGTCGACATTTTCTGGTAAAATTAAAAGTGCCTGAACGTCCTCCTAAAGCTTTTCTGAGTCTACTTAAGTTTTCATAGTCATTGAAATTACAAATTTTAGTACTATTTTCAAACTCTGCATAGAATATGGGCCACTCTAATGGGTCCCCTGAAAACGATGGAAGATCTTGTTTGATCGTCTGCCTGGCCATGAATGTTTCGATATCGTTATGGTTAGATAATTTGTTTTCAGACATAGTATCGTTTTGAAACTTAAGCTTACGTTGAGCTCCATTGACCAACTCACGCGTACGGAAATCTTTGTTGTCGTCGTCATATTGTTCCAGATTGTCCAGATTGTTGTCATCTCTTTGGCTGCCTGCATCGGATCCCAATTGGGCCAACTATAATTGCTGCTCGAGATCCAATTGTTCCTGTTGAAATTGTAGCCGTGCTCGCTCTTGTTCCTGTTTTGCCAGTTGATCCCGAATCTCCTGTTGTTTCTTAGAGTACTCAAGCTGTACCTGAAGTCGTTGCACCTTGGCTGAACTGCGGGAGGATTGACTTCCTCCGAAGTATATGCGGTTTCCATGCGGATGTACGTATTCATTCACTGCGTTTATAATCGCCGGTGTAGATGCAACCAGTGTTTGGTTGCGATTTTCTAGAATTGTGTCCCTTGTGGTCGAAAGATCGGGTCGCGGTGTGTCGTCAGGTCTATCCGTTTTAATTTGTTTTGTGTTTGAAGTTTTTTGTTGTTGATTTCCTTGCGATTTCTTTTTATGTCCTGTTGGTGCCATGATTGCTGTCTGCGTCTTGTTTCCACCTCACAGAGATGGTAGAGAAATCATTTATTGCGTCGTAGATTCCGAATTTCACAATATTACGATATATTGCAAGCTTTCGCGAATACACACACACAACTCAAGGCGTCGTCTATGTGAGCGTGTATGTGAAGTTCTGAGGTTGCGAAAACTATTTTTCAATCCATTTGCTGTTCAGTTGACATCGAAGGACCATGTTGAGGGTTTACCTGAGGTTGTATTATTTATATCCGATCGAAAGACCAAATTTAAAATGCGCGTCTCAGATTTGTACGTCGTTCACATAGACACTTTATTTCGCAAGTGGTCGCCTCTTTTGTCGGCGTTGCCAATTCGGTTTTTACAAAAATTCTTATTTTAAAAGGGCTAAATTATAAATGCATTCTTCAACACTGATCGTCTGTTATATGTTTAAATTTAAACTAAAAATATATAAATGTTCAACAATCTGTCTTTTCTGTGGAATTAGCTAATTTCATCATAAATGCAATAGCACAATCCGGCTGCGTTGCTGCCATCTCTGTCTGTCTCTCTCTAACAGCTACGTTCATCATAAATGCAAACGAGCGTTCTGGCTGCGTTACTTTTGCCATCTGAGCCTGTCTCTCTCTAACATTATTCTGGACAGGAACAATTCTGGTTGCCACCTGCCTGCCTTTTTAAGAAGAAACAGTCTTTCTTCTTAGGCTTTGACTTATTCTGAAATTGTTTCTTAACAAATTTTGATATTTTGTTTTTGTATGTGCCTAGGGATACTAGGCTCTCGATCGAAAATCTCCTTAGCCGAGTTCCCATTGTTGGCAAACACTAAAAACGAGTCACTCAAATATTCGATTATAAGGCTCTTTCTGCTCGCTTCACTTCCTCACTTTCCTTATTACTGTGTTCCTCATCAATTACACTTATCAACTCGTTTTCCTCTAACAAAGCCCTTACTCTAAATTTCCATATGGAATATTTTTCCCAGTTAAAAGGTTTTATATTTCTCTTTCCTTTTTCCATCTTCCGAGAATAACTGTTCTTTTTTTTCAATTGCTATGCGCTTCTCAGAATTTTCAGAATTCTCAGAATTTAGATTTTACGTTGTTGCTAGTCTGCTCTTACATTCGCACTGTAAATGAAAAAATTTGCGCCAATTTGGTGCTACATATATTATACATATATGTATATGTATATTGTTAAATATGTGCATATTTTAATAAAAATTAATTTGTTTAGATTTGATTTAAGTTTTAATTGATTCACTTTTTTTATTTCACTTTTATTATTCGTTAACAATCAAAGCATTCTACTATATGTAGCTCTTAGCTGCAAATTTTGACTGGGCCCATAACCTATGGAAATTATATAAAAAATATTTATACAAACTCCAGGAACACACCAGCCAGATTTGCCAAATAGTAAAAACACTTTTATTGTAGTTTTAGTTAAGTTTATTTTTCACAACCGCACGCTCTCGTTGTCTGCAAGCAAGTAAGCTACGCATGTGCAAAACAGAAAAAGGAAACAAAATCGTTCTTAGACAGAGAGGAAGAGAACAAAGAGAAGAGAGAGCTTTGCCTCTTCCTGAGATCTTCATTGTACATCCCCTTCTCATAAACACACAATGTGTATGCGTACTTTTGGTATTATCAACAGTTTACTATCAGGGAGTTTGACTTGTTCATCTTTCCAGGGTAGGCCCAATTCATAATATTTACCAATTTGATTAATTGATGACTCTGCCTTGTCTATCGCTAACTTTTCGTTTGCTGAAAGTGTCTTGTCTGACTTAACAACACACACTCCAAAATTTTCAATGCTAAACTGCTGTCTGATCTGCTGAATGTTTTCATCGCTTATTTGGCAGCAAGTAAAATTCGCTCCTTTTGATTCAGTTTGGACTGGTCCATGTATTACCCAACCCAGTTTGGTTTTAGATAACATAGGGCGAATCCCGTCAATTGATAATTCCTCTAGTACTGATCAAATTAGCATGTCGTTGACCAATCAGAAGCATGGGTTGCTTGTCCTGCAGATTATTTAGATCTACCAGATTTTTGGGAACGAGTTCTTTTAATTGGTTGTAATTAACTTGTTGTGATGGAAGCTTTAAATCATTGATCAGCCATACATCTTCTAAGTGGTATTTATTACCACATTTCGCACTAATAGTTAAGATAGCTGATTTTGCATCTGATTTGTATCTATATACGCCTCCTGTCCAACTGAAGCAGAATGGCTTGCTTTCGCCTTCTATTCCGACTTCTCGAGCCAAACTCATATCCATATTTGTTGATGTGCTACCTTCATCTAAAAATGCAACAATGTCCTTGGAGCCCTTTTGACCGTAGACTGTGACAGCAACCATCTTGAGCAATGCTTCTCTTTTGGATTCCGAAACACATCCTGTTATGTTTTGTGCGACATTTGTAATAGGCCGTTTGTGAAGTAACTTGTTATGGAATTTCTCGCAGTTATCGATTTTACATTGCTGTCTTTCATTGCATGGACTTTTATGGTACTTCAAACAGCAATAACACACTTTGTGTCGGTTGGCCATGTCCTAACGTTTTTTTACGTCTGATTTTAAAAATATGTTGCATTTGGTAAGAGCATGTCTTTCCTCGCTGCAAATGGGACACATCGTCTTGTGCTTACCCTTTGTTAAGCTCGTTGTTGTTTTTTCCAATTGTTCCGGTTCAGTGGCTGTCGCTTGATTATTGATTACAGTAGTTTTCTTAAAAAAGGCAATATCGTTTATTAAATCAGATTGTTTTTGCGACCAATCGGCTAAATGAGGCACGTATATTTTCCTCTTTTAAAAATGTGCCCCAATCTCGGAGGTATTGCTCTGAGCTTTCCAATCGCCATTGCCAAAAGCCTTTGGGTGTCGACTAGCTTCCTGTCTGTGTATTCTAACCCGGCGCAAATGTTTTGAATGTTGCAATTGAATTCTGAGAGCTCTTTTACTTCCTTAATTTTGTGCGCTTTTGTTGTTAATTCCAGTGCAATGTTTTCAGGACCACCATATGCTTTGTTGAGAATGCATATAATTCTGCTTGGCTCTTGAGCAGAGATAAGCAGTAGCTCTACTTTTGCTCTTGCCGCACCTTTCAGGGCTTTTGAGAGTCGATGAACAATTTCTTCATTCGAAAACCCACAACATTGGTTAGTTGCTTCAAACTCGATAATAAAGTGTTTCCATTTAAGCGCAGATGTCCCATCAAACTCCAAGTTCTGTCCACTAAAATTTTGCCGTGCTAGCATTTGTGTTATCATTGTTGTGGTTGATCTGTTTGAATCCTGAGTTTCTCAATGTTGTGTAAGGGATGCTGATCTTGGCTCTGGTGATGACGTATCCAATCCGATGTACGCTCGCGCTGTTCCTGATTCTGAATCTCTGATCGAATGGAGATGTTGGATCGAATAGAATTCTTAGCAGAATGCTCTGAAAGAACAGATTTAGCTTTTAGAAAATTTTTTTTACTGACCAGTGCATCAGCTAAAAGAAGATCCAATTCTCCTTCCAGCATTTCTATGAATTCACGCATTTCAGCCAACTTCTCTTCTTTGGCGGAAGAAGGGTTGTTTTCTGATTCCGTAAGTTTGCGTTTGATTTCCATGAGTTTGGCTTCTTTGTTGAAAATTGCTCGCTTTATTTCAACATTTTCCGTATACACATTTTGTATCTGTTCCAGGATCACCAATTTTTGTTTCAGAACTGAAGCATCGGACCTGTCAGTGTCTTCGGTGGCGACAAACATTATGGCTTCTACTATTTTTGTAGCCAATTCGTTTTTTGTCGTGTTCTCACCCACACTTATGTCGAAAAAGGCACAGACTCGCAACAACGCGTTTAGACTGATTTTCTTCCCTATTTACCGTACATGTTCCTGTTTTTTACGGATTCGCTGTATGAAAGGCCTCCAAAAGCGCGTAGTTGCCTCTTTATTAAGGTTTCCGTGACGAATTTTCGATACACTGCAAAATGGACGTCTCAGAGCGATTGTGATTTCCTCGAATCAATGTTGTTAATCTGCTGCTGATTCCATTTCCACATTTTGGATTCGTAGTGTTGTTATGGACTGTATTTCAAGGTGTTAGTGTCGAAATATCGATCCGGCTCGAAGGACCACTTTGTTAAATAATATTCGAGACGGTTTAACTCTTTATACACTTTTCTAAATTATTTCTTATAATTTCTGTGACCGGCTTGGCTTCGCTTTTTTCTTAGAGTGACCAACTTCTTTTTGGTTCGAAATACATTTTTAAATTAATCTGATATTCTTTTGATAGAGGTATACATACAAATATAAAACAATGAAACTTAAATTGAAATTATAACATTTAGCAATGACAGAGCATAAGGGTATTTTTCGCTGTAAATGCCCTATCATTTACGGTGTTTATTTCACTGCTTATATCTGTCCTAAAAGGAATCTGTATATTTATTTTTGAATGCTGATAATATTTAATATTTCGTTCTCCAGATCTTTTCTTCGATCTGCAGATGATATTTTCATGTTGTTTATTTTTTGATTGTCGAATTTTTAAATGGCGTTTTCAGAATTTTTAAATTCCAAACTTTTATGTTTGTCCGATTTATCAACGAAGGCGTGTTCAGGATTTTTAATTCCCAAACTTTAAATTTTGTCGGATATTTCAACGACGGCGTGTTCAGGCTTTTTATATCCAAAACTTAATACCGTTTGCGAGCTCAGTTTAAAAGCTAGCAACCTGAAACTTTCACAGTCGTCCTAAAACAAGTGTACGCAGATCAAGTTGTCAAGATGTCTATATCCTATAGCTCCCATAGGAACAATCGGATATAACTTGCAAGAATGGAAGATATTTCGCGCAGTATAAAAGCTATGGACATAAATCTTTCCCAATCTTATTTTTTTATGCATACCTTGATCAGGGTAAAAGGGCGTGGCGATTGGACGTCTATATCCTATAGCTCCCATAGGAACAATAGGGTGAAATCGGTTAAAATTTTATAATTTTTAGAATATTTCGCGCAGTATATAAGCAATTGTCATGAATCTTACCAAATGGTTTTTTTTTATGCATACCTTGATCAGGGTAAAAGCGCGTGCCGATCGGACGTCTATATCCTATACGAACAATAGGGTGAAATCGGTCCAAATTTGATGATTATCAGAATATTTCGCGCAGTGTGTAAGCTACTGACATAAATTTTTCCAAGTCTCTTTTATTTACGCATATCTTGATTGGAGTAAAAGCACTTGCCGATCAGACGTCTTTATCTTATAGCTTCCGTAGGAAAAATTGTTAAAGGCTGCGAAAGTATCCATTTTTTCTATTTTTATATGACATTTTTGCAGTGTAAAAGCAATTGACACGAAACGATGCAAATCTAGTTTACTTATGTATACCTTATTCCTTTCGCTACTTTTTCAGTTTTAGCAATTTCGGCAAGTTTGCGAGGGTAATAAAACTTAAGCTTGCCGAAGTTATCTTCCATCCTCGTTTTTTTTTAACATTTGCATTTTATTTATTGGATCTTCTCTGAATTGAGACTAACAATAAGTATATAGAATCTTAAATTAAAAAACTATCTGACAGACAAGGTGACTGGCTCGAGATTTAGGGGCTCTAATAACTATTGCTGAGCTGGAAGGTCATTACGTTGCAATCGGGTCAGGTTGGAAACCCTGGCTAGGCCCCTGGCGAGCTGGTTTGGATGAGAAGTTAGCTTGGTGTGGTAGGACGCTTTTTGTTTTGATATTTTATCTTTTACGGGTAGAATGCCAAGATCTCTGTGGATGTTGTCGTTCCGAACATACCAAGGTGCCCCAGTGATAGTTCTCAGGATTTTTGATTGTGCTCGCTGAATAATGTCGATGTTGCTGCCGCTCGCGTTTCCCCACAATTGGGAGCCGTGGGTCCAGAGTGGCTTAAGCGTTGAAAAGTAGAGCCGGACCTTGAAGTCCAGGCAGAGGGGGGAGCGCGCGTTTATAAGCCAATGGAGACTGTTTGATTTTAGTTTTAGGTGAATTTTCTTCGCTTCGATATGTCTCCGCCATGTAAGTCTCCTGTCTAGGTGGATGCCAAGGTACGTTACATCGTCAGCTTGTGGAAGTGGCGTGTTATTCAGGGTTAGCGGGGGACACGTTTGTCTGTTAAGAGTAAACGTTATGTGTTTACACTTTTGCGCATTTATTTTTATACGCCAGTCTGATAACCACCTCTCCACTACAACGAGATGATCAGCTAGTAGTGCTGTTGCCTGAATTGGGCATTTGGACCGACTTATGATCGCGGTATCGTCTGCGAATGTAGAAGTAGTTAGCCGCTCGTTCGTGGGAATATCTGCGGTGTAGAGGAGAAATAGAGTTGGACCAAGGGCGCTACCTTGGGGAACTCCAGCCTCTATAGCGTAGTCATCGGATGTTGTGGTGTTGCATCTCACGGCGAAGGCTCTGTTGTAAAGGTACGATTCCAGTATCCTGTGAGTGTTTCCCGGCAGGATCGTTCTGATTTTATGGATAAGGCCATCAAGCCAGACTCGGTCGAAAGCCTGTGCAACGTCAAGGAATACCGCACTACAGTATTCCCGAAGCTCGAATGCAGTCCTTATTTCTGTTGTTAATCTGTTGACTTGCTCTATTGTTCCATGGCTTTCTCGGAAGCCAAATTGATGTGCTGGAATAACGTTATGCTCTTTCAGATATGGAATGATGCGCGTCAGAAGGCATTTTTCGAGCAGTTTTGACAGACACGAGAGTAAACTTATCGGTCTATACGAAGCTGGTATTGTGTGATCTTTCCCTGGTTTTGGGATCATTATGATTACCGATTTTTTCCATTTTTTTGGGAAATAGCCAAGTCGTGTAATCCCGTTGAAGAGTTTACAAATAACCTCAACTGCACAGTTTGGAAGTTCGATTAACATTTTGGGAGTTATTTGATCATCGCCTGGGGCCTTTTTTGGTATCAATTGCTCGCTGATTACTTTTGCAATTTCATTTGGTTGAAACAGAATTGGCTCCGTCTCAGATTCAATTCGAACTGACGGCGACGGTAGTGCGAATGAATTAGTTGCAGGGTTTGGCTGAAAAACTAATAGTTAAGATAGCTGATTTTGCATCTGATTTGTATCTATATACGCCTCCTGTCCAACTGAAGCAGAATGGCTTGCTTTCGCCTTCTATTCCGACTTCTCGAGCCAAACTCATATCCATATTTGTTGATGTGCTACCTTCATCTAAAAATGCAACAATGTCCTTGGAGCCCTTTTGACCGTAGACTGTGACAGCAACCATCTTGAGCAATGCTTCTCTTTTGGATTCCGAAACACATCCTGTTATGTTTTGTGCGACATTTGTAATAGGCCGTTTGTGAAGTAACTTGTTATGGAGTTTCTCGCAGTTATCGATTTTACATTGCTGTCTTTCATTACATGGACTTTTATGGTACTTCAAACAGCAATAACACACTTTGTGTCGGTTGGCCATGTCCTAACGTTTTTTTACGTCTGATTTTAAAAATATGTTGCATTTGGTAAGAGCATGTCTTTCCTCGCTGCAAATGGGACACATCGTCTTGTGCTTACCCTTTGTTAAGCTCGTTGTTGTTTTTTCCAATTGTTCCGGTTCAGTGGCTGTCGCTTGATTATTGATTACAGTAGTTTTCTTAAAAAAGGCAATATCGTTTATTAAATCAGATTGTTTTTGCGACCAATCGGCTAAATGAGGCACGTATATTTTCCTCTTTTAAAAATGTGCCCCAATCTCGGAGGTATTGCTCTGAGCTTTCCAATCGCCATTGCCAAAAGCCTTTGGGTGTCGACTAGCTTCCTGTCTGTGTATTCTAACCCGGCGCAAATGTTTTGAATGTTGCAATTGAATTCTGAGAGCTCTTTTACTTCCTTAATTTTGTGCGCTTTTGTTGTTAATTCCAGTGCAATGTTTTCAGGACCACCATATGCTTTGTTGAGAATGCATATAATTCTGCTTGGCTCTTGAGCAGAGATAAGCAGTAGCTCTACTTTTGCTCTTGCCGCACCTTTCAGGGCTTTTGAGAGTCGATGAACAATTTCTTCATTCGAAAACCCACAACATTGGTTAGTTGCTTCAAACTCGATAATAAAGTGTTTCCATTTAAGCGCAGATGTCCCATCAAACTCCAAGTTCTGTCCACTAAAATTTTGCCGTGCTAGCATTTGCGTTATCATTGTTGTGGTTGATCTGTTTGAATCCTGAGTTTCTCAATGTTGTGTAAGGGATGCTGATCTTGGCTCTGGTGATGACGTATCCAATCCGATGTACGCTCGCGCTGTTCCTGATTCTGAATCTCTGATCGAATGGAGATGTTGGATCGAATAGAATTCTTAGAAGAATGCTCTGAAAGAACAGATTTAGCTTTTAGAACATTTTTTTTACTGTCGTGTTCTCACCCACACTTATGTCGAAAAAGGCACAGACTCGCAACAACGCGTTTAGACTGATTTTCTTCCCTATTTACCGTACATGTTCCTGTTTTTTACGGATTCGCTGTATGAAAGGCCTCCAAAAGCGCGTAGTTGCCTCTTTATTAAGGTTTCCGTGACGAATTTTCGATACACTGCAAAATGGACGTCTCAGAGCGATTGTGATTTCCACGAATCAATGTTGTTAATCTGCTGCTGATTCCATTTCCACATTTTGGATTCGTAGTGTTGTTATGGACTGTATTTCAAGGTGTTAGTGTCGAAATATCGATCCGGCTCGAAGGACCACTTTGTTAAATAATATTCGAGACGGTTTAACTCTTTATACACTTTTCTAAATTATTTCTTATAATTTCTGTGACCGGCTTGGCTTCGCTTTTTTCTTAGAGTGACCAACTTCTTTTTGGTTCGAAATACATTTTTAAATTAATCTGATATTCTTTTGATAGAGGTATACATACAAATATAAAACAATGAAACTTAAATTGAAATTATAACATTTAGCAATGACAGAGCATAAGGGTATTTTTCGCTGTAAATGCCCTATCATTTACGGTGTTTATTTCACTGCTTATATCTGTCCTAAAAGGAATCTGTATATTTATTTTTGAATGCTGATAATATTTAATATTTCGTTCTCCAGATCTTTTCTTCGATCTGCAGATGATATTTTCATGTTGTTTATTTTTTGATTGTCGAATTTTTAAATGGCGTTTTCAGAATTTTTAAATTCCAAACTTTTATGTTTGTCCGATTTATCAACGAAGGCGTGTTCAGGATTTTTAATTCCCAAACTTTAAATTTTGTCGGATATTTCAACGACGGCGTGTTCAGGCTTTTTATATCCAAAACTTAATACCGTTTGCGAGCTCAGTTTAAAAGCTAGCAACCTGAAACTTTCACAGTCGTCCTAAAACAAGTGTACGCAGATCAAGTTGTCAAGATGTCTATATCCTATAGCTCCCATAGGAACAATCGGATATAACTTGCAAGAATGGAAGATATTTCGCGCAGTATAAAAGCTATGGACATAAATCTTTCCCAATCTTATTTTTTTATGCATACCTTGATCAGGGTAAAAGGGCGTGGCGATTGGACGTCTATATCCTATAGCTCCCATAGGAACAATAGGGTGAAATCGGTTAAAATTTTATAATTTTTAGAATATTTCGCGCAGTATATAAGCAATTGTCATGAATCTTACCAAATGGTTTTTTTTATGCATACCTTGATCAGGGTAAAAGCGCGTGCCGATCGGACGTCTATATCCTATACGAACAATAGGGTGAAATCGGTCCAAATTTGATGATTATCAGAATATTTCGCGCAGTGTGTAAGCTACTGACATAAATTTTTCCAAGTCTCTTTTATTTACGCATATCTTGATTGGAGTAAAAGCACTTGCCGATCAGACGTCTTTATCTTATAGCTTCCGTAGGAAAAATTGTTAAAGGCTGCGAAAGTATCCATTTTTTCTATTTTTATATGACATTTTTGCAGTGTAAAAGCAATTGACACGAAACGATGCAAATCTAGTTTACTTATGTATACCTTATTCCTTTCGCTACTTTTTCAGTTTTAGCAATTTCGGCAAGTTTGCGAGGGTAATAAAACTTAAGCTTGCCGAAGTTATCTTCCATCCTCGTTTTTTTTAACATTTGCATTTTATTTATTGGATCTTCTCTGAATTGAGACTAACAATAAGTATATAGAATCTTAAATTAAAAAACTATCTGACAGACAAGGTGACTGGCTCGAGATTTAGGGGCTCTAATAACTATTGCTGAGCTGGAAGGTCATTACGTTGCAATCGGGTCAGGTTGGAAACCCTGGCTAGGCCCCTGGCGAGCTGGTTTGGATGAGAAGTTAGCTTGGTGTGGTAGGACGCTTTTTGTTTTGATATTTTATCTTTTACGGGTAGAATGCCAAGATCTCTGTGGATGTTGTCGTTCCGAACATACCAAGGTGCCCCAGTGATAGTTCTCAGGATTTTTGATTGTGCTCGCTGAATAATGTCGATGTTGCTGCCGCTCGCGTTTCCCCACAATTGGGAGCCGTGGGTCCAGAGTGGCTTAAGCGTTGAAAAGTAGAGCCGGACCTTGAAGTCCAGGCAGAGGGGGAGCGCGCGTTTATAAGCCAATGGAGACTGTTTGATTTTAGTTTTAGGTGAATTTTCTTCGCTTCGATATGTCTCCGCCATGTAAGTCTCCTGTCTAGGTGGATGCCAAGGTACGTTACATCGTCAGCTTGTGGAAGTGGCGTGTTATTCAGGGTTAGCGCGGGGACACGTTTGTCTGTTAAGAGTAAACGTTATGTGTTTACACTTTTGCGCATTTATTTTTATACGCCAGTCTGATAACCACCTCTCCACTACAACGAGATGATCAGCTAGTAGTGCTGTTGCCTGAATTGGGCATTTGGACCGACTTATGATCGCGGTATCGTCTGCGAATGTAGAAGTAGTTAGCCGCTCGTTCGTGGGAATATCTGCGGTGTAGAGGAGAAATAGAGTTGGACCAAGGGCGCTACCTTGGGGAACTCCAGCCTCTATAGCGTAGTCATCGGATGTTGTGGTGTTGCATCTCACGGCGAAGGCTCTGTTGTAAAGGTACGATTCCAGTATCCTGTGAGTGTTTCCCGGCAGGATCGTTCTGATTTTATGGATAAGGCCATCAAGCCAGACTCGGTCGAAAGCCTGTGCAACGTCAAGGAATACCGCACTACAGTATTCCCGAAGCTCGAATGCAGTCCTTATTTCTGTTGTTAATCTGTTGACTTGCTCTATTGTTCCATGGCTTTCTCGAAAGCCAAATTGATGTGCTGGAATAACGTTGTGCTCTTTCAGATATGGAATGATGCGCGTCAGAAGGCATTTTTCGAGCAGTTTTGACAGACACGAGAGTAAACTTATCGGTCTATACGAAGCTGGTATTGTGTGATCTTTCCCTGGTTTTGGGATCATTATGATTACCGATTTTTTCCATTTTTTGGGAAATAGCCAAGTCGTGTAATCCCGTTGAAGAGTTTACAAATAACCTCAACTGCACAGTTTGGAAGTTCGATTAACATTTTGGGAGTTATTTGATCATCGCCTGGGGCCTTTTTTGGTATCAATTGCTCGCTGATTACTTTTGCAATTTCATTTGGTTGAAACAGAATTGGCTCCGTCTCAGATTCAATTCGAACTGACGGCGACGGTAGTGCGAATGAATTAGTTGCAGGGTTTGGCTGAAAAACTAATAGTTAAGATAGCTGATTTTGCATCTGATTTGTATCTATATACGCCTCCTGTCCAACTGAAGCAGAATGGCTTGCTTTCGCCTTCTATTCCGACTTCTCGAGCCAAACTCATATCCATATTTGTTGATGTGCTACCTTCATCTAAAAATGCAACAATGTCCTTGGAGCCCTTTTGACCGTAGACTGTGACAGCAACCATCTTGAGCAATGCTTCTCTTTTGGATTCCGAAACACATCCTGTTATGTTTTGTGCGACATTTGTAATAGGCCGTTTGTGAAGTAACTTGTTATGGAGTTTCTCGCAGTTATCGATTTTACATTGCTGTCTTTCATTACATGGACTTTTATGGTACTTCAAACAGCAATAACACACTTTGTGTCGGTTGGCCATGTCCTAACGTTTTTTTACGTCTGATTTTAAAAATATGTTGCATTTGGTAAGAGCATGTCTTTCCTCGCTGCAAATGGGACACATCGTCTTGTGCTTACCCTTTGTTAAGCTCGTTGTTGTTTTTTCCAATTGTTCCGGTTCAGTGGCTGTCGCTTGATTATTGATTACAGTAGTTTTCTTAAAAAAGGCAATATCGTTTATTAAATCAGATTGTTTTTGCGACCAATCGGCTAAATGAGGCACGTATATTTTCCTCTTTTAAAAAATGTGCCCCAATCTCGGAGGTATTGCTCTGAGCTTTCCAATCGCCATTGCCAAAAGCCTTTGGGTGTCGACTAGCTTCCTGTCTGTGTATTCTAACCCGGCGCAAATGTTTTGAATGTTGCAATTGAATTCTGAGAGCTCTTTTACTTCCTTAATTTTGTGCGCTTTTGTTGTTAATTCCAGTGCAATGTTTTCAGGACCACCATATGCTTTGTTGAGAATGCATATAATTCTGCTTGGCTCTTGAGCAGAGATAAGCAGTAGCTCTACTTTTGCTCTTGCCGCACCTTTCAGGGCTTTTGAGAGTCGATGAACAATTTCTTCATTCGAAAACCCACAACATTGGTTAGTTGCTTCAAACTCGATAATAAAGTGTTTCCATTTAAGCGCAGATGTCCCATCAAACTCCAAGTTCTGTCCACTAAAATTTTGCCGTGCTAGCATTTGCGTTATCATTGTTGTGGTTGATCTGTTTGAATCCTGAGTTTCTCAATGTTGTGTAAGGGATGCTGATCTTGGCTCTGGTGATGACGTATCCAATCCGATGTACGCTCGCGCTGTTCCTGATTCTGAATCTCTGATCGAATGGAGATGTTGGATCGAATAGAATTCTTAGAAGAATGCTCTGAAAGAACAGATTTAGCTTTTAGAACATTTTTTTTACTGTCGTGTTCTCACCCACACTTATGTCGAAAAAGGCACAGACTCGCAACAACGCGTTTAGACTGATTTTCTTCCCTATTTACCGTACATGTTCCTGTTTTTTACGGATTCGCTGTATGAAAGGCCTCCAAAAGCGCGTAGTTGCCTCTTTATTAAGGTTTCCGTGACGAATTTTCGATACACTGCAAAATGGACGTCTCAGAGCGATTGTGATTTCCACGAATCAATGTTGTTAATCTGCTGCTGATTCCATTTCCACATTTTGGATTCGTAGTGTTGTTATGGACTGTATTTCAAGGTGTTAGTGTCGAAATATCGATCCGGCTCGAAGGACCACTTTGTTAAATAATATTCGAGACGGTTTAACTCTTTATACACTTTTCTAAATTATTTCTTATAATTTCTGTGACCGGCTTGGCTTCGCTTTTTTCTTAGAGTGACCAACTTCTTTTTGGTTCGAAATACATTTTTAAATTAATCTGATATTCTTTTGATAGAGGTATACATACAAATATAAAACAATGAAACTTAAATTGAAATTATAACATTTAGCAATGACAGAGCATAAGGGTATTTTTCGCTGTAAATGCCCTATCATTTACGGTGTTTATTTCACTGCTTATATCTGTCCTAAAAGGAATCTGTATATTTATTTTTGAATGCTGATAATATTTAATATTTCGTTCTCCAGATCTTTTCTTCGATCTGCAGATGATATTTTCATGTTGTTTATTTTTTGATTGTCGAATTTTTAAATGGCGTTTTCAGAATTTTTAAATTCCAAACTTTTATGTTTGTCCGATTTTTCAACGAAGGCGTGTTCAGGATTTTTAATTCCCAAACTTTAATTTTTGTCTGATATTTCAACGACGGCGTGTTCAGGCTTTTTATATCCAAAACTTAATACCGTTTGCGAGCTCAGTTTAAAAGCTAGCAATCTGAAACTTTCACAGTCGTCCTAAAACAAGTGTACGCAGATCAAGTTGTCAAGATGTCTATATCCTATAGCTCCCATAGGAACAATCGGATATAACTTGCAAGAATGGAAGATATTTCGCGCAGTGTAAAAGCTATGGACATAAATCTTTCCCAATCTTATTTTTTTATGCATACCTTGATCAGGGTAAAAGGGCGTGGCGATTGGACGTCTATATCCTATAGCTCCCATAGGAACAATAGGGTGAAATCGATTAAAATTTTATAATTTTTAGAATATTTCGCGCAGTATATAAGCAATTGTCATGAATCTTACCAAATGGTTTTTTTTTATGCATACCTTGATCAGGGTAAAAGCGCGTGCCGATCGGACGTCTATATCCTATACGAACAATAGGGTGAAATCGGTCCAAATTTGATGATTATCAGAATATTTCGCGCAGTGTGTAAGCTACTGACATAAATTTTTCCAAGTCTCTTTTATTTACGCATATCTTGATTGGAGTAAAAGCACTTGCCGATCAGACGTCTTTATCTTATAGCTTCCGTAGGAAAAATTGTTAAAGGCTGCGAAAGTATCCCTTTTTTCTATTTTTATATGACATTTTTGCAGTGTAAAAGCAATTGACACGAAACGATGCAAATCTAGTTTACTTATGTATACCTTATTCCTTTCGCTACTTTTTCAGTTTTAGCAATTTCGGCAAGTTTGCGAGGGTAATAAAACTTAAGCTTGCCGAAGTTATCTTCCATCCTTCTTTTTTTTTAACATTTGCATTTTATTTATTGGATCTTCTCTGAATTGAGACTAACAATAAGTATATAGAATCTTAAATTAAAAAACTATCTGACAGACAAGGTGACTGGCTCGAGATTTAGGGGCTCTAATAACTATTGCTGAGCTGGAAGGTCATTACGTTGCAATCGGGTCAGGTTGGAAACCCTGGCTAGGCCCCTGGCGAGCTGGTTTGGATGAGAAGTTAGCTTGGTGTGGTAGGACGCTTTCTGTTTTGATATTTCATCTTTTACGGGTAGAATGCCAAGATCTCTGTGGATGTTGTCGTTCCGAACATACCAAGGTGCCCCAGTGATAGTTCTCAGGATTTTTGATTGTGCTCGCTGAATAATGTCGATGTTGCTGCCGCTCGCGTTTCCCCACAATTGGGAGCCGTAGGTCCAGAGTGGCTTAAGCGTTGAAAAGTAGAGCCGGACCTTGAAGTCCAGGCAGAGGGGGAGCGCGTTTATAAGCCAATGGAGACTGTTTGATTTTAGTTTTAGGTGAATTTTCTTCGCTTCGATATGTCTCCGCCATGTAAGTCTCCTGTCTAGGTGGATGCCAAGGTACGTTACATCGTCAGCTTGTGGAAGTGGCGTGTTATTCAGGGTTAGCGGGGGACACGTTTGTCTGTTAAGAGTAAACGTTATGTGTTTACACTTTTGCGCATTTATTTTTATACGCCAGTCTGATAACCACCTCTCCACTACAACGAGATGATCAGCTAGTAGTGCTGTTGCCTGAATTGGGCATTTGGACCGACTTATGATCGCGGTATCGTCTGCGAATGTAGAAGTAGTTAGCCGCTCGTTCGTGGGAATATCTGCGGTGTAGAGGAGAAATAGAGTTGGACCAAGGGCGCTACCTTGGGGAACTCCAGCCTCTATAGCGTAGTCATCGGATGTTGTGGTGTTGCATCTCACGGCGAAGGCTCTGTTGTAAAGGTACGATTCCAGTATCCTGTGAGTGTTTCCCGGCAGGATCGTTCTGATTTTATGGATAAGGCCATCAAGCCAGACTCGGTCGAAAGCCTGTGCAACGTCAAGGAATACCGCACTGCAGTATTCCCGAAGCTCGAATGCAGTCCTTATTTCTGTTGTTAATCTGTTGACTTGCTCTATTGTTCCATGGCTTTCTCGAAAGCCAAATTGATGTGCTGGAATAACGTTGTGCTCTTTCAGATATGGAATGATGGGCGTCAGAAGGCATTTTTCGAGCAGTTTTGACAGACACGAGAGTAAACTTATCGGTCTATACGAAGCTGGTATTGTGTGATCTTTCCCTGGCTTTGGGATCATTATGATTACCGATTTTTTCCATTTTTTTGGGAAATTGCCAAGTCGTGTAATCCCGTTGAAGAGTTTACAAATAACCTCAACTGCACAGTTTGGAAGTTCGATTAACATTTTGGGAGTTATTTGATCACCGCCTGGGGCCTTTTTTGGTATCAATTGCTCGCTGATTACTTTTGCAATTTCATTTGGTTGAAACAGAATTGGCTCCGTCTCAGATTCAATTCGAACTGACGGCGACGGTAGTGCGAATGAATTAGTTGCAGGGTTTGGCTGAAAAACATTTCGAAGGTGTAAAGCAAATGTACAAGCTCTGTCTTTGTCGCTTCTGGCCCAGCTGCCTGAAGAGTCTCTTATGGGGATTACTGTTTCGGCCGGCGCACTTAGTTTTGGGTGGGACCTCCACAAGGGATGCTTAGTGCTGGTGGGTGAAAGTTTCTCAATGTACTGGCGTTGTGCTTTTTCTTCTTCTTGCCTTAGAGCCCTGGTAAGTCTGCGACCAGCTTCTTAAAGACTTTGTTTTGAGGATGGCGATCTGCTAGTTTGCCAAGTACGCCTCAAACGTCTTTTCTCCAGAACAAGCTGTTCGATTTCATGGTTAGTTTTGTGTTGGTGTGTGTGCCCATCCCTCCCTTGCGGTGTTGAGACTTTAGCTGCTGCGCCGAGTACAGACTCCAGTGCATCGGCGTAGCAGTCGATGTCCTCCTTGATGTTGAGCTGTGGAGTTAGTTCAATGTGGGAACTTACGTACTTTTTGAACTTCAGCCAGTTGGTTCGATGCGACGTCAGCCTGCGAGGGTGCTCGATTAATTCCGGGCTTTGAAGAAGAGTTATTAGCACTGGTGAGTGGTCCGATGATAGATCCAAAAGCGATTTTGCAGATATTAGATTGCGAGAGATGTTTTTTGTCACATCAAAATCAATTAAATCAGGTAGTTTTCTAGGATCTGTAGGCCAGTATGTAGGGCTGCCTGGTGAAACGTAGTCCAGTTTGTTGCATGTTTTAATGAGTGCATTATATAGTTGCCTTCCTTTGGGGGTCACAAGGCGGGATCCCCAGTGCGTGTGCTTGGCGTTGTAATCTCCTGCTGCTATGAATCGCTCTCCAAGCGAATTGTAGAAGTCCATGAATTGGTCTTCGGAGACTGTAAAGCGGGGTGGGCAGTAGACAGCGGCAATGGCAAGGTTGCAGTTGCCCAACTGTAATTTTATCGATGTAGCTTGCAGATGATTTTTAGCAAACCGTTGGTGAAAGTGGTGTTTGACGCGGTCTCTTATTAAGATTCCAGTTCCGCCATGCGCTTTACCATCTGGATGATCGGTGCCATAGAACGTGTATCCCCGTATTTGAAAGTTATATTTGCTGGTGAGATGCGTTTCTGCCAGCAACATAACGTCGATGTGGTTTTCGTTCAGAAATTTAGTTATTTCAAGTTTATGCCGTGAAACACCGTTGGCGTTCCACAGAGTTATTCGAAGGCTAGGCATGGTTTATTTGGACTGCTGAGCTGCAAGCATTTGTAGTAAGATATTTTGGTTTTGCATAAGGGTTTGCATGGTGGTTTTCATGAAGGACATAAATTCCATCATATTTTGTTGCAAAGTAATCATCATAGATTGCATGTTACTTTGTGGCTGTCCCATGGCCTGCTGGATGTTATCAATTTTCGGCTCTATCTGAGCTGTGCCTGATCTTAGAGCACTTGCGTGAGAAATTCCGTTGGTGGTAATTGAAGGGCCAAATGATGATCTGGCTGCTTTTGCGAAGAAAACTTCCGGTGTCGTTTGTGATCTCATGTAAGTGTTTTGTGTGTTCAGGGAGCGTGCCGTTGTTGCTCGTTGCATCCGACTTTTCATCGCCTTGTAGACTGGACAGCCTCTGTAGTTAGCTGTGTGGTTTCCTTGGCAGTTTACACACTTTTTAGTGAGAGAGTCTTCCTTGTTGGCAGGGCAGGGTTCGGAGCCGTGGCAGTTTCCACAAGCTACACATACTGACCTGAGGGTGCAGTAAGCCCTGGTATGACCGTATTCCTGGCAGTTTGTGCATTGCCCTGGCCCGGTCCGTTTGTGCGGCTCTTCCACTGTGATCCTACGGTGCAGAAGGTACTGCAACTTGTAGATCGGGTGCACTGCGTTTTTTTTCAAAGTTCTGCTGTCTGGCTCCAGCTCGACCTTGAAGAGTGGTTGCGGCTTCTTGTTCATGTTCATAATGTTTATAAATTTTTTTTTTCGCAAAAACCGTTTTCTTTTAAGGCCTCTGTAATTTCGCAGGGGGTCACATCGGGTTCTATTCCCTTAAGCACAACTTGCAAACCTTTTCAACTTTTCAGCTGGTACGTGTAGTAATTCTTTTTTGCATCGTTTAAGTACTTCGACACTGCTCGGAAATCGTCTTCGGTTTTGGTTTGGAGTTTAGTTTCGCTTATATTCCCTTTCATAAGCGGAATAACATGAAAGTTATCTTTTCCGACAAGCTCAACTATTTTGTTGACTAGGGCATTCGAGATCTTCTCCCGAATAAAAATAGGTGGGGGCTTTAGTTTTCTTGGGGCTAATTGTTCAGACTCTGTTTCAGGCTCCGCCAGAATGGAAAATCTATTTTCATCTAATGGCCCGGGATTTACAGGGCCTTTGTTGGAACGATTTATTTTGGGCTTATTGCCGTCCGAGTTTTTTGGGGGTGTTAGCTTGCGTTTGGAGATATTAATGTAGCGATCCATGCCTGTCTGCATGGTCGAACCCGCTTGCAGAATTGTCATTTCTTCTACCGTAGCTTTGTTTTTGCCGTTTGCACCGATTTTTGTACTTGGTTGTGTTGTTGCTTTACCCGCAGCACAAGAAGAGGGTGAAGTCGTTATTGCATTGTTGGCGACAGAGACCGTTGTAGTAGTCGTAATGGTTTCTGTTGTTGTTGCGCTAGGCGGCAGAAGCTCTGTTGGAGTCTTGCATTGCTCACTCAAGAGTTAGCTCTCTGGTTTTCGGCGATCAGTAAACTTGCACCTTCAAGCACTTTCGGTTCTAGAGTATTACTCGTCACCGTAAAATAGGCGTTGTTACGGGCCAAAGAGAGACGACGTTTATCTTGTTCTCTCTGAATTTTTTCACGGGTTTCGTCTTGTTGTTTTTGTCGTTGAATGCGCTGATCCACCTTCTTACTCATTTGTTTATAGTTAGTGCGTAAAGATTAATTATTTAATTAATTAAAACTTTAGTTTACGATATGCGATTTGCATCGCGAAACGCAAAACCTCGCTCTTATTAATTTTTTCGAACGTTTTCGACTGATTGGCTAATTGTTTTTCCGGAGCGTTAATAAAACACGTCTGCACGCAGCCGAATTGATTTTTAGTGAGACACTTAGCAATGGATAAATAATCATAGACCATGAATAAATAAATGCGCTTATGCGACTCGCATGCTTTTGCTTTAATGCCAAATTGTGTATGCCTTAAAGTGCGAGGAGGCCAATAATTCTACCACATCAGCACATTCTTACAGAGATGATTGTGCACCATGTCCAGGCAAAGATGAAGCATCATCAGCGCCACGGGATCACTTACTGGAGAGTTTATTGATCAAGGCGGAGAATATAGTGAATTCGCGTCCGCTCACCCACTTGCCGGTAGATGCGAACCAGGGGCTTCCTTGACGTCTAATTATTTACTTAAGAGAGGGGCTAACTTACCGAAAACGCCATGCGAAGATGTGGACCTGCCCAAGGCAACGGCCTATCCAGGATTATGATGCGTCCAGTCTCCAAACTTGCAGTTTTGGATTTTATTGAAGCTGTCATTCACGAGGTCGGGGATATCGAGGGACGATAGTTAGTCCTGATAGTTTTTAGTACATCTGTTATATTATTTAAATTGTATGGATTTTGAGCCCTAGAATGAACATATATTTGGCCGCCATAGTTTTCCGCCTTAGACTTAGGTTCCCGCATTGTCGAGTGGTTGGAGCAGGAGGCCACACTGCGGTAAGCTTAGATGTCAGTATAATACTAGATGGAGTGAAAAGTAACCTCCTTGGGAATGAAATATTTTTTTTTCTCAAATTTTTTTTTATTTTATTCAATGTAGTCCCCTTTTAGCTCGATACACTTATTCCAGCGATTTTCCAACTTCTTGATCCCATCCGAAAAGTAATTTTTCGGAAGGTCTGAAAAATACTCCTCCGCGGCGTCGATGACTTCCTCGCGTGAGCTGAATTTTTTATTAATGAGATATCTTTTCAGGTTCGGGAAGAGATAATAGTCCGAGGGAGCCAAATAAGGTGGATGCCGAAGCAATTGGAGCCCTAAGTCACTTATTTTAGCCGTGGTTGCTACGCTCTTGTGCGTCGGTGCATTGTCTTGCAAAAACAAAATTTTTTTCGCTTCATGTGAAGTCGTTTTGCAGCGATTTCGGCCTTCAATCGCTCCAACAATGTACAATAATACTCGCTGTTGATGGTTTTTCCTTTTTCGAGGTAGTCCACGAAGAGTATGCCATGACAATCCCAAAAAACTGACGCCATAACCTTTCCTTCGCCGTTTTGCCTCTCAAAAAATAATGTTTTATGAGAGAACGAAAATCGTTTTTGTCCATATTCAACATGATGTCAAACACGTCAACAACAATCAGCTGCCAAAACAAAACTAAGGGCAGTATCGCACTGAAATTTGGTATGCTAAATATGAACGCACCGTAAGGAACCATAACCTTCTTTGCAGTAGTAGCGCATTCTGGCGGTGAAGGAGGTTACTTTTCACCCCACCTAGTACTATATATATATATATATATATTTGGCCGCTGTTTGCTGTCCTCTGCTGCGCCGCTCCTTCCGCCTGCAGATCATCCATTAATTTCGAGAGGCAGCACCTCGGAGTCTGGGGTCGCTTGGCGTTTCCCGACCCAGAACAGCACTGAACCGTCCGGACTTCTACTTTACCGCATCGCCTGGGCAGGATTCAGCACGTATCCGCCGCTATCATTTACTGATTCATGATACGCGGCATATTCCTCTGTTGTTAGTTTGCGCCCTCCTGGCAAATCCTGCAGACAGCGCCATCAGGTTGTTCGAGTGTGGACATTCGTAAGGACGAATAAAAATTCGGAGGCCCGGTGTACTGTTCTTCTTTATTCTCTCCATGGCTTCCTTGGCATACATATTAAGTGGCTGCATCAGAGTCTGCATGTCTATCATGTAATCCTTGAAGCTTTCCCCGTAAACCTGCTTCCTTTGCCAGACCTTGTCTATCTGCTTCGCCATGTATCCTCGAGGAAGGAAGTAGCCTTGGAAGCTGTAGATGAAGTCTCCCCAGGTCTCCCAGTGCCGATTGTTGGCTATGATCCATGACTGACCACTCTACCTGTTCCAGGAGCTCCAGGAACTTCTCGTTGCCATCGTATCGGAAGTTTCACTCACGGGTACTCTCCCGCTGCCATTGCTTGCGATGCTCAAAACATCCAATCTCGCTATCAAGCCCTCGGCACTCGGGGTTGTGAGCTTGAACTCTGATCTGGGCATCTTCCGGAATTTCCTTTCCAGGCCAGTTACCAAGTCGGCGATATCCGCCTCCTCTGCTGCCTGGTCAAAGAAGTCTTCCAGAGTCTTCCTCATCGAGTAGTCTGAGCCTTCAAGTTCTACTCCCAGAACTTGGCGCACCTTGTCAAAATCCTCCTTCCTGAGATTATAAGTCCAGGACTTTCCCATATTGGAACTTTTATCACCTTAATCAGGACAATCACTTATTGAAACGATCGATGAAACGGTCGCTACGTAAACGTGCGTCTAGCTCAGAGCGGTTGTGTGTTCGTTCCACCAAATTTATATTGGGTGATTACCCGTGACCAAAGGATAACGCAAGAAAACATAGAAATTGTGCTGGTTTATTATTTCTCTTACTATATGATTATTGCTACTGCTTCTGCTGCTCGTTGTCTCTGTCCTCTGCTGCGTCGCTCCTTGCTGCCCGCTGCTTCGTCGCTCCTGGCCTGCAGCTGAGTCGACTTTGCGATCTTGATCTTGGGCACTTGGGTTTTGACTTCACTTGTTCCGCGTTCACGCACTCGCTCTGATTCACGCACTCCTTCTGCACCCTTTTATAGGCACTCCCTTTTATCTTTTAACTTTGTTCCCTTTGCCGTGCGAGGGTCCAAGGTCCTTGATTCACGACCTCTTTGTGCCGGTCCGTAGTCAACCAGTTTACCGTTTGAACTTGTTGCCCTTGCCGTGTGAGGGTTCAAGGTTCGTATATTTCTCGTTTGACCAGAATGCCCTTCACTTTTTCGGTATTCTCGCCTCCTTCGCTATTGCCAAGCCGCTCTCCTGCATCGGGATATGTGGAGTTGTCTCCTGCATAGGGATATGTTGCAAAAGTCAATTGTTCTGCAAAAGTCTATGAAAATTTAATACTGTTTTGTATTAATAAACGCAAACTTATGATTGCAGGGATAATTTATTTTTGGCAACGAAGCGACGAAAGGGGGTTTGCTTAATGAGGTTCATTTAACAACTGACTCTTTAATTTCATTATAAAAACGCTTAAGCCTAACTTAACGAAGGGGCGAGAGATGGGGCGAATTCGCGAGAGCTATTAAAGCTTTATTGCGCTCCCGCTCCCGCCTTCCACTATTCAACAAATATCATGAAAAAGCGTAAAGTGCGCGAACACCGCCCCCTCTGAAGGACCGCCGTCTTCAGCATGCCACGGGCAGCACCGCCAGCCTATGGACCGCTCGCCGATACGTCGCATCCTTCGTCCTCACGTCCGCCACTCGGACCTTGCCGTCAGCGCCGACGTGCACCGCCACGATCCGCCCGATCATCCACTGCTGCGGCGGAAGATTGTCCTCGGCGACGACGACGAGAGCTCCCACGTCGACGTTTGGAACCTCCTGGAGCCACTTGTTTTTCGACTGAAGGCTCGAGACGTACTCCCGGGACCATCGCTGCCAAAACCTGTGCCTGAGACACGAGACACTGCGCCATCGTCGTAAGCAGGTTGGGCTGACTTGGTCCGGGAGCGCTGCTGAGGGTGGAGCTAGGAGGGCTTAGGGCTTCGCCGTCGTTGTGATCTGTGTTGATCGCTCCGAGGGGCCTGGAGTTGAGAACGGCCTCCACGCTGGTGAGGAGAGTTCCGAGCTCCTCCGCGGTCAGGATGTCTTCGCCGACCGTCCAAAGGAACAGGTGCTTTGCAGACTTCACACCTGCCTCCCAGAGTCCGCCGAAGTGAGGTGCTCTTTTCTTGATGCGAATGTTGCGATACCGCCCCCCTCCAGACGGGCCCGGAACTCTCTCATGTGGCGATCGGCTCCGACGAAGTTCGTCGCGTTGTCGTACCACACCTTCTCCAGAATCCCGCGTCGACTCACGAACCTTTGGAATGCCAACAAAAACGCATCAGTGGTGAGGTCAGACATACAAAACATAAAACAATGCCACGTATAATTTGTACGGTGGCTTACCACGGATACGATACGTTGTTTTAAATGGGCCACCAAAATCAACACCACAGATATTAAAAGGGCGGAGAGATCGAAGTCTGTCTGATGGCAAGTTCCCCATGATTTGCGTCAAGAGTTGCGGCTTGCACCGAAAGCAACGAATGGAAGAACGAACTGTTCCGCGGCAAACTTCCTGCGCATTCACCAACCATATCTTTTTTCGCAAAATACTTACAACAGCTCGAGGGTCAGCATGACAATTTATAACGTGCAGGTAGGACACGTAAGTTTTTAACAAACTGAGAGCCTTTCGACTACAACAACGGGAATTTTGCTTCGTACGGGATAGGAGCATTCAATTACCGACTCCAGCAATGTCGAGGAACACCAATCTAATTTTTTTTCCTAGAGAAAAGGGCTTAGTTTTTGTATATTCGTTGCTACCGGTTTATTTTTCCGAATTTTACCTATGTCGTCACTGAACTCGTGAGATTTGATCACTTCCACTATTTTCTCGAACGCAAAATTCAGTTCTCTTGGAGTAATACTTTTTTCAAAGGGCTGCGACACTTTTTTCACCTTTGAATAAACCGTAAGACCCACACGAAAACCCTTAGAAGCCTTATGTGCGACGACAAGGATTATATTTTCTGAAGCACATAATTGGGCTCTGGGATTACCACAAGCGCCAATGCTGATTTGCTTAATTCCATCGATACGACATCAGCAGGTACTGCGAAGTGGCGATTTACAGGCCAATCTTTTTCTGCATCGAGCAAAAACGACGGCACATTCACGCCCTCTTTGTGCCGGTCCGTAGTCAACCAGTTTACCGTTTGAACTTGTTGCCCTTGCCGTGTGAGGGTTCAAGGTTCGTATATTTCTCGTTTGACCAGAATGCCCTTCACTTTTTCGGTATTCTCGCCTCCTTCGCTATTGCCAAGCCGCTCTCCTGCATCGGGATATGTGGAGTTGTCTCCTGCATAGGGATATGTTACAAAAGTCAATTGTTCTGCAAAAGTCTATGAAAATTTAATACTGTTTTGTATTAATAAACGCAAACTTATGATTGCAGGGAAAATTTATTTTTGGCGACGAAGCGACGAAAAGGAGTTTGCTTAATGAGGTTCATTTAACAACTGACTCTTTAATTTCATTATAAAAACGCTTAAGCCTAACTTAACGAAGGGGCGAGAGATGGGGCGAATTCGCGAGAGCGATTAAAGCTTTATTGTGCACCAGCTCCCGCCTTCCACTATTCAACAAATATCATGAAAAAGCGTAAAGTGCGCGAACACCGCCCCCTCTGAAGGACCGCCGTCTTCAGCATGCCACGGGCAGCACCGCCAGCCTATGGACCGCTCGCCGATACGTCGCATCCTTCGTCCTCACGTCCGCCACTCGGACCTTGCCGTCAGCGCCGACGTGCACCGCCACGATCCGCCCGATCATCCACTGCTGCGGCGGAAGATTGTCCTCGGCGACGACGACGAGAGCTCCCACGTCGACGTTTGGAACCTCCTGGAGCCACTTGTTTTTCGACTGAAGGCTCGAGACGTACTCCCGGGACCATCCCTGCCAAAACCTGTGCCTGAGACACGAGACACTGCGCCATCGTCGTAAGCAGGTTGGGCTGACTTGGTCCGGGAGCGCTGCTGAGGGTGGAGCTAGGAGGGCTTAGGGCTTCGCCGTCGTTGTGATCTGTGTTGATCGCTCCGAGGGGCCTGGAGTTGAGAACGGCCTCCACGCTGGTGAGGAGAGTTCCGAGCTCCTCCGCGGTCAGGATGTCTTCGCCGACCGTCCGAAGGAACAGGTGCTTTGCAGACTTCACACCTGCCTCCCAAAGTCCGCCGAAGTGAGGTGCTCTTTTCTTGATGCACCTCCAGACGGGCCCGGAACTCTCTCATGTGGCGATCGGCTTCGAAGAAGTTCGTCGCGTTGTCGTACCACACCTTCTCCAGAATCCCGCGTCGACTCACGAACCTTTGGAATGCCAACAAAAACGCATCAGTGGTGAGGTCAGACATACAAAACAAAAAACAATGCCACGTATAATTTGTATGGTGGCTTACCACGGATACGATACATTGTGTTAAATGGGCCACAAAAATCAACACCACAGATATTAAAAGGCCGGCGAGCTCGAAGTCTATCTGATGGCAAGTTCCCCATGATTTGCGTCAAGAGTTGCGGCTTGCACCGAAAGCAACGAATGCAAGAACGAACTGTTCTGCGGCAAACTTCCTGCGCATTAACCAACCATATCTTTTCTCGCAACAGACTTACAAGAGCTCGAGGGCCAGCATGACAATTTGTAACGTGCAGGTAGGACACGTAAGTTTTAACAAACTGTGAGCCTTTCGACAACAACAACGGGAATTTGGCTTCGTACGGGATAGGAGCATTCAATAACCGACCCCCAACTCGCAGCAATGTCGAGGAACACCAATCTAATATTTTCTCCTGGGAAAAAGGGCTTAGTCTTTGTATATTCGTTGCTACCGGTTTATTTTTCCGAATTTTACCTATGTCGTCACTGAACTTGTGAGATTGGATCACTTCCACTATTTTCTCGAACGCAAAATTCAGTTTTCTTGGTGTAATACTTTTTTCAAAGGGCTGCGACACTTTTTTACACCTTTGAATAAACCGTAAGACCCACACGAAAACCCTTAGAAGCCTTATGTGCGACGACAAGGATTATATTTTCTGAAGCACATAATTGGGCTCTGGGATTACCACAAGCGCCAATGCTGATTTGCTTAATTCCATCGACACGACATCAGCAGGTACTTCGAAGTGTCGATTTCCAGGCCAATATTTTTCTGCATCGAGCAAAAACGACGGCCCAGCGTAAGTAAGTTCCTTAACGTAACATCCCCGTGACACGATGTCCGCTTGGTTTACTTTCGTGGGGACATGTCGCCAGATTGCTTTTTCCGACCACTCTTGAATCTCCGCAACTCGGTTTGAGACAAAAACTGACAACGACGAAGGATGCGTTTTGATCCAATTCAAAGTGATCTCCAAATCCGTCCAGAGGAACACTTTTGTAATCGGAAAATTAAGCAATGGTCTTACACGATTATAAAGATCCGCAAGAAGGTGAGCTGCGCACAACTCAAGGCGGGGCAAAGTTTTCGTCTTGAGAGGAGCTATTTTGGATTTTGCTGTCAATAAAGATTCTTTTAAACCTTCAGCGGTACTAGTGCGAATGTAGATGCACGCTCCATATGCTCGCATGGAAGCGTCAGCGAAACCATGTTTTTCTGCCGGGACTTTGGCGTCTGTATGAACGAATCGCGATACCTTGACCTTGGGCAGCTGCAACAGCGTTCACTTAAAAGATTTCCAAGATGTCTGCAGTTGCATCGGCAGCGACTCGTCCCAGTCTAACTTTCGAAGCCACAATTTCTGCCACAACATTTTTGCCCTAGTCACTAGAGGAAATAATTGGCCAAGCGGATCGAAAAGTCGGGCAGTCACCGACAGTATCTTTCGTTTTGTCGCACGAAGATCCAGGAAAGAGTCATCCAACCGAAATTGAAAGTAATCTTTACCCGGCAACCAAACCACGCCAAGGGTTTTAGTTACGTCTGAGTCTGCCATTAGCGGCATGACAGCGCTTTCAGATGCGGACAACTCTGGGCAGTTAGAAAACCACTTTGAATGAATGTTTTTCGCTGAAGGTTGGAAGAGCGACGCTCGGAAAACGGCATTGGGGTGTGCACGTTGCCGGCGGAGCGGAATTGTCAACGCTCCTACGCTTTGTTTCCGCAAGCAGGGAAATTAGCAACAATTTTGCTATTATCGCAGTCTCTTCTAACTCTTCGCGGTACACACCATCTCCATCTTTCGCTTAAATTTTATTTTCTATAAGCGAAGCATTTTCGATGTGCGTATTTAGGATTTCTAATCAACATTCTAACTCAACCGTATTTAAAGAGAATCGACCTTCATTTAAATATCTTTGCGTTCGCTCCATACTCCTCATATATCCATCTCGTTGGTTTTTCAACTATTCGATGTCCTTGTTGTTACTTTCTGATTTTGGCATTTTTTTTTTTTTTTTTTTGGTATCGAAGAGTTGAAATTTAATTTATTTTAGTTTTTTTTTTTTAATTATATGTATGTAAATGTGTACAAAAAAATTTTGTTTTTAAATTTATTAAATTTAAAAATAATAACCAACGAGAGGAATAAGCTGAACGCAAGCAGTGTAGGGAGTTATTTTAAATGAATTAAGATTTAATTCTGGAATTATAACTTTTCACAATTCTCAACTTTTACCTTTTAAATATTTTGCAAAGTTATAATTGGTGTTCACTACGACGAGAAATGGGGTAATTTTATTTTTTAAAAAACCAGGATGCCGACAAATATATATTTGATTTTGGTCCAAAGCGATTACCTTATGTATGTATAATTCGAAATATGTATATATGTATGGATGTATGTATCACAATTATAATCGTTAGTACATGCAAGTTTTATTTATTTCTTGGTTAGAATGCTCGCTATCTACCGAATTTTTCACACGAATGCAAAAAATTGAAAGATGGGCCAAAACACAATTTACGACACGCCACAGATTAACTTTAAACTTTTAGCACTCCATACCTGGTGGGACGATTCACATCCGTCGGTAACTTCCCTCTTCCAATCCATATGACTTTCTTCCTGTGCGTAGGGGATTAAAAGCGGTGAATTTGGCGATAACGGAGGTTGAGAACTGCAGCGGCCAAAATTTTCCAGCGGCAGGACGACGAATTTATGTAGGCAGGAACAGCAAATTAAATCGGCAGCAACAAATTCACAAGC
Source organism: Drosophila carrolli (assembly GCA_018152295.1). NCBI lineage: Eukaryota > Metazoa > Arthropoda > Insecta > Diptera > Drosophilidae > Drosophila > Drosophila carrolli. Next base: position 429,492 of record JAECXJ010000013.1, read on the forward strand.
AGCGGTAAAAATTGCAATAACCACTTCAATGTTTTAAAAAATCCGGCGCGATTTATTTGTTTTTAATTTGTTTGTTTCACCAAAAAAATAACAACTCGAGTTCCACTGCAAATCACGTCGGGGTCACCATGAAAATGTAATACTGTTTTGTATTAAGAAACGCGAAACTTATGACGCGAAAGGGAGTTTGCGTAATGAGGTTCATTTAAAAACTGACTCTTTAATTTCATTATAAAAACGCTTAAGCCTAACTTAAGAGTCGCCAGAGACGGGGCGAATTCGCGAGAGCGATTAAAGCTTTATTGCGCTCCCGCTCCCGCCTTACACTATTCAACAAATATCATGAAAAAGCGCAAAGTGCCCGAACAATCGATAATTCTGTTCTTTTAGCCTTTTTACTTCTCTTCAGGCATAAATAGTATTTTATCGAAAAAACTCATGAAACTTTTGAACTAATTATTATTTGAACGATATGTGTCTTTATTTATAAGGTCAAAACCATCGTTCATTTGTTTTAGATGTTGCAACAGCACTGACAGAACTTTCTATAGTATCAGCATTTCTTAACACATTGATTTCATGGCTTACAGTGTTCAGGCCCGATGAGAGGGGAGACTGCCGGGTCATTTTCCCGGGGCCCGCATTGGTAAGGGGCCCGCCAGCGAGACTTTTTTTTCGAACATTTAGATGTTAAGAAAAATTGAGAAAGAAAAATATAAATCAAATAGTCCACTTTTGTTCTGTGACTAAACTCATTTAGCTTCTGATGTATAACACTTCTGTATAACTTAAAAAAGAATCGAAAAGGGGCACGTGCCCCGGGGCCCGGTGTGGCTCTCGACGGACCTGACAGTGCTTAAAAACACATGAGTGTTTTTACAAATTTTTTGGATCAATGTGCTTATCCGAATACTTTAATACCAAACGGGATACGCCGCATGAGTCCATGCTATAAAACTCTGAATTACCTTCCAAGACGCCACACTTTTAGATAAAATTTCATCAAATTTGAGTGGGTCTGAAGGTAATTTAACATCTCTATTCGGGAAATTATTAGCTATTACATTAAGGCCAAAAGATACACATCAAGCAACGGCTCCTTTAAGAATTTTGTCATAGTGGGCACGTTTAATAAATTGATTTGCTGGAGATTAATATAGGTCATTTTCAGAATAACCGCCTTCCAAGTCTACAAATCCAATCGCTCGGTCTTTGGGACATACTCCAGTTCTGACTTAATCGACCTTTTATTAAAGAGAATTATGCAATTTTTATCGGACTCATTCATTTTTTCAACAAATCTTGATAACATTTCTGAGAAGCAACCATCTTCTTAAAGATGCCTCTGATGGCATATAGAAGGCTAAATTTAAATTTAAAAGTTGAATGCCATCAGCGTTGTCGCTTTCCTTGACTAATTGTTTATTATTTTTTTCAAGCTCCAATAATAAAAAAGCAAAATATTCAATTTTCAATTCTAAAAAGGAATTAAATTGCTCCACTTCATTAATTTTTTTATTTAAATTTTCGATTAACTGATTGTTTTAATACATTTATTTTTGATAACGAAATATTAAGTGATCTTCAACAACTTTGTCCCTTTAAAACTTAATATTTTGGTATTTTAAACATTATTATTTCGTTTTAATCCCTTTATAACCACATTAGCTTTTCTCATAGAAGAGCTAGGAGAGCTCAATCCATGTGGTACATATTTAACATCCACAGGAGATCTCAATCCTTTTTTTTAAATTTATACATTTATTTAAACATACATACAAACCAAACAATGCACTTATTTCTATTGTCGCTACTTACTATTTTTTTAATTCCATATTTTAATTCCTTTCCAAGTTTTCCTGTGTTTTTAAAATTTCTATTGTCGCTACTTACTGTTTTTTTTAATTCCATATTTTAATTCCTTTCCAAGTTTTCCTGTGTTGTAAAATTGGTGATACAGCTAGCTAAATAAATATATATGTATTATTAGTCTTAAATTACTTAGTTACTTTAATTCTATTGAAAATTAATAATTTTGTGTACTTATCTTTTTTCTCCGACTCGCTTTTACCAATTTTTTTTTCACATTGGCAATGCCCAGCAGGAAGCTGTGAAGTAAAACGATGGTCTGTCTATCTCACTGCTGCCAACTTAGCTTTTTTCCCGTCAAATCCGGCTTTTTTCAAAGTCGAAGTGCGGGATATATTGGGAATAGCGGGAAACGGGAATTCTGGATTTTTTAAAAAGCAGTTTGCTTTTTTCGGCTTTTTTTTAATGCTGCAACAAATTTCATGAAAAGACACATAAAATACTATTTTTGATTAAAGCCTATCCAGATCGACGAAAACCGTACGCCAGTCATGAGAGAGAGCGAGGGGCAAACAGCTGGCGTTCACTTTTCGTCGGTCCCCTGACCGACGAAAAAAATACCAGAAAATTCCATAGCGTTGCCAGTCTGCGGAAATGAACTTTGGGTGAACCCTAGCGAAAAGATTAAAAAATTTAATCTTTTGGCGTGCGCTTCTCACTGAACATTATAAGAAATGGAGGGAAAAACTCAAAAAACTCGCAAAAACTCGATTAAAAAATTTAATCTTTTGGCGCGCGCTTCTCACTAAACATTATAAGAAATGGAGGGAAAAACTCACAAAACTCACAAAAATCGATTGCAGGTGTTTACATGTGAGGACAAAATAACATTAATACTATTAATGTATAATTAATAACATTAATGTTATTAATGTTGCCTCTTGTTAGAGCAATGAGTTTTTAAGGTCAAGAATGTACGAAAAAACACAATAAAAGTGCAGCTATGAACTTAAAATTAGCAAATAATTATCAGTAAATTAAAAAACAACGGTTAAATTTAAAGTGTATTGTTTTTTAATTTCTTTGTATAGCGGCAGAGTTGTCTTGCCAAGGTCATTGATATGTTACGAACTGCTTTTTTGTCCTTTGGCAGTGCCGCTAGCTCAGTCTTCTCTCGGGGCGGATTCCCCCTAATGCCACAGCCCGCAACATAAACGTCGATGACTACACGGTCTCACATCACAAGTTAATCGCTCATCACTAACAAACAAAACAAAAAAAGGTAAACAACGTAAATAATTATAGATGACGGGAAAAATATGGGGTTTTGGTGGCTATCGATGACCTAGCCAAGCACGCCCACCCAACCAAGGATGCCCCGGAGGATTCTGCGGAGGCATCACCCATATTCCAGCTGGTCCTAGTCACTCCTCGCGACTAGGACAGCTCCATCTCCCCCACAACGACAACTAACTCGCACATTTCAGTTTCTAGTTATGTATCTACATTTAATATCCACAGTAAGTACCTATGCTATACATGGTTATAATGGCTCTCCTATAAACTAATTTATCCTTTCATAGCCTTTACGACCATACTTGGCCACCGTCTTTAAATTTAACCGGTCAAAGCGGAAAATTACCTTCCCTCGGCAAAGGCTACAGGCGCCGCGGAAATAATGTTCCCCCAGTCACTTGTTGGTGGAACTCGCAGTAAACGAGGCGCACAAAAACACACACACGGTTAGTGTGTCGGGTCACCTAATCCTGAGGAGCTCCTGGGGAAAAGAAGGGACAGGCCAAACGGTAAGTAATAAGCGCTGTAACCTATCCCGCCGAAAACTAACAATCGCGACCCTTTTTTTTTACAGGCAACACGAGGACAACTAAGGTTTTCGGGTCTAAGTCCGGATAATTCACAGGTCAACAACGGTAAGTATATATATGTAAATTAAGTAACAGGTACATTTAAATAACATTCATGTATTTTTTTTTTACTTCTAGGCTAGGCACCGGCAGCAAGCCAGTGGCGGGTTGCCGAAGGACAACTCGGGACCTTTATAAAGGGACGTGGCGGCCCGGAAACCGGTATTACGCCGTGCCTCGGCCACTGCAGACCGTGACTTCCGAGATGCCGCGTGGTAGGGGAGTCGCGTCGTGGTCGCGACGTTGTGCTGCTCGGGTTATATGGGCCGGAACGGACTCACCGAGGTAAAGTAGAATTTTTTGTGGTTAAATAACCTAACTGCCTGCGGCGGTGTTGGTTGGTGGGGATGGCTGTTACGGTGCGTGTGGCTGCTGCTGTTACTACTGCTGCTGCTGCCGCCGCCTGTTGCTGCTACTGGTGGCGGAGTACTCCCACGAGGGCTGCTGCCCTTCCTCCGAGACAAAAATTCCGAAAATCAAGGAAAACTGCCGGGGCCCTATGTACTAGGGTCCCCGGTGAACCTAAAATAAATAAATATCTACTTAATTTACACACGACACTAGCACTTTTCGCACACTTACTTTTTTTTGTATTTAACGAAAAACAAAAAAAATACGAACAACTCCGTCCACATTGCTTTGGTCTCCGGCAGCAACTAAACCCGATTCCTGACCTACGCAATGTCATGCCCATCACGCCATATTCCCTTTCCCTCTCCCAAAAGTGGGTCAATGGACGAATCCAAGGCCATCCTAGCCATACCCAGAGCGAACCGGGCTAGTTTAAATAGCTAGATAGCCAAGGGCATGAGCAGAAGGGGGCGCCACTAAAACCATCGCTCTATCATCCTAACCTATCGATAGATTCCATCCCATTATCGACTTCAACTGCAACAGATAATATTTTTTAAAGGCTCTTTCCCGCAAATACGATATTTGAATTTTAACTGCCTGTCAACAAACCCAGCTGGTTAACAGTACGACCGTAGCACGCTTAAATCTGATGAATTCTTGAAACTTTGGTCACACTGGAAAGATTAAAGTTTTTACGCTAGTGTACTCGTTTGTCGATCTGAGTACTAGGCTTTCACTTGAAGAGGTTTGTATACACAAGTTTTTGGTTGCTACCAATTTTAAGGAACTGTCATCAATACTCAACTATAAAAATATTTTTATTTAACATGTTTTCATAAAATTTAGGTCATCATCATCACCCAATATTTCAGAGGGTCACCATTTTCTGAAACGTAGATGGTGGCCCACAAACTATCGATGGTTGCGATGAATTGCAAACATCGATAACATCGATGTCTCTGCACCTCTATCTGGCAACTGTTATCCGCCAGACCAAACAGTCCATTTCCTCGAAAACCGTGAGTTTTTTTAATGAAGTTTTTACAAAATTTGTTTTAGGAAAACAAGCTCTTCTTGCACTAATTGATCATTTAACGCTGGCTCTAGTTCCTGTTTAGAAGTTGGCAGCATGCTTTTCAGTAAAAATTTGTAAATACAAATTTTTTTGATGAAACAATACCCACGTAAACGCACCGCCTATATAGTGGTATGTATACGGCGGATACCTTCACAAATTCTTAAACTTCCGCAATTGGCCATTTGAGTTTGACTTACCTTTTTGTGAGCTGACCTGCCAACCACTGTTAGGCAACAGTTATCTCAAAATCTTAATTCATGAATGTCTTTGTTCATTAAATAGGCATCTGTCTTGAGGTTAATTATTGGCACTGCAAGCAAGTTGAACTTTTAGACTATTTTTATACCCTTGCATAGGGTATTTTAATTTCAGTCAAAAGTTCAGTGAAGGAGACATTTCCGACCCTAAAAAGTTTATATATTCTTTAAGCTGTACCGTTAAAAAAAAACATTTAAATATGTGCTCAGCAAATAGTATTTATGTATATTGTTTCCGAATTACATAGTTTATGCTAGTTTAAGCGACATTGTAGTTGCAATTTCTTAAGCATAAACATCACGCTGAGCTTTTTCCCAAGCAGCAATTGGGCCGTGCTCGGGGCGGTATTTTACGTTGCAACCATCTTGCTCTAGGCGGTTGTCATCACGAAGTTCCTCATAGCGTTCGCGTTCGTATTTGGTAAATCCCCATTTTTTAGAAACGTAGATCTATAAAAACAAAAAATAGTAATTATTGAATTAAAAGTGTAATTAGATAGAAAGGAGGGTGTTTGGACAAAGTATTAAATGGCTTTTGCAAAAAAAGTTCGAAATGGGCATTAATGTGTACATGAGAGTTGATTTTGTTCTTTTTTCTTTACTAAAACAATTAAATGGTTTTGTTATGTTTTATATATCTTTAAAAAACTAGAAATGAAAACTTGACTAAAAAATTTATTTCTTAAGGCAGGCTTGCACCTTGTTGGCGCCCAAAACCTGATTTTTTTTCTGGAATTTCTTGGAAAGTATGGTAGGTATGGGAATAAAATTTTAGCCAGTTGTAGAGTACAATTTATTGAAGCTACACAATTTTTTTGAGTGCGATCCAAGCGAAAGGGGGAGGGGGAGTGCCCATGGCAGATTTTTTGGAATTTTAAGAAATAATCTGAAACGCAAAAAACGAATATATTCTTAATCTGTACACTTATAATTAAAATAAACATAAAAAATGCAAAAATTATGAGCTTTTGAAAAAAAAATCAGTTTTTTCTTCATTTTTTCGTTACTCATTATTTTTTTAAATAAACCATTTTTAATATTTTTAAAAGATCCTAGTTCCAGACATGCACATACTTCTGAGGAACATGTATAAAAAATTTCATGACGATTGCTCAATTTTTGCGACTTGTACGACTTCCGCCAACTCGAAAAACATGGTTTCGAGAAAAACGCGTTTGAAAATTTGCACTAATGGCAACAATGTATGTCCGGTCCACCAAACGGCCGATAACTTTCGTAATTCAAGAGATTTCGACTTGAAATTTTAGGAGAGTAAAATTGAAACATGTATCTATCCGAAACTGCAAAAAAATTGATTTTTTTGACCTCACAAGGTGCAAGCCTGCCTTAAAAGAAAGCCACTTCTCGGCAGAAAGAGCTTTCAAATAAATAAGCATCTAAAAAACTTTTTGGAAAACTTATGGGATTAATCAGAATTTGATACTGTCAATTTAAACGAAATCGACAAAAAATGTTTTTTATGTGTGTGTAAGGACTTTTAAATTATTGATGACAAGATAAATAAATATCAAAGATAAAATAACTTGAATTCGTTTTTTCAAGTAGAATGTTCTTTTGCATTTCTGTTATAAAGCGACAAAGCAAATTTTCCAAGCAAGATCCTCAGAAAAACAAAAGGCACTTAAAAAGGAAGCTGCATTATTACAAGATAAGGCCACATTTAATGCACCAATTGGCGAAAAGACTAAGACAAATTTTTAAAAAGGCTGATCTTTCTGCACAAATTACAAATATTACTAACGGTTGTTTGAAAAATTACACAAAAAAATGGCATAGCTATTTAGGATTTCTCAGATTTCGGTACCTACTAATAAATGTTTGCTGTGGTTAACTTAGTGTTTTTCTCACAACTGACGTTGTGTTTTTCTCACAACTGACGTTGTGTCTTTCCCACAACTGTTTTCAAAGACGGTGCCCCCCATAACTTCAAAACTACTGTGCCGATTAAAAATTTAAAATTTCATATTTTAAATTACGTTTGTGTATATCAAATACCCAGTATTTACAGAATCCTTTATGGGCAGTTATTTTAAAGCATAAGTTGGTTCTCTTTACGATTCGCATTTTTAATTGAAATAAGTCAAATAACACGACAGAAAAAATTTTAATTTTTTAATAAGCCTAATGTAGTGTTTGTTTGTATGAATATAAACACAGAATCAAAATATACAATAATAATACTACAGTATATATATAGCTACCGTAGAAACGATGAACAAAAACCAAAAAGTAAAGTTGAGTTATTTTTAAACATTTATATTCGTTTTATATGGTTTTAGTTATTTAAATTAAAAAAAAAAATTTAGCACTTTAATAGCACTGCAAATTTTCGATATTATGTAAATCGTAGTTTTTTTTATCTTTAAAAATGGGTTTTGTTTAATTTTAGAAAATTAAATGTTATTATTTATATCCATTTATGATCGCGATAAAATATTTTTTATCGTAATCGAAATACAAATACTGTTAAAGATACTAAAAAGCTCTAGAGCATAGTAAAATATAAAAAAAATTAGAATATTGTATTCATTTGAAGAACAATTTAAAACTTTCGTTTTGTTGTTTTTAAATTTATCACAATTATTATAATAGTTCAGTAACAAAATTATGGATAATAGTTTGTTTACATAAATTATTAATTGTTATGAATGTCAACCTCTTTTCGTTTAAAAATAATTAAAATAGCTGTGCCAATTATTAAATTTGTCACTGCACATCTTTTACGGACATTTACTCAAAATTTCACGACGAAAACTTTTCGCAGATTAATTTCCGAGAGAACAAAATTAATTGATTTAAAATGCGGCATACCTTAACTTTCAATTTATATTATTGTTATATTTCTTGAAGTTTAAGGGAAATAAACATTTTAGCTAAGTAAAAAGTATTCGGTTTGTGAAAGAATGACCTATGCAGTTGTTTGCCATGAATTTTTAGGGAATAAAAACATTCAATAAAAAAAAAAAACACTGTAGTATTTTCACACACACCAACTCAGAGGATTGAATATAGCCTTTATATTCCTTTTACACTTTCTTACTTCTTAATTGAGATTTTTAAGTTATACATCAGGTGTAATTGACAAAGGGTGTCAAAAGTTTTATATAAAATCAAAAACCTCTAATCAGAAATAATTTCTAAAGATTCAATACGTCTTAAAAACATTCTCGTCTTTTACCTGCACAAATGGTTTGATATACCACTAACCATACAACATATAGACTGGTCATATCATACAACGAATATGGTCACAAAATTTTTAAATCAGGAGGCCCCACAGCTGGTAGCGGCAGGCCCCGGACACTTCGTGTACCTTCGGGTTTTTTCGCTCTCGTTCTAATTCTCATTACTCGAGTTTGGTCGTTCAGTCGCAGAGACGCGCATTTTGAAGGTTTCCCTGCGCTTGAATTGGGCTTTGTATGTATGCGTGTTCATGCATTCTCATACAGGGGTGCATGTGTGCGATCATTTCATTTCGATGCAGCAAGAATATTTTGTCTTTTGCTACTTTTTAGACTTGGTACCCTAACAATATGGGCGTATTCACTATTGGGTTAATGATAAAAATAAGAATATTATATGTTATAGTATATTTTTTAATATTTCAGCATATATTTCATCTTGGTTTACAAATTCAAATCAGTGGTAGCAGAAAAATGTTTTGCATATATGTATGTATTCCAAATAATATAAGACAATCTAATGAGATAGGAACAGGGCACATCGCAGTCGGTGTCTGCGCTTAGTGGTTCAGAAAACTTCAAACCAAATCAGCTTTGGTTGTTGTTCTGCGAGCGGATGGTGCCTGCATACCCTACCGACGATTGAATTTTAGGGGTGGGGACAGAAACAAGAACGTAATTTTTTTTTATATTAAAAATCATTAAAAGTTTACTTCTTGATTTAAAATAGTAATATAAATTTAAGAAAATCACTTCGAATATTTTTTGTCTGTACTTTATAGTGGTTAAAGAATTTGTTGTTTTTCAAGATTAAAATTATAAAATTATTATATGTACATATGTAAGTTAACTATTATTGAAAACCGTGAAAAACAAATTTACGAAAATTAAAATCTCGTTTATTGATCAGCATTAAACGGAGCATTAAATTCTAACGAATGAGGTATTAATCGCCGCTTGCCGATGGATCGGGCCCGACAATTCACTTATACGACGAAATCATTTATACGGCTATTTATCCCAAATAAATTTACTTAATGTAGTCGCTTGTTCAACTCTTTTGAACTTTTTTTTTTTGCATACTTGGACGGCCCGTTATTGGGAATAATAAATAAAATATGTTATATACTATTATTTACTGACCTTCTGACGTCCAGGGAACTTAAACTTCGCACGACGCAAAGCTTCAATAACTTGACCCTTGTAACGATCGCTTGATCGGACAGACATAATGGGTTGTCCAATACGAACTCGGGCTACCGTACCCTGGGGCTTCCCAAACGCACCTCGCATTCCCGTCTGAAGCCTAAACCAAATAGTAAAATCATTTAAAATGAATCCTACAAGCTTATAACCCTTTATGGGATACAATTAATATTGTAAAATGTCATTTATAATATAAAGCATCAATTTAAACAATTATTTACCTATCAGCTCCAGCGCACGACAACATTTTGTTAATGCGAATGACGTGGAATGGGTGCAGGCGCATTCGGATGTGGAACTGGTCCTTTCCGCAGTATTTTACCAAATACTTATTGCAACAAATGCGCCCAGCTTCCAAAGCTTCACTACTTAGTTGTTCATATTCATCAGAAACTAAATGAACGCAAAGTGGAAAATCTTCAACGGTAGCTTTTTTTCTTCCCAAGTCAAAAATACGAATTTTGGGGTCAGGAACACCCCGACAAAATCGCGATTTTGGGTACGGTTTATTTTTACAATAACGGTAGCTGTAAGTAGAAGGCATTAATAATGAATACGTAATTTACATAGATTTACATACCATCTTGCTGGTCGTCGGCCCATTTTTACCCCTAGTAATAAAAATTAAAAATTTTGTAATATCTTGATTTCCTAATAAATAAGCACAAATTTAGCAATCTATTGCTATATAAAAGGCCATGAAGGCCAATTAATAACAGATTAACTAAGATTAACTACGGAGCAAACTTACCTCTTCTAACGAAGCGCACGAAAAAAGGAAGAAGATATTTAACGGAAGCAGACAAGATGCAGTCGCCAGTTACGCTTATCTGTCAGCACTTTAACATTATTCTAAATTTAGGAACAAATGGAATACAACATTAATTGGGGCTGCTTTTTTATACGGTATTCTCACTAACAGCCCAGTGGCTGAGCGACAAATGTATGGGCCATTTACCATACAAAAACAGCCGACAGCAGTCATCACTGGCGTAAGAAAAACTTTAAAATTGAGGAATACAAATTTACGTTATAAATCGATATTTAATTTGAGAGGCGCTACAAATCAAGCATAAATATTTATTTCCCGGATTTTAATTTATGATAAATACTTTTGTATTTGTCAGCCAATCTAAAAATAAAATTTTAAAATTAATTTTAATGGAAATTTTTGATGATATTGGCTGATGATTTGCTGATAAAGATGCGATGAAATGGTGATAAATAATTCAGCGATGAACTCTTAGAACATTCTAGTATCAGGAGGCGCCTGATGATCCAGTAACGAGTTATGCTGTTCACCGCAAAACCTTTTTTCTTGGAGGCGCCTGATGATCCAGTAACGAGTTATGCTGTTCAAGCCTAGTATCTAGATCGACGAAAACCGTACGCCTGTCATGAGAGAGAGCGAGAGGCAAACAGCTGGCGTTCACTTTTCGTCGGGCCTTTTTTTCACGTCGGTCCCCTGATCGACGAAAAAAATACCAGAAAATTCCATAGCGTTGCCAGTCTGCGGAAATGAACTTTGGGTGAACCCTAGCGAAAAGCCTAGTATCCTGATCGACAAACGATTACGCTAGCGTAAAAACTTTAATCTTTCCAGTGTGACCAAAGTTTGAGAGTTCATCAGATTTAAGCGTGCTACGGTCGTACTGTCAATCAGTGGGTTTGTTGACAAGCAGTTAAAATTCAAATATCGTATTTGCGGGAAAGAGCCTTTAAAAGATATTATCAAATACCTTGGAACAGTCTGCCGCTGTACAAAGAAATAAAAAACAATACAATTTAAATTTAACAGTTGTTTTTTTAATTTACTGATAATTATTTGCTAATTTAAAGTTCATAGCTGCACTTTTATTGTGTTTTTGTACATTCTGGACCTAAAACATTTTGCTCTGACAAGAGGCACCCCAGATAGTATTAATGTTATTTTGTCCTCACATGTAAACACCTGCAATCGACTTTTGTGAGTTTTTCCTCCATTTCTTATAATGTTCAGTGAGAAGCGCACGCCAAAAGATTAAATTTTTAATCTTTTCGCTAGGGTTCACGTTTCCGCAGACTGGCAACGCTATGGAATTTTCTGGTATTTTTTCGTCGATCAGGAGACCGACGTAAAAAAGGCCCGACGAAAAGTGAACGCCAGCTGTTTGCCTCTCGCTCTCTCTCATGACTGGCGTACGGTTTACGTCGAAGTGGATACTAGGCTAAAAGATTAAAAAATTTAATCTTTTGGCTCGCGCTTCTCACTGAACATTATAAGAAATGGAGGAAAATGGAACAACTCAAAAAACTCACAAAAGGGTGAGGTGTCTACATGTGAGGAAAAAATAACATTAATACTATCTGGGGTGCCTCTTGTCAGAGCAAAATGTTTTTTAGGTCCAGAATGTACGAAAAAACAAAATAAAAGTGCAGCTATGAACTTTAAATTAGCAAATAATTATCAGTAAATTAAAAAAAACAACTGTTAAATATAAATTGTATTGTTTTTTAATTTCTTTGTACAGCGGCAGACTTGTCTTGCCAAGGTATTTGATAATATCTTTTAAAGGCTCTTTCCCTCAAATATGATATACGAATTTTAACTGCTTGTCAACAAATCCAACTGATTAACAGTAGCACGCTTAAATCTGATGAACTCTCAAACTTTTGGTCACACTGGAAAGATTATAGTTTTTACGCTAGCGTAATCGTTTGTCGATCTGGATACTAGGCTTCACCGCAAAACCTTTTTTCTTGGAGGCGCCTACGGAGCTTGGCTGCCAACGGCTCATTTATTATTATTTTTTTCGATGAAAATTTGTGAAAACATGGCATAAATGTTGTACTTTGATATACTTATAAAATAATTGATCTGGCATTACCGTATCGCGTAAAAAAATTCATGAAAATATGTATTTTTTGGCCGAATCAAGCATACCCTTAATAACAATTCTAATTTCAATAGTACTAATGATGCTTATACAACTGATCTCGAAAAAAATTTTTCTTATTGTTTAAGCCTAGTACTCTGTTCGGCAGCTATGATAGAGAGCGAGAGGCGAACAGCTGGCGAACGCTTTTCGTTAGACTCTTTTTTCACCCCGGAACTCAAATCGACAAAAAAAACAAGAGAGAACGCTATAGTCGGGTGCCCCGACTATCAGATACCCGTTACTCAGGTAAAGGGAGTGCGAGGGAGATGGAGATAGAAACTTTGATCACGCATAACTTTTTAACGAATGGTCCGATTTGAAAAATTTCTTCTACATTTCGATAGGTATTGATAAACACAATAAAACTGCATTTTTACTTTTCCGAAATATTTAAATTTTTAAAATCGTATATAAGCGATTGTGGGCGTTAAAAGGGGCGTGGCACCTTTTTGAAACAAACTTGCGCTGCGTAGGAACTCCTAGAATCTGCATGCAAAATGCCAATCTTCTAGCTTTTATAGTTTCCGAGATCTCAGCGTTCATACGGACGGACAGACGGACAGACCGACAGACGGACAGACGGACAGACGGACATGGCTATATCGACTCGGCTAGTGACCCTGATCAAGAATATATATACTTTATATAGTCGGAAACGCTTCCTTCTAGCTGTTACATACTTTTGCACGAATACAATATACCCTTTTACTCTACGAGTAACGGGTATAAAAACAGCACTTATGGCCCACTGTAAAACCAGTACGACCATAGCACAAATTAAAGTTTTTCCGATGGCGAACTCGTTTTTCGATCTGAGTACAAGGCTTTAAGCTGCATTTGTTTTTTATGCCGTCTTTCCACAGAGATTCATCCACCTTCCACCATCCGTTGAACGGATGGTCCATAAGTTTTTGCCGTTCCGAAAATATCCAGTTAGTTACCCATCCAAATTTGATGCACTTTTTATGCGATAGTTAGGCGATGTTTTTACGGTGCAACTCTGAGTGCTTCTTCTTGACAGTGAAAATTGAAACATTCACTACGAAAACGTAAGCAATAAAAACGGGTCATTATTGAAAATGGAAAGTGCCATATCAATTGATTCTGTTTATACTTGTAATAATTAATAAATTACTGCTCCATCCGTGTGGCAGCATTAAGAGTTGCTCCACTCTTTCCTAGGCGCACACCGTATTCACAACATGGAGCAGAACACATTGGAGTACGAGAGTATGTCCCCAGACTTATATTTGTGGTTTACAATTAACTAATAAAATATATTTATTGCAGGCACTAGGGAATACTTTGTGAAAGTCTAAAAAGGCTCTGCGGAAGTCAGCTCTACGCCCCCTGCAAGGCGCGCAAACGTGGACTACAAGAACGAGCTAGTGGAGATAACGCTCAAGAAAGGCTGGTGGAGCAGCGAGCGCATACCGAGATCATGTCATTGAATTGAGCTTGGCTGTCTGCCTTGACATTATAATAAGATGATATATGAAATTATATTAAAACAAACTTTTGTGCTCATTTTAAATGTTATGCAAAATGCAACAGGCTAGAATGATAAGCCACAGCTGTTATTGGATGGTGATTGATGGATGTGCTCTATGAGAATCGGAGTTTTACATTTGTCAAAAATCCGCCCGTTTCGAATGGATGGACTCTTTGGGAAGAGGGTATTAGAAACATCGATGTTTTACTCGATGTTTTTTTGTTAGAAGCATAGTACCACTAACCATACAACAACTAGACTGGTCATTTCATACAACGAAAATGGTCTCAAAAGTTTCAAAGCGGACGGCCACACAGCTGGTAGCGGCAGGCTCCGGACACTTCGTGTGCCTTCGGGTTTTTTTCGCTCTCATTCTTATTCTCATTTTGACGCTCTATAAGAAACTATATAGAGGTTTCATTTGCTCTGCCCGCGCTCTCGAGTGACTTTGCCAATGATGTCACGTAGAGGAAAAACGGAAAAAAAGAGAGCTTTTCATTTGTTCGAATCGAGCTTGAATCGATGCCCATGGTGAATTCTTATTGCTGCACTGCTCGCTCTTATTCCTAAGGATAGGTGCGAGAACTCCCCATACTATTGCTTGTGCTTCGCACATGTTAGAAGTGGTGAGAAACCGAAGTTAGAAGGAGTTAGCTTTGAACATGGCTCTCAGCAGAGCTTTGGCAGAGGCCCGGGCAGAGCAAATGAAACCTCTATATAGTTTCTTACTCTATGCTATGGTGTTCGTATTTGAAGGAAAAGGTTGTCTGCGGACGAATTTTTTACAAAATTAACCCTTGAGCAACATGACGTTTTGCAATTTGTGCCGCAAACACCTCGATGGCGTAAAATTTTTAAAAGCACCGAAATGTTTTGAAAAAAGAGCGCGGTGGGAGGAATTAAGAATCTTAAAAAAAGACTTAGCATTCAAAGATAAAAACAACTCCTAATTTCAAATTCCAAATTATTAAAAATTATATTATAAAAAAAAATTAAACTCGTTTTATTATGAAAGGCAAAAAAAACCCTGAAACATCTAAGGGTTAATCCACACATTCTATTGTCGCTCTGCTCGCACTTACTAAACAGTTCCCATTTCACTCGCACTCATTGTTATAATAGTAGAGGTACCAGATTTTGCCGACGAGACTACCTTATGTTATTGTATCATGTCTGCGACTAAACGACCGAATTCGTGCAATGAGCGCGCGAGCGTCGAAATGAGAATAAGAATGAGAGCGAAGAAAACGCGAAAAAAAAAAATAAAAAACAAAAATATTTTTGTGTCCATTTTAGTTGTATGGAATTACCAGTCAATATGTTGTATGGTTAGTGCAAAGACCAATATAATCTCTAAGATGCGTAACGCCATACGATTTTTTTGCACACGAAATTTTTGTGCAGGCTTTTCGCTCTCTTGCCCAAAAGCCAGCAAGAGAGCGTTCTAGAGCCAGCCGCTCTCTTGCACGCATACTGCGACAGCCGACGACTGTATGTGTGCACATGTATTCACAAGCGAAGAAATTCGCTGCAGCGCGCTGTCGAAATATACTCTTTATTTTACAATGTTAACACTATTACATTATTATATTTACTTTATTTACTAATTATTCGAATGTTTAATATTTTTTAGTAATGACCAAATATAACCAAGTTGTTGGGGCGGGTCCGTGCCAAGAACACTTCCAAAGTTTTTCCCAAAGAAAGATAAAAAAAATGCGGGGTTGTGACGAGCTTCGTTTTCACTTGTGATCCGCTTCACCTTTATTTCGTAATGACTTGTAATATATCGTAAGCTTAGTCCAGAGGCCACCGATTCGGTTCCCAGTGATGCCGAACCAGCTATCTTCGAACCAGCTAACTTCTTGTTCGACATGAACATTCTCCCCCCCTCGCAATGGGGAGAGTGGCAGGTCACGAAAGGGAGCACGTGCCTGAAGGGAGCCACCCCAAGGCTGAGTTTTGCGCCATGGGCAGTCCGTTCTGACTCGGGAGGATACCCGGCAGAATTAATTCCGCATATACGTCAGCTCCCAAGACGGCCGACACCAAGGAAGGGTGGAACCATCTGTCATCAGCCAGAGTGAGGTTTGGAAAGGCATCCCGGACCTTCGGATCCAGGGGCTTGGCCGGAGTTCGGGTCTGCATCTGGTCATCAACCAGCATTAGCAGCTGTCGGGTCATCTTTGACGACTTTGAGCGGATTTCGGTGGTGCACACCCGCTCATCGCCCACGCGGGTGACGGAAAGGTTGAGGGCCTTTGTCAAAGAAACGTGAATGCGACTCACGGGGCAGCAAGGATCCACCAAAGCTCGGACGTCAAACCGTTTCTCCTCAGACCCCACCAAAATGGATGCCGTTGGCAAGATGCTCACACTCGTGCGCTGCAGGATAGCGGCGCACGATGGGCCCGTAACAGGGCTTCGGGTCGGGGAGGTCTCCTTTGGTGACGATGAGCGCAACGGCGTCGACGACGTTCTTATTTGCTGCCGTCGGTCTTGGGGTCGTGACGAGCGTAGCGATGTGGACTCTTGGAAGTGCAAAAGGGTGTGGTGATTTCCACTGCAGACGTGGCACTTGGCATTACTGCGACAGGATTGACCTGAATGCTCGTGAGCAAGGCAGTTCGCACAGTACTGATTAATGAGGACTGCGCGGAGCCGCTTCACCGCCGGGAGCCGAAGGAAACGTTGGCATTTCCTCAGCGCGTGCACCCCTCGGCAAACTCGGCACCTGTACCCGTTGGTTGCGCGTGGCCGAGCGTGCTGGATTGTGGTTGGCGCCATCGTGAACAATCTGTGGAAGCGAGTAAACAAAGGTTAGGGGTTATGGATGATGTGAATGATCGTGACATGTATGAGGACTGACGACACAGGATGACATGAGTTTAGGACTAGTAGGATTGGATGTTAGTCGCTAACTCAAGAAAAAAAAAGGAAAAGGCAGAATCACTCGGAGCTGGAGGCCTCCATCGGAAGGCGGATCATCTTTGCGATTGGTCGTCGGATAATGCCACGTGCGGTAAGAACATCTGCCACTCGGGTCTTGCCATCCGCGCCTGGGCACACCAGTTAAATCCGCCCAAGCCGCCATTCATTTGGTGGTAAATTCTCCTCTTTTAGCACCACCATGTCCCCCGTTTGAATGTCTCGCGTTGGAAATTGCCATTTGGTCCTTTTATGGAGCTCCTTTAGGTACTCTTCTTTCCAACGTAAGCAAAATTGCTGATGCAGGGCCTTTAGCCGCTGCCATCGGTTTAAAATGGAAATCGGGTTTTCTTTAATCTCGGGCTCAGTCACGGAAAGGAGTGGCCCGCCGACTAGGAAGTGTCCAGGGCTAAGAGCTACGAGGTCTGCGGGGTCTTCGGACATTGGAGAAATAGGCCTCGAGTTTAAACAGGCCTCAATTTTGGATAGGAGAGTAGCTAACTCTTCAAAGGTGTACTTCCCGCCAGCTGTTTGCTTGAAGAAGTGTGTCTTAAAGCTTTTGACACCGGCCTCCCATAGCCCTCCCATATGAGGCGCGCCAGGAGGGTTGAAGTGCCAGGTCACATTTTGAAGACTGTACTTGGACAGGATCAAAGACCTTGCATCTTCAATGAAATCCTTGGATAGGGACGTGGAGGCTCCGACAAACGTTTTCCCGTTGTCAGTGTATATGTGGTGCGGACAGCCATGTCGTGCGGAGAAACGCGAGAAGGCTGCCAGAAACTTCTCAGTGGTCAAGTCTGATGTAGCTTCTAGATGGATGGCTCGGGTACTCAAACACACAAAAACGCAGACATACCCCTTAGTTATCTTACACCCCCGACCGAGATAGTTTTTTATGTCAAATGGAAAAGGTAGATCTTGCGCAGGGCAAGTCTCCCATCAGCTGAGTTTGCAGCTTTTGTCTGTGGATGGTGCACACTCGACAGGAATGAATGGTGTCTCTCGCAAGATTTCTCAGCTTAGGTATCCAATACTTGGAGCGAATCAGTCGGATCATCAATTGATTACCCCCGTGCAAGGATATGCGATGGGTAAAGAGGGCCAAAAGTTTGGCAAAAGTGCACCTTGCCGGAATGATGATTGGATGTTTCTCATCATAGCTTAGCATCTCAGATGCTCGTAGACGGCCGCTGGCTCTTAAGACACCGTGGCTGTCGATAAAGGGGTTTAGATTGGAGATCGTGCTGGAGACTGGAATATGTTGCTTTTTGCCTAAGGCCTTGCATTCTATTGGATACTCATTGAGTTGGGTGAGCACAATCAGCCTCTCTTGGACATCAGACAACTCTGCGGCAGTGAGTTCTGCCTTTATGTTAACGTTTTGCTTGCGACACATTCTTGCAAACCGGAATACTTAAGCGAGAACGCGTAAAGCCCTCTCGAATGCTGAAAAACGCTCCAGAATGTCATTTTTCGGGGGCGCTGTGGCGACGTTACACCTTATTGGGCGCTGTTCGAGCTCGGTTTTGAGCGGGACCGACGAATTGAGTGGCCACTGCTCCTGGTTGTGACGCAGCCACTCAGGCCCATGCCACCAGAGGTTGCTGTCCTTGAGCTCATGGACTGAGACGCCCCTGCTTGCCAGATCAGCCGGGTTATCTTCCGATTTCACATGAAACCACTGTTCTCTGTTGGTGAGCTGATCAACTTTCGCGACTCTGTTGGCAACGACTGTAGTCCAAGTGCATGCTGGCTTGCTTAGCCATGCCAGCACTATCGTGGAGTCTGTCCAATAATATGTATCATACTGAGTAGGAGGCATTTCGGAGAACTGCTGCGGCGAGTTCGGAGAGAAGCACCGCACCGCACAGCTCTAATCGCGGTATGGAAAGGGACTTTACTGGAGCAACTCGGGTTTTGGACAAAAGCAAGTGGGTAAAGCAGCCATCAGTCGTTTCGACGCGAACAAAGATGGCAGCACCATAGGCGCTCTGCGACGCATCGCAAAACCCGTGGTACTGCAGTTTTGCTGCTGGATGAAATCTTACCCATCTTGGGATGCGAACTTCTTTCAAAGTCTGATACCCTTCAAGAAAATTACGCCACCTTGTGACAAGATCAGTCGGAAGAGGCTGGTCCCAGCTTAACTCCCGCAACCAAATTTCTTGCATGAGCATTTTTGCCCGAACAATAAATGGCAATAGCCATCCTGCTGGGTCAAACAGTTTGGCTATCTGGGATAAAACCTCTCGTTTGGTGTAGGTTGTTTGGAGAGAAATATCCATCGGCAGGAAGAGGAAACTGTCCGATGTCGCATGCCAACGGATTCCCAGAGGTTTTGCCATACTGGCGTCTTCCAATTCCAGAAAGTCGGCCCTAATCAAGTGTTCCTTTGGAATGCCCTGTAAAAGTTTCTTCTCGTTTGAGGTCCACTTGCGCAGTGGAAAGCCCGCACTCTCTAGGGCACCGCGGAGCTCTTTGATGGCTGAAATAGCGGACTGCTGCGTGTGGGTGCCGGCTAAAACATCATCGACATACATAAAACTAGAAATTATGTCACTTGCCAAAGGATATTGGTCACGTACATCATGAGCCAGTTGTTGAAGCACGCGTATGGCCAAAAAAGGGGCACAGTTAACGCCGAAAGTGACAGTGTTGAGCTCATAATCACAGAGTTTCCCCTCTTTATCGCGGAACAGGATTCTTTGGAAACGTGTATGATCGGAATGGACGAGAATCTGCCGATACATCTTAGTGATGTCAGCATTGAAGACGTATTTAAAGAAACGCCATTTGAGGATCTAGGTGGTTAAATCAGATTGCAGTACCTGACCTGTATGAAGGATATCATTTAGGCTGTACCCGTTTGACGATTTATTGGAGGCGTTAAACACCACGCGAACCTTTGTGGTCGTACTGTCTGGCTTGAAAACCGCGTGGTGCGGTAAGAAAAATTGCTGGAGTCGTCATTTGGAGAGACTAGGTGCATATGACCTAAATCTAAATATTCCTGAATAACTGAGTTATACTGCTTTCTCAAAAGAGCGTTTTTACTCAGCCGTACTTCATTTCTAAGAAATTGCGCCAGTGCGATGGACCGTGAATGCCCCAGGTTTATTTTGTTAGGTTCTTTAAAGGGCAGAGAAACAACATACCTTCCTTCTTTATACCTTGTGGTGGTTTGCTGGAAATTATTTTCACACACCGAGCTGGATTCCTTACCCGGCTTCACTGGAACATCCTCCACCTCCCAGAACTTGGTGAGGATACCGTCTAGTTGAGATTCGGTGACAGACAACCGTGCTGAGAAGGAAGATATTCTGTTAGTGGGATTCTCCGCGATTGGGCCGCAAAGAATCCACCCGAATATGGTCTCTTGGCCAAGGAGTGTTCCGCAAACATTTGAGTGGAAGCCGCCTAAAATGATCGACGGAAGGATATCGGCGCCTATGAGCACGTCAATTTGCGAACTCTGGTAGAAATTCGGATCTGCTAATTGGATGGGAGGGAGGTCCCTCAACGACCCTTCGGGTATCGTATAGGATGGAAGATTTCCGGCTAAATGTGGTAGCACATATGCAGACGCTTCAATTTGGATTTGTGGCTTAATGGGGGAGCCTATATGGAATTGGCAGCGCTTACGTGGTTGAGCAGCAACAGTTTGGCTTACTCCCGAAACTTGAGCTTGTATGGATTCGTAGGGGAACTTAATTAGGTTGAATAACCGTTCTGAAATAAAGGTCGCCTCGGATCCGGGGTCAATTAAGGCACGTGCTGAGTACCTAATGCCCAAGTGGCAGATTTCTATGAGCGCGGTACTCAGGAGGACCCCTTGTGTGTTCACGGCGAGGTACGTTTGGACGTTCGACGGAGTGGACTGTATTTCTGGCTGGAGGTCAGGTTCGGATGCTGACTGGAGTTGTGGAGGGCCGCCGCGATGGAGGAGCGTATTGTGGCGACCTTTGCACGTGTGGGTTCTTGCAAATCAGTTCAGACAGAGTTTCTGTTGTTTAATACACTGTTCCCTGACGGCAACCGACATATTCAAAAACTGGGGACACAGACGGATCGGATGGTTCTCCCTTGGACAAAGTTTACACGACTGTGGATTTACGGTGACCCTATTTTCAAAGTTATGGATAATCCGCGGCCCACCTTCAGGACGTGGGGCTCTGGATTGAGTGGTCAAAGTAGGTTTAAATTCTTCAATTGCCTCCAGGGTTCGATGACGACCTTGTAAGAAGGTCTTGAATTCTTCCCACCCTGGAATCTCGGATGGGTTGAGGAGGGACTGTTCCCACAGAGCCAACGTCAGCTTCGGCAGCTTTGAGGAGCACAGGAAGACGAGAAGACAGTCCCAGTTTGATATGTCTACTTTTGCTATTTTCAGGGCTGTCAAACAACCTTGGACAGTGCTCTCCAGGTGCTTAAGGGAATTGCCACACTCTTGGGAAACAGTGGGGAGACTAAACAGGATCTTTAGCTGACTGTTGACGAGCAGTCGCTTGTTTTCGAAACGAGTCTGCAGATTTTCCCATGCGGACGCAAAACCTTCGTTAGTCAATGGTGATAATGCCACAATAGACTTTGCTTCTCCACTCGTTTTCGAGTTGAGGTGGAACAACTTTTCAACGCCTGAAAGCCTCGGATTTTGGACATAGATGGCGGAAAAAAGATCTCGAAACGTCGGCCAATGAACATAGTCGCCACTGAAAATTTCACAGTCTATTGGAGGGACGCGGCATCCACTAGGCAGAGGCACCGGTGTGGGCGGTTCATGAATCGGTTGAACGCTAGCTCTTTCAATCGTTTCGTTTAGTGTTGCAGCGCATCTTTCAAAAACAGAGTAGCAGTAGTCATACTTGGCTTGCATGACTTCCATCGTGTCTGTACTATCTACTAAGGAAAGAACCTCAGGGCACGTCTCGTACTCTTTCTCTACCTTGTCCCAAAGAGCTTGTATCTGATGAAGTCTGACCTTGTTAGTGTGAACAGACGGAGGTGGGTCTGTTGGGGTATTGACCCTGGCTTCGAACTGACTGACCCTATCGGTCACAGCCACAAGCTTTGTCAAGGCAGCCTTTGCTTCAGCGTCAGCCATTTTCGCAGTTGATCTCGTGACTTGTAGGGACGAAACTGACTGTGACGCAGTTGTTCTCACAGGTTTTGAAGGGGTTAAGGACTTTTCGCTTGTTTTCCTGGAAGTACGGCTGATCCTTATGGATGGAGTTAAGCTTTTGCTAGGTCCTGCCTTTTTGGTGGGTACTGACGACTCGCTTTTAGCTCTTGCCCGGCTGGGTGTTCTGACTGATGGGACGGTTAACTGAACTTTAGGTTCCTCACCTTCACCAATCGGCATAGTAGGCTCGAGTGGGAGCCTGAACTTACACTGACGGGACAATAATAGGGACGTCTCGGCTTAACGATTTGGAAGCTGGTCAGAGAACCATATCACGGATCAATATAACACAAAATGTAAGTGGGCACAATATAATTTGGATGGAATGTGAAATGGGTGTATGTCTTGAAGAATATATGACTGCACCAGAAGGAATGGATGCGGAACGCGTGGAATCGGATCGCTGTTGTATGATTTACTTTATTTTTGAATGAAATTTATTATTATTTATTTA